>VWZD01010421.1:2034933-2401691 GCA_013396695.1 Sakesphorus luctuosus | reverse complement strand
AAATAAAATAAAATAAAATAAAATAAAATAAAATAAAATAAAATAAAATAAAATAAAATAAAATAAAATAAAATAAAATAAAATAAAATAAAATAAAATGATAAGTATTACTAGTTTCAGAGGGAGAAACAGATTTCTGAACTTGAATCTAGTCTGAACACCTCTGTACTGAGCAGGCAAAGGAGCCCCAGGTGTGTGGGAAAGCCCTGATCTCTGGAGGGATTTGTTGGGGTCTGTGGGAGAGCCCTGACCTTGTGTCTTTGCCCATTTGAGTCATGTTGCACCAAAGCAGCAGGGAGAGCACCCAAAAGACCCCCCAGCAGCTGCCCAGGGGATCTGCATCACCAAACAGTCTCAGGGAACACCAACATGAGCTGGCAGATTCCCAACCGAGGGTCTCTCGCAGGGTGAGGCAGCCGAGCCAGCATCTCACCAGGCAGCACTTTGTGATATGTTCCACAGCTGGTTTGGAGGTTTTCTGAAGCTTTATATATTCTCTTCACAGTCAGAAATCATATCTTGAGTTCAGCATTTGTTCAGCCTTGTGTACCTTAGCAAAGATGTTTCATTTCTGAGATACTCAACAGGGCGAGGGGAGGATTTGCAGACAGAAAAGATGAGAAGGGTTTTTTTTGGAGGAGCTCTCTAATGTTTTTAGCTTTGGGCTATGAAGTGCTGGAAGTGCTGCAGAAATTCTTTTTTTCTTGACTTATTTTTATTTTTATCTGTGCCCCAGGCACTGCTCCATGCTCTGTGCCCTGCCAAAAAGGCTTCAGCATTAATGTGACAGACCACCCTGGCCGTGGGTGAGGTGTGTAATTCTTTCTTGGAGCAGAGATCTCGAGCAGAGGCAGCTTGTTATGGTGAAGTGCATGTGGTTTTCTCACACGACTTACTTGGCAGTCCAGAGAAAATATTAAACTCCACTTAACTTGGAAAGACCAGGAGGCCTTAAATGCATAGTAAAAAATGTCTGCATTTCATTTCATTTCTTCTCCTCTCTGTATTGGAAAGTCTCTGGCAGTGGTGGAGAGAGATGGTCCCTCCCTGGGAAGTCCCTCCCCATGTTTGAGTGTGCTCTGCATCAGGAATGCCTCCTGGCATTTCTGCAAGGATTTTTTTTTTCCTATGGTTGCCTATTGAATTTATAAATAGAGATTAAAATGACTGGTATTAAGAAGGAGGTAAACCCCCAAATCCAACATGTGGACCTGGGAATTACTGCAGTCTGTTCTCCAGTTTTGCAGAGGGCTCCTGGGCCTCACTTGTGCCACACAATTTTCCAAAATATATTTTTAACATTAGAAATGTGGATATTTTTCAGCATCAGTATTATAATCTGGTTTTATGAGAGAGCAATTTTTCCATTTATTAACTTTCATTAAAGGTCATAAATTAGAGTTTTTAAAATCTCTCACCTATTAAAACAAACGATTTTTGGACTCTAACATGTAATTATTGGAAATCATTAGAAATTATCTCTTCTAAGGATTAAATTCCTTTAATCAAGTTTCCTATTGAAAATAATGAAAATTTTTATTATTTTTATGGATAGCAATTTAATGTTAAACAAATGCTGAATATTTACTTTTGTACTTTCTGCTTTTCTAATGGAATTAGAGCCTAGTTTGAAAAAGTATTCAATTTACAGGGTTATTTTAGTCAAAATTGTGCCACTGTGCTCTGAATACTTGTGAGAAAACAGGGACTGCTGACATTCCCACCGTGTCCATCTCTGCTAAGGAAGGAGCTGGGCTTTGCACCTGTGTACACTGCCCCCAGAGGGATGGGGATGGGGATGGGGATGGGCACAGCCTGGCAGGGAGGGCAGAGAAATTCTCTGCACTTAGGTGTGACAGAACATGAAAGGAGAAGCTCCAGGGGGACTGGGGTCAGGCAGGTCTGACCCCCCAGCACCCAGCAGCTCCCAAGGAGTTCACAGCTTCAAACCAAAGCCATTATGGCAGCAATTCCAGTGCATTCCTGGTCTTTCTGCACTGGGAGCCTGTTGGTCTCCCAATGTTCCCAGGATCTGTTTTCTGCACTCCCAGGGTGCCTGGAAAACAGCCTTAACATGAAGCTCCAGATGTTTGGAACAGAATCGTGCCTTGGTACATGCAAAACAAGCAGAAACCTCTCTCTGAGTTACCAGCCATGGGTAAAGGTTGGCAGGAACCAGGTTAGTCCTGGGTACCTCCAGGAATTAAACCCTTCTTGCCTTGATTAGGTGTTTGTGTGTTACATTTGTTTAGCAAGTGTTCCTTTTGCCAGCCTGGTGTTGCAAGATCTCCCTCTCTGAGACCCCTAAAACCTCCAGAGGGTTCCCAGCCTGGGGCTCTCTGTTCCCGGTGTCCCTCCTGAGCCTCTGGAGCACCCATGGCCACAAGGTATGGAAGGGAGAGCTCAGGACCAAATTGCTGCTGGATTCCAAACAGCTATAGAGACAAACTTAGCAGGGAACTGATTCTCAAGGAGAATAATAGGAAAAACAGCTGCAGAATCTCCTAACACTTCGTGTACAAGCACTCGTTTTAAAATGAAAAATTACCATTTCATCAAGCTGACATAAAATTGGCTCGTCAAGCACTGAAAATAAAATGTGTTTTTCCTTTATTTCTCATTCCTTTTAGTAATTCATGATACAGTTCAATTTTCAGCTTTTCCTTGTAAAAAAAAAAAAAAAAACGCTCCTAGAATCTTTCTGGAAATGAAAGCCAACGATTTCATGTGAATTCACAACTCCTAAAACTGAGGGGTTTAGCCACCAAACACAGGGACTTGCCATGGAATGGCTGTCTGTACCTAGCAGGTCTTGGAGTGTGCAGTCTGACTGTGGATTCTCTTCCTACTCTGGATGAATCAACCCTGGTTCATTTGAACTGTTAAAAAAGCAAACAGCTCCAAGATGCAGGATGAAGCCAAAACTACACAGCACAGGAGCTGAAATGAGTAAATAGCAAGTAATTCAGCTTTGATGTACCTAGATACGCCTCTAGGACTCCACAATTCCCTGTTTAATCTACTGTCTGTGTTTGAACTTATGCAACAACCTAAATATTTGGGGGTTGCATTTTAACCATCGTGTTTTCATTGGGTTTTGGAATATGTGCTTTCATATGTAGTATTGGAGCATAAAGTGCAGTCGTGTTCTTGACATGCTGATTGGAAAATGGATTTGTAATGTGCCACAGGAATAATGGTGTGTCCAGATGTGGATATCAAGGGCCATTGAGCTCCTGCTGCACTGGACGAGCTCAAAACTCCGGAGCTCCTGCGGAAATTGGAAGCATGTTTGGGGTCAAGTCATTCCTCTCCCTTTGCCTGCTCAGGCTGTGCACCCAGGGCATGTGTCCTGCCCCATCCTCAGCTCTAGGGCATTGCCCTGGTGTGGTGCCCACGGAGCAGTGCCCAGGACCATCACCAGGATGCTCCCAGCTGGAGATGTGCAGGGCAGGAGGCTGGAGATCTCTGGCCATTACCTGTGCACCTGAATTCACATCTTGGGCCAGCCTTTAATTTCTGATCTCCCTGTGCTCAGCTTTGGAGTATATACGTGGAAAAATCCTTAATATAATACATCCTGTTAGAGGGAACTTTGGTAGGTCCTGTTTCTGAGTGACTGCCCACTTTTGAGGGGGGAGCAGGTCATTTTGGTTTGGATTTCTAGAATAAAAAGCTCATCTTGTAGAGAAGCACAATCCAGGCACTGGGGAGGGTGTTGGCCTGAGTGGATCCCCTCTCCATGGGCTGCTGGAGTGTCCTGACCTTGATGCAAAGCCAGGAAAATCAGCTCTGCTTTGTTACCCTCAACATGAATTCAGAAGGACTTGTTTGCTGCCTTCTCCGTGTTAACCCTGATGGGCCTTTTTACAAGCGTTTCCCCAAACCAGGGCATTGTATAACTCTGGGTGGTCTAACACCCAGGCATGTGATTTTTAACTCTTCCTGGCTTAATGAAGTTAAAAATGGTGCTCTTTGCCTTCAAGCAGCTTGCCTTAGGTTTGGCCAAGGTGCTGAATTTGTTGTGGTATACACTGCTGCAGAGTGCTCCAGAATTCCAGCCAACAGCCGTGTTTGCAGAGGTGGGGAGTTGGTTGGAGTAGAATTTTATTAAATTTACAGAATAAATTTAATTAAAAGCCAGTAATTTCTTACATCTTATTTACAGTGAGTGTACAGATTTCAAGCATTGATAGCTTTGCATATTTACTTGGCAATTTGTTAAAGTAATTTACTTTGTAATTATTTTGTGATTACTTAGGCTTTGGTGCCATGCCACTCTCTGTTAAGTTAAAAAATTTGTTGTTGCCTTTGTGGCTCTCAGATCTTTGTACCACTTTGTGTATGATAGTTCTTCATACCATCTTCTAATCTTTGACTTTGTTCTAACTTTGACTTTGTTCTAACTTCCTTTGCTCTACTTTTGTCTCTTCCTGATGCTTCTGTGGATGGTCAACCTAAGAAAAAAATACTTATCGAGATGTCCTTTCAGACCAGTCTGTGCTCTGTTTAGGTGAACAGTATTTCTATATGTTTTTTTTCACATAAAAATATTATTTCCTATGCCATAAGTACTTTCCAACCACATATAAAGACCTGGGGGTTTCCCCAGAGTGTTCTGGTCTACAGGATTAACAGAAGTAGAAAGGATGTCCATGTAGCAATTCCCTTAAGTGATCAAGGCACATGTTCCATCTGTCTTATGTCACCTGTTCCTCATGACAAGTACTCTTCTTAATTCCTTAATGATAAATTCCACTCACATTAATTCCATGTGGATTTTTAGGTTCAATTCTGGGTTTCCTCCTAGAGCAGCAGCTTCTGTCTTAAACCCCAGCTGATGCTGGATTAGGCTGTCCCATGTGCCTAAGGAGGAGCAGTGGCAAGGCTTGCACGTGCAAGGGGGAAGTGAAACCTGGATGAAAAGTGAAGTAAGGCCAGATGGAAGTGCTGTTAAATATCCCTGGTAGCCCAAGTCTTAACAGCCCTGTTTTCTTTGTAAAGCTTTCCTGCTACTCATTCAGCCTGGGAGGTGTATCCACAGTGCTCTTTGGTGCAGTCCCCAGTACCAGATGATGTGTTTGCAGCCAGAGCCCGCCTTGGCCTGTGGGATTGTGCTCTGCTTCTCAGCAGTGGCATGTTTGTATGTGATTTGGATGAAGCCATGTCTTCCTGTGCTAGACAAATGTGAGTGTCATTTGGGCAGCCCTGGGCCTCCTCAGTGTGCTTACCTCAGATGGCATTCCTGCTCCAGACCTGCGCTGGACTCTGTTTATCTCTCAGCTCACAGGGTGCCTTTTACTGCTGTGTCTGCTGCTTGTCTTGAAAAGAAAGCTTGAAGTGGTGTTGCTTGGTTTTCCTTTGGCTCCCACTTCAGTCTCAGCCTTGTTATTCTTAAACATACTTCAGAAAACTGCTAGAAGACTTGTAGGAATCTGCAATGGTTTGTGGGCTTATCTGGGATGTGTGCTTTAGTTTAAAGTACGTGAGATCTCTCCTTGCCCGTTCTCCGCTAGATTTAAAAGTTAGAGCTTGAAAAGTGACTGTTAGTAATGGCAATTTATAACAGCCCATGTCCTGGAGCATAATTTATGATGAAAAATGCAGAGGATTTAGCAAGTTGAAAGCCTCCCTGCCTGTTGCTCTGTTTTAAGCATTGTGGGATAATCTGACATATGCTTAGTTAGTCACTGCTTTAAGTGGCTCAGTATTGTAGCTTTGGTGCCTGATGTCTTCTACAGACAGCTCAGATAATGCTGCCCTGGGAGGTCAGGTGTGTTCTTCCATTTGCCACAGCTGCAGGAGAGGAGACAGATACCTGATGGTCATTTTATTCATGTTGGGGAGGGCAGATTGCTGTTTGGCTGGTATGCTTGGCACCAGGTACAGGAGCCAGACTGAGGTGTCTCCTGCCCAGCTTTTTGGTTGCTGGGAGTGATGGAGTGGATGTGAAGTCTGGGGCTCACTCACTACATCACTGTGAGCCCTCCTCTCTTCTGCTCTGATAAAACCATGTCTGGGGTGGGGTTGATGCACGGCCTTGGGCCTGCCTGGTGCCCCTGGGGACCTGGCTCTTTGCTGTCCTGCTGCATTTTGTCCATGCACCAAGAGGAGAGGTCAGGAACTGGCGTGGTCCCGTGTGGCTGCAGCTGGCTCTCCTGCCTGGAGTATCCTTGTATTTCCTGTTGATCCTGGGGTGTGCTCCATGTTCCTCCTTTATAGTGGCGGGTTTTGCTTTGCCAGCATCTTTGGAGGGGTTGGGGGTCAGCCCTGGGGGGTTGCTGACTGTGGACAGGTTTTGCAGGGATCATTCTTTGGGTACAATCTGAGAGGACAGCAAATGTGTTTGCATCTCTGTGGTGAGCACTGCTGCAGGGGACTGACCTCTCCATCAGCCCCATTTCCACTCCTGCAATCTCTTTCTATGGGTTATTGCTTTCCTTTGAGTATCATTATAATACATTAAACACAGAGTTTCTGTTGCGTTGATTTATGCTGAGATAAATTGCTAGTTGATACACAGGGATTTAGTGTCTCACTTTATGAGTCTGCTTATTCCCTGTGCATTAAATTACTGCTTCCTCTGAATGGAAGCAGCTGAAATTCAGTGTGTTTTATTATTTCTTGCACCATTTTGACAATCTTAGCAATGTGCTTCAAAGACTGAAGCTGTTATTTAAATAATACAGATGTGTTTGTTCAACTTTACATATAATAGTCCTGGTTTCTTTCATGCTCCTGAGCAGCTTTGCCTTAGATTGAAATATTTTGTTTTCCAGACATGGGGAGACAAAAAGGATGAGGGACCTCATCACTGTCTATAACTACCTGAAGGGAAGTTCTAGCCAGGCAGGGGTTGGTCTCTTCTCCCAGGCACTCAGCAATAGGACAAGGGGGCACGGGCTCAAGCTCTGCCAGGGGAAATTGAAGTTGGAGAGCAGAAAAAACTTCTTTGCAGAGAGAGTGCTCAGGCATTGGAATGGGCTGCCCAGAGAGGGGGTGGATTCCCCATCCCTGGAGGTTTTTAAACACAGATTGGATGTGGCACTGAGTGCCATGATCTGGTAAAGGGACTGGAGTTGGCCCAAGGGTTGGACTTGATGATCTCGGAGGTCTTTTCCAACCCGATCGATTCTATGATTCTATGATAGGGTTTGTGCACTTTGCAAGGTCATAGGACACAGTGAGCCAGCAGGAACAGGAGCCTTGCCAGGGCTCACAGAGCAGCACCCTGTGCCAGAATCCCCAGGTTTAAGACATTCTGGAAGGCACTTGGAGAGAAACAGAAGTTCAATAAATAGTATAACTGGGAAAACGGTGGATAAATACTGTCCCACCCTCCCCACTTCTGAGGGGAAGAAATCCTTTTATTCAGTTTGGATGGTTTTGGTAACAGAGCTACAATTAAGCTGAAGTCTGGATTATGAAGATACTCTGATATACTGGATGCTTCCAAATGAGTCCTAGTTCTGTGAATTAAATCTCTTTTGTTTATTCAAATTGTCAGCGTGTTTAGGTTTTCCTCATCTAGTATAAGCATTTTAGCATCTGCATCTCTGTATAATAATGTCAAGATTTTTCCTCTTGCCCACATTTTACTGGACTTCTTGTTCACTTGATTTATGATATTCCTAATCTTAGTTCAAAATTCATGTGGCATGTAACTTCCTTGGAAAGTTAAATGTCAGGTAAATGGCATTGCTGTGTTAATTTAAATTTAGTCAATGGATAATGTGCTGCAGCAGGAACAAAGAAGAGCTCAGCAGGTCTCTGGCTGGAGGTGTGAATTTTCTTATGGAATTTGGGGTGCTGTTTGCAAATGGATGCTTTATATGTGGCTGGCAGGTGCTGCCATATGAGAGCTCTGTAATCAGTGATCCATTTTCAGTTAATTTAGTTTGAGTGCTTGTACTTTGCTTTATTATTTTCTTGTAGTGTTTTCTGTTCTGTTTTGTTGGTTTTGTTTTGTTTTTGTTTTTTTTTTTGGTGGGTTTGTTTGGGTTTTTTTTTTTTGTTTTTTTTTTTTTTTTTGCCATAACTATTCTCAGTGTTATAAATAGAGCCAGCTTTGAGTGCAGCCCAGCTTGCAGTTTGATTTGGGGAAGGGAAGTGTGCATGTTAACTTTGCTACCAGCTGTGAGTATGGCTTTGTGCTTCATGAGTGTGAAATGCTCAAAAACCAAAGGGCATGGCAGTTCTTTCACTTGGTCTGAGGGTATAAAATTGGGCAGTACCATGAGTTTTATTTGAGAATTCTCTACAGAGAATGAAGGACCCGAGACGTGACAGCAGGTCGTTCTCTGGAAGCTGCCAGAGAACATGTATGTAGTCTGGGATTTTGGTCTGCTCCTGTAATATCAGATTATTTTTTGCCTATTTTTGATTTATTTACTGATTTCTTTTTAGTGGCAATGGGGAAATGGATAAGGGTATGATGGGATAACTGGGAGTGTTTGCACATCTGTGATTCTGAGTACCAGAAAATGAAAGTGAAGTAACATATTTCCATTGATAAAGAGTAAAGAAATAATAATGTGCATGAAATAATACAGGAAGAATTAACAAAAACAACAACAACAAAAACAAAACAAAACAAAAAACCAAGAAAAACCCCCCAAAACCAAAAACCTAAACTTCTGGTACAGTTTTAGAGGTGTGCTATCAATGGGCCTGGATAAAGCACTGCCTGAGCTCATGAGATGAGATGTGCCAGAAGCACATGGCTTTGTAGGAGATTTTGTGTTCCCTGACACGTGGTGGGATGGACACAGCAAAGGGAGGCTCAAGGCACAGCCAGTGCAGCAGCTGGCAGGTGATCCTGCAAATAGCCAAGTGAATGAAAGCAAAAGGAAGCTCTCCTGGCTTAGATTTTGCTGTATAATGAGCATGTTGTGGGAACACTCTCAGTGAAAGCAGCTCTTTGGGTCACTTGCACCTCTGTGGGTTGGTCCTGCATGTGGGAAGGAAGGACTGGGATCATCTCTGAAGTTTTCTATTTAAAGGTGGAGATGTAGATTAAATGCAGCAAATTGACTGGTGAATTTGAGACTCACAAGCTCACAGAGCTGATGTTTCTTCATTTTAGAGGTTAAAAGAAAAGCAGAAAAGCTGTAGCAGAGGTCCTGAGATTAATTGGCTGGAGATTTAATTGGACCTGGACAGAGCCACTGTAATAGGAGCAGGCTCAGCAAAGATGCTGCTCCATTCTGGCATTTTTGCTATTGAAATTGTGTTTCTGTGCTGAAAAGTACTAATATAAAATCAAAATAACAAAGCATGAAACTATGGTAGTTAAATGCATTCCAAGAGAATCTGTTAAGCTTCTTGGAAGTATTTTTCCTTCTGCTTGTTTGGCCATAAATTTGGCACAGTTTTCTATTACTTACCACAAAACTACCTGTTGGTGTAAAGAAAACCAAATTCCTTCTTTGCTGGTCAGCAACAACATCCCTCGTAGCAAAGGGCTCAGACCTGGCATGGGTTTCCACCCTGAGTCATGTATTTAGTAAACATTTAATTCAATTTGGGTATTCACCTGGGGAGGAGATTAAATGAGAGAGGTCAAGCAGCTGCTGAGTGTTGAGTAATTCTATACTTTGGACATGTTGGGGTTTTAATAAACATCAAGGTAAATGGTTTGAAATTGGAGCTGGGAGTTGAGACTCCAGAAAGAAAGGCTTCATCTTTCAGGTTTAATTATGAAACCAAAGAGACCTCTATCCTCAAGTCCTGCAAGCTGTAGGATGGTATAATGAGCTGTGCTCAGCTTTGATTCTGTATGTGAGAATATCCTTCAGCTACAGATTAAAAGGACAAATATCTAAAAATATGTTTAAAATTGTTTTGGAGGCTCCTGACCTACTTCTGTGAAGAGCCTGCAGTGTAGTCCATGGTCAGGATTTATAGACTGTCTGTTCTCAAGTCACAAGCAAAGAGCAAACAAGACTTGGGTGCTGTGCCTGTGATATCCTTAAGCCTGATTATGTGTGTATGTGTTATTTCTCAAGTCAGCCTTTTATTTCTGTTCACATTCATAAATGCTGATCTGGACTGAGATTTCCATGTTTATCATTGCACCATTCATTGAAGAACACGGTCTGGCTTGCTGGGGTCAGTTCAGGATGCTGCTGCAAAGCTCATGGGCCATCTGCTGCTTCCCAGGTGCCAATTTGTTGGCTGGGACAGGGAGGTGGCACCCCAGACGTGTGCGATGCAGAGGCTGTTTGTGCCCAGGTCAGAACACACCCTCAGAATCCATCACCCACTTAGCTGGTGAAACAAGACTTTGTTGCCCTCAATTTGGGAGGTTTTAAACAAGTTTCCCCCTTCCCACCCTGGCCTGAGACTGGGAAGGAACTGAATTCCCTGTAAATGCCTACAGAGCCCTCCAGTTTTGCTCCTCCACATCTGCCCTTTAAATTCTCTCACTACAAAATGTTGTGTTTCCTGATGACAGTGTCTCAGCCATGAGCTCAGGTGCCAAACCCTTCCTGCCACAGTGGCCAGCGCAGATCCTGCTCCCTTAGAAGTCCCTCAAATGTCTTCCTTGTGTGCATTTGGGCTGTCTTGGTTTTCACTTGTGCTATGTTAGTCCTTTGCCATCTGATTATTGTCTCTCTTTTTCACTGTACCTGCTCGGAGTCCTGGTGTATAATTTGCAATTTGGAAGCTCCAGTGATAATGGACAGCTTTGCACCTCAGTTCCAGGAGATCAGAATGGTGCTGTAATAAAAACTGATAGGAAAAGAATTTATTTTCATTTTCTTCATCATACTGAGATTTATGTGTGCCTTCCCAGGTGTAACATGTGCCCCTTGTGACCTTCAGCTGCAAAGTGTCTCTCCTCTGGTTCACAGTTCAGCCTTGAATCTATGTTTTATTCAGTTCTAGGATATTTAGGAGAACTCATCCCACCGTGAAGAAAAAAAATTTGCATGTGAAGTTCCCCTGCTATGCATTTCTTTCTGCTTGCAAATTCACACTGTAGGTGATGTGCAAGTAAGAAAATCTTAGAGATTTGTCCTTACTTTGTGTGACACACAAAATATAGCCAGAAAAGATGTTTCTCTGGCTAAATCTTCATGTACTTTGGTTTGTTAATAAAACTACTATGGCATCTCCAGACTAGCTGTTTCAAAGAATAAAGCATTCAAAACACTCTTACCCAAACTTAGAAAATCTTTTCCAAGTGCTGACTTTGAAGTATTAACCTTAATTATCTTTCAGATTATGCAGTAATCAGCAAGAGATTGGAACTTTATTTTGTTTTGCTGCATTGATCCTGTTAAACTCCTGCTATCAGGGGTGATTTGTGTGGCTAAGGCTTTATTGAGCAAACAGAGCCGTGAGCACTGTCTGACTGGTCACACCAGAGCTCTTCTGGCCCTGTGTGTGCTGTGCCAGCTGGGGAACACAAGCTCTGGGTGTGCCAGGTGGGGCACACGAGCTCTGGCTGTGCCAGGTGGGGCACCCGAGCTCTGGCTGTGCCAGGCGGGGCACACGAGCTGTGGGTGTGCCAGGTGGGGCACACGAGCTGTGGGTGTGCCAGGTGAGGCACACGAGCTCTGGTTGTGCCAGGTGGGGCACACGAGCTCTGGCTGTGCCAGGTGGGGCACACGAGCTCTGGGTGTGCCAGGCGGGGCACACGAGCCCTGGGTGTGCCAGGTGGGGCACATGGGCTCTGGGTGTGCCAGGTGGGGCACACGAGCCCTGGGTGTGCCAGGCAGGGCACAGGAGCTCTGGGTTTGCCTGCCAGCAGCTGTGCTGCCACCCACAAACTCAAGGTACTCCACACACACACAACTAGTGGCTGCAAGTTTCATTGGTTTACTTTGGTTTCGTTATTAATTTCCATCGCTCTACTGTTTTCTCCCCACAAGTATTTCCATCTCAGTTTTGAGCACAAGTATTATTTTTCTTCAGTTTTATCTTCCCAAGGTCTTTGAGAAAGAAGTTTAATGCTACTCTGTGCTATATGAAAAGATACATCTTTTTGGTTTCAGAAGCACTGGGGATTTTATTTGATGTATTTTAATTCTCCACATATGAGAAGCAGTAAAAATAATTCTTCTTTTCTGCTTTATGCAGTCTCAGTGTATCTACTCCTTCCAAGCTGGAAGTCACAGCTGTGTGTGTCCTTGTCCAGAGAGCATTCCATGTTTCTGAGCTTTCTTCATAGAATCATAGAATATGTTGAGTTGGAAGGGACCCATCAGGATCATCGAGTCCAACTCCTGTCACTGCACAAGAATAACACCATGTGCCTGAGGGTGTTGTCGTTATCTTGTTTTCTTATCTTGGTTTTGGAGGCATTTCTCAGCTTGGATAAACCCATCTTCCACTTCATCCCTGTTCACTTCATATGAAGAGCCCTTCTGCTGCCCTGGGCAATTAACTTATTTTTACAACATTGAAAAAACCTGAATCATCTGCAAACCCTCTTTGCAGATGCCTCCTCTGCTCTTTTCATCTCATGGACACGTTGACCAGCACTGGAGCCATCCTGTGAGCTCCCCATCAGTGGGAAAGTGCCCATTAATATTATTAATGCACAGAGAGACCCTTTCTTTTCATCTTGTGACTGCTCAGTCTTTGTAAGTGTCTTTGGTGAAGGACTTTGTGAAAAGCTTTTCAGAAATTAAAACCTACTGTACCGACAAGGTCACCCTGAACTACAGACTTGTTGGCTACTTCCAATAAGTTTGTTTTAATTTGAGGTAAGACAGTTTGATAGAAGCCATGCTAGCAGGTTTTCACTGTATTCAGTCAATAAATGTCTATTAATCCTGATTCATATTAATCTCAATTAAATACCAAGCTTTCAGGAACCTCTTTCCTTTTTTCCTCTAAACTGCTTCTGAGTATTGTCTGTGCCTTTGCCACCCTCCATTTGTTTCCTGCTGAAGTCCGTCCTGCTCTGTGGTTGTCAGTGCAGAAATGTTAGGTTAGTTTTAAAGAGCTAAAAGCAGCTGGGTAGAGTAACATGTGAAGCTTATCTTGCTCTAGCACACACAAAAAAAGGCCAAGTTATTTATCACTCTGTGTCAGAACTGCTCTTTGAATGTCACCTATTCCAGGTGATACTTCTGTGAGTTTTATCAGTGTTGTAAAGCCTCTTCCCCTGCTCCTTCATTTCTGGCAGTTCCTCTGGCTCCCACCTACCTGAAGGGACAGATGCAGAGGGGGAACTCACTGAGCTCAGTGGAATTATTTACACTCAACTTTTCTCCTGTGGCCTTCAGTCTCAGGGGTATTTCTGTTTGATCTTTATCATCTTTTTGCCTTTAATTCTCCATGGCAGTTTTCTTGCTTTTGGAATCCATGAAAATAAATATAATAGTACTTTTTATGTCTTTAGCAAATTGTTCCTCAGAATCCGCCTTGGCTTGTCTAACTAGTTTTTATTTATTATTGGAAAGCTGGTATTTCTCTTCTCTGAGATCCTTAGATGTCTTTAATCAGTCATTATGCTACTTGAAACATCTGTTTTTTAAAATTTATGATATCTAAAGCTGTGTGGCATCTAAAATTACTTCCCATCACAAAACGTAACTGATCTATATTAGGATAATTTCTACTGCCACTGTACATATGAACATGCTTTTTAAATTTGAGTGTGGTTGCTTGTGGTGATTTTACTCTTCTTAAATTAGCCATTAACTGGCACTTGCCTCCAGCCTCCTCTGTTGCTTGTTCATTTTGACTCTACACTAAATTAGGATGCTGCAAAATTACTACCTGGACTGTCCTTTGGTCAACGAAATTGTTTCAGTGGTTGGAAATTTCAGGACCTATTAATTTAAGATGCTTAACATTTAGAATCAATTGAAGGGGGTATAATTATCTATTTAGATAATTTCATGAGCATATCTTTGTTAATTCACTAAACAGAATTATCTTAATATCCCTGTGCAATCCATCAGTGTACATAAAATAATACTTACATGGTCTGTCTGGTGCAGCACATGCAGATTGAGGATCACATGAGCAGGTGTGACTAAATCATGTTACCTGTGGGCTGTAAAAAAAAATCTGGAAAATGGGGCTGTCAGGATCAGCTTTGTCTGTTCTGCCACTGACCTCCATACCAAGAGAAAATAATTTAAGGCATCTTTTAATCAGGAGATACTGTTTTGTTCAGTGCGTTTGGCAGATACTTTCAGTTTAAAAATAACCTGCAGAAAGGAATTTTCAGCTGGCTTTCCCTTTCTCTTACGTGGCTGATGTCAATTTTAATGAATCTCTTTGCTAAAAGGACATGTTATGGTTCTTTATGTAAAAGTTCCCGTTGCAGCCTTGGCTTCCAGCTCTTTGATTCTCGTGTGAGGTTATTACCTGCTGACCTTTGCTGAGGTCAGATTACTTGGAGCTTTATAGCCCCTATCCTGGAGGTTGTGTTTGTGTAATACACAGGTAAAATTTCATTGCTGTGTCAACATTTATTTTCAGCTGGGCACAAAGTGGTTGTTTGCCTATCAGATAGCTGGAGTCGGCAGCTGAGGAGTTCCATGAGCAGCACACTCAGAGTCTTCCTTTTGGCTCACTGAGCTCAGCATGTTCTTCCATCTGATGCTCAAACCAGCAACACTGGAAATAGAAGGTTGAGCCTTCCTGTATGTTCATGTTTGTTTTGCCCAGGACCTAAAGCCCTGACACAGGAGGTGTGAGGGAGCAGGAGGCACTTCCCTTGGAGCTCAGGTGGGGGACTGGCTGGAATGGGACATGAAGCTGCTGTGCTGTTTCTCCAGGAACCACCTCCTGCCCAGGCCACGGGAGCTGCCCTGAACACACATCTCTGTATTTTCATTATAGAGGGGAAAGGTGTTTTCTGCTTCCTACAGCATTACAGATTTCTCTGTGTGGTCCCCTGGTGTGCATATGGCAAATATCTGCTATGATTGCTAAAACAGTTCCATCAAGATTATTAATTGCATAATTAGAATGTATAAATAAAGCTTGTCACATGACCTTGATTCTCTTGCTGAAATTGTAACATACGATGATGTGCTCTGGTAGCACGCTGGAGTAAAAGCAATAATTGAACCATCAGACCACAGTTTCCTACTAACATATATTCCTTATAATTATATTTTTCCATGGCTCAGGAGAAAATTCACAGGGGGACAGTCTGAGTCTTTGCAGGGCTTGCTGCTTCATGAATCAGTGTCAGCCTTTTAACTTCGGGACTCTTCAACCCAGTGAGCTTATTGTCTCTTAGCGGGTGTCTGGGGGGCAGAAACAGATGATGGACCAAAAAAAAAAATAGTCCAACAAGTTATGCTTTTTCCAGAAACAACAAGGAGTAAAGATGTTCTGGGGATCTCAGGGCTTTGATGTTTCTTTGTGTTTCTGGTTCAGTCGCCAGCCTTGCACAGCAAAACACGGAGCTTTGTGTAACATCCACAGAGTTTGGGTTCCTAAATTATAGATGTACCAGTTTCAAGCCTATATGAGTGAGAAGGTATCAAATGGAGACAAGAACTCAATTACTCTTGGCCTGCATGAAGTGTAGGACAGGAATTGCTGCTTCTTCAAAATGAAGTCTGCCAGGGGAGGCAGAACTGTGATGCCAAAGGAAGAAATTAGGGGAGTAGCTCGTGTGTTTGGTGAATGGAGGGGTCTCAGGAACCAGGGAAGAGAAAGGGAAGAGCAGAGTTTGTCCTTCATGGGAAGGAAAAGCTCTGTGGGCTGGATCAGAGGAGAGGTCATGGTGCCGCTAAGGCAGCCAGGAACCTCAGCAGGTTGGTGGGAATGAGGAGACAGGGGACACTGGGCAGTAAAAACCAAACAGAAACTCCAAAACAAGGCAACAAATGATTTAAAAAAGCCTAGAATAGAAGGGGGGTGAAGGAAAGAAAAAGCACAAAAACAAAAAAGGGAAGAAGTCAACAAAAAATTGATAAGCTGTAAAAACCCACAGGAGCCAATGCAGACCATTTTATAAATTGCAACAAAAATACCTAATGATGAGTATCAGACATTGTTCTTGTCAATGAGAGTATTGCACTGTCTAGCCAGTAATTGAGAACCCCTTGACTGCAGTTCAGTGTGCAGCCTCCCAGAGTGTTTTGTTAATAATTAATGCTGCAAAAGTGTTATTTCTCTAAGTGGTGAGTGTTTGTTTTCTCCTCCTTCCTCTTACGGGAGTAGGTGGGCTCTTGTCATCTCGCACCAGCTGCACAGATGAGCATCCTTTGGTGTCAGAAATCAGGTTAGAATTTCTCAGTATGGGAAAGTTCATTGAGTGAGACTGGGCAAAGGAAATGCTGAGTGGAAATGGAAATCATGAGAGAAATCCATGTATGTTCTCATCAAAAAGAGCCCTCTTTTTATTTGATGCAAAATCTTTAGAATATCTGTGAGTTCTGTTATGAATTTATCCTGTAAATTGATATTCCTTTTCTGGATGATTCAGCATTTGATACTTAAATCTGAGAAGACTTTTTTATTTCTTCTCCTTTGTCAAATTGTCAGAAAAACCTATGATAAATGAAGTCTCCTTTTCTGTGGCTTTGTATTTATTAAATATTTAGGTTGAAGCCCTTTGTTTTGGCTATTTGCACCTGTGCCTTCAGGGAAATACTTTTTAAAATATCCTCTCAGACTTTGTTGCCACAGCCAGATGATGCTTTAATGAATACACCTATAGAGCACATACAGGCAACGGCAGTAACTTCATGAGCAATCCACCTTTTTACTTATGTGGTTTATAAGTTGACTCACAGCATTTCTGCTGAGGGGAAAAAGATGATTATTTTCAGACTTTTTAATGCAGAAGTTCTGGCAAATAAATTAACCTTTCAGTCTCAAACAAGGATATGCACTGTGAAGTGTCTGGAAGGGAGTGTGACTCCTGCCTTCAGTGAATTCAGAAGGGATGTCTGAAATGGTAGTAATGACAAGCAACAGCTTCACTCTTAGACCATTAAACCACTGAAATGCCAGAATATTCCCTGTGAGTTAATGGGCAGGTTGTGATTTATGGAGCTGCTTTTGCGCACAGTGTTGTCTCTGGCTGCCAAGGTGTCACTGCTGTGTCACTGCAGGAGCCCATGGTCACCCTCCACCCATGTGATGGTGGGGATACACAACCCTCTGGTAGCCTCCTGATACACTTCTAGACAAGGCAGTTTTACAGACCTTTTATCCTTTTTATGAGGTGCAAAGATTGGAAGTTTATAGATGATGGCAGGTTAGTTTTGGACATCCTGTAAATGATGTATAAGGGTCTCTGTGGAGCTGATTGTTTGTACAGTGTTCCTCTTTTCAGTAATCAGATGCAAACACATTTGGAAGAGGAAAATCTTTTCTCATTGGTTGGTTATTTCTTTGACAACTCTTCTCATGATGAAGACTTACTGCTGTTCACTGTCCTAGTAAACAATAGTCATTGTAAAGTTTGAAACGACCACCTCATGAACAAAAATAAAAGATTTGAATAGGAAAGGGGGGAGAAAAGAGTGATTTACATTTCCTTTTCCCTTCTTTTCTTGCTTCCAATAGGTCCTTTGCCATATTAAAGAGATCAGTGACTCACTGAGCATATGGCAACAGATCTGTGGAGCTGGTAATCCCTGTTGCAGCAATTTCCAACAGTTAGATTTGTTCTTCCTTTCTCCAGATACTCACATTAAACTCTCTCTGTTCCTTTTGAACATTCTGAGCCTGTCTTGTGCCAGTGCTAGAGCAGTTTGTGTAACACAAATCGACCCTGGCAGCACCCACTTTGCTTAGAGCTGAGGAATATGCTCTTGGTTCACACAGTGGTTGCAAAGAAAACAGCAGGTCTTTCATGGCAGTGTATCTGTCTCAGCATCTTCTGTGCAGCCTGTTCAGCTCTTCAGCTGGGAAATCCTTTCTATGGGAAATGTAGTTCATTGTTGTTTCTGGAGTATGGTTTTTAGCATAATAAGAGTAAAACATTGGAAGAAGTATTTGAATTTAAGTACTATTAGCAATATGTGGTCCCTCTGAATTGATGTGCTCTGAGGTGTTTTTTTCTTTGTTTTCTTAATACTTAGTGCAGCTTTTTAATGGTAAGCCATAAGTGCTGAGCTGCAAGACATGGCTTGTACTCTGAGAATCACAATAATGAGCCATTACAATTGAAGAATCCTTTGTTAACAACATAGTTTGTGTGTGGTTGAAACACTCTTGTAGTTACAAAGTTGTAATTATGTCCAGGTAAAAATAGAGACAGTCTGTGATACTAAATCATAGAATCCTAGAATGGATTGGGTTGGAAAAGACCTCCCAGATCATCAAGTCCAACCCTTGGGCCAACTCCAGTCCCTTTACCACATCATGGCACTCAGTGCCACGGCCAAGCTCACTTGAAAAACCTGCAGGGATGGGGAATCCACCCCCTCTCTGGGCAGCCCATTCCAATGCCTGAGCACTCTCTCTGCAAAGAATTTCTACCTGATCTCCAACTTCAATTTGCCCTGGCAGAGCTTGAGCCCGTGCCCCCTTGTCCTATTGCTGAGTGCCTGGGAGAAGAGACCAACCCCCACCTGGCCACAACTTCCCTTCAGGGAGTTCTAGACTGAATAACGAAGGCAGAGTTTTAATGTGTCGATTCCCACAGTACAGGTGGATGTCACCATGTTGTCACAGCCCCTCGCCCCTGATTTCAGACAGAATACCCCCTGGCTCACCAGGAATCCAGGAGAAGACAAGTCATCTTCCACTCTTGGCCCCAGAAGGAAGGAAGAAAGAGCAAAACCCAACCAGGGTTCCAAGGCTTACGGGTGCTGAGGGGCAGAATGTCCCATGGCCCCAAGACCACCCTGCTGGCTCTGGGACAGGGACTGGCTGGAAGATCATTAGACACAACTCTCTGCACTAGAGTAGAAAAGGATAACTATTGCTGAAACCATCTGGAGATATTAATCCTAATCTCCCCGAAGTAGCTTTTATAAAATCCTCATTACTAGAATCCAATCATTACTTATGAATAAAGCTTTCATTTGGAAGAAGAAGCTTTAAAGCTCTAATGGATGTAAGAGGCTTCAAAACCTGAGTGCTTCACGTGTGCCAAGGTTGAAAAAACCCTTGGTGAATAAGGTGGTATAAAAGAAATAATGAGATTTTTTTCCAAGGTTAACAAATGATTTGGTGAATAAGATGGTATAAAGTCAATGAGAAGACTTTTTCTGAGAGGTCAAACTTGTCATTTGTCAGTCCCTGTGTTTGATACTGTTGAAGTATTAGGTGACTATTATTGTCTTTGATAAATATTACACAAAGCCAAGTCCCTCTTTGTTGGACTCTGGAGATTCCTAGACCACAACTGCTTCCAAGATGGGATTGGAAGAGTATTTAGGAGAAATATTTTGCTAAGCATCAATGTGCAATTACCAGAACATTTAAATGTAATTTTAATGCATTATTGGAATTTGTTTTGCACTTTATTTCTTCTGTGCACCATTCATAAAACTCCATCTAGAATATTGATTTCTTGGCTTGCTATACCAATTTTGGTTTTATTTTTCATGTATGGGATAAAGAGCAGAAGTGACTTAATCCTCAAAGGCTGCAAGGAATGTTGGATCTGGCACTGAGAAAGAAAACAGTTGGTTTGCATTGGGAATGGTATGGAAACTAAATATTTCTAATGCTTCCTAAAAGAAGAAAAATGAGCAGCTGATGCTGAGGACTTGCTCCTTTCAGACTTTTATCACAAATAAAAAGGTTTATGTATTTTGCCTGCCATTTTGGCAGCATTTCTGTGCTGGTACTGGAATTACATCACCTGCACAGTTCACTTTTACACAGAGAAAACACAATGTGGCAGGGGGTAAAAGCACAGGTAAAATTTGGCCATATGTGGCCTCGAAATCATGACCATAAAAGTGAATTTAATGACACCAACATGTTTATGTATAAACCTAAAATGCCACTTTATGTTCTGGATTGACAGATTTTTAAAGTCCCTCTGTGGAGATGAGCTTTGAAGTTGGGATTGGGGAAATTTGCTGTACTTTCATTTAAGTTGCTATAAACTAGAGATTCCTTTACAGAGCTCCTTCAGACAAGCATCACAAGTCGTGTGAATTAAGTTTTATATGAAATTAGACTGGTTTGCTCCCAAGGTTTTATGCAGTTGTGATAGGATTTGGTTTGGCTTAAACATATGTTTGACATTTGTGGTCAATCTAATTGATGGTTACTGTTTTTATGGTAGATATCTCAGCATATTTTAGACCCAAATGTAAAGCTGGTTTGTATACATACTTTCTGATCTCACTTTTATACTCCTACAGCATTATATGGCTTATGATTAGGGCACTTCCTGAAACTGGAATGCTTAAAGGTTGTATGGAAAGAGATTGATCCCTGCTGTTCTTGTGTTCTTGGTCGTGTTTCTGCACCAGTGACTGTGTAAAGTATTAAGTCTTTTTGTCCCAAAGTTTGATATGATGCTCATGTTCCTAGTAGAAAAGTAATGAAAATATCTTTTAAATGTCTGAAAGCAAATATTGTTATCCTGGCTAAGTATTCCTATGCTATAACTGTGATAATAAAAAAATAAAAGCTAGTAGTACTATTGGGAAAAAAACACAAGTTTTGAGCTTCACATATTTTGAAGAATAAAAGTTTTAGTTTTTTCCCTCAGTTGTATCAGTTACTAAGTAAACAGTTGTATTTTTCTGTAGACTTGGCCTCAGTGAAAGGTTATTATAGGCCATAATTAGAGCTCTTACTGGTGCCAGTCTCAATACCAGGGCTGTGATCACAGCAGTGCAACACACCCATTGTGTGAGAGAAAGAAACAAATGAAAAAATTGGAATTTTTCAGTGCAGGGAGGAGTCAGTCCTTGTGATGTTTGTAACCCAGCAGTTCTGTTAAAGCAAGGAGTGCTTATAGAAATCTGCCAGTGGAAGGAGCCTTCCAGGGAGGTGGCAGGGCAGTGGCTGCAGAAGTATTGGTTATTTACTGAGTTCATTCCTGGAATATTAAACTGTTCATATTTACTCCTGTTATATCTGGCACGAGGCCTCAGGGGTCCCCTGTTGGTGCTGCCCAACTCCAGCATTTCAGAGTTGCTCTGCTCCATCTGACAGAGCGTTCCCAGGCTCAAAGCCAGACCCCGTGAGTTCCTCAGCAGCAGCACTTGGGACTGGGGAAAGGGATCCAGGCAGCTTTTCAGTTGCTTGTTTTATTCACTGGTCACTCCATGGCACTGTGCAAATCGGTGTGCTCAGAACACACAGCACTGTTGTAAGTCCCCACAAATGGAAATCAAACAGATGCTCTTTCTTAACATTTCCTAAACCTTTGTAAGTGGCACCAAGGTTACACCTTGGCTGTGGAATGAGGAAATGGTTTCAAGATGATCTGTGGAAAACACTGGATTATGATTTGGGTATGTAATAATTTCTGGAGAAAAATATATAATTATTATTATTTTTCCATGTTCTTTGCCTAAAAGGCAGGTAAGGTTTCAGGCACTTCCTTTGATGCAATTGATACAACTTAGGGAATTAAATTACCAAAGAAAGGGGGAATGAACACTAAATGGCACACATGGTTCTCATGTAGCCCATGTGCCAGGCCATTTGGCAGTTCTGCATCCCCCTGTGCTTCTCAGTGCTAACCTTTTTGTACCTACTGATTTGGGAGATGTGCTGCTGACTGATTTGTACCTGAACCACTGCCTGCAAAGGTGTTTACAGAGAAATAGTGTCACCTCCATTGCATGTGTGGCTTGGGACAAACTGACTTCCATGGAAGGGAGAACACACCAGCTTGGTTTATATAGGAGAAAAAAATGCTTCCAAAACTCAGTCCTCATTCACAGCAGAAAAATACTTTTGTTGTCATTTTACTTTTCCATTGATTTTGGGCAGGGAAACTCAAGTGTTAATAATGTAGTTTTGTAAGGAGAATAATTTGGCAATCCTTGGTACCAAAACCTGTAGGAAGATGTCATTCTAAATCATATTGTCAGTCAAAATCCAGCCAGCTGGACTGGGTTGACTGAGGTCAACTTCTCTGTGTAAAAAGGAAATTCCTTTTTTCCCCTTTTTTTAGTATGGTGAAATATGTGTTGAGTCAGCTTGTAACTCATTTTTGTAAGTTTGAGAACTTTCTTCTTCCTGCAGTCAAATGTAAAATTCAACAAATACTTTTCAGTTAATTCTCAGCAAAAGTTCCAGTTGCTTTAAATCTATCAAGCGTAGTCAAGTTGAAATTCCTTCCCTTGGACTAAAAATCTGCCTTACTTGGCTGGACCATTTGTCACCACAGTTTTTGATTTCTTCTTCCCAGAATCTTCCAGCTTTATCTCTGTTTCTGTACTTCATGTTCTCCCAGGGCAGGATTTGCAGATGCAACTGGCATCATTCAGATGCAGATGGCATTAAAAAATAATGGCAACTTGGCTACCAAATCATGCAAGGGTTTTGCCAGTCCTACCATCTTCCATGCATGGCATTTGATATGTTCTGCTCTATGAAATATTGCCCTTTTTGCTGTCTTGGTGAATCTCCTTTTACCATCACTTTGAATGGACCTCCCTCCTCCCACTCACCTTCCAAAGTGCTTTAAACACCGCTGAGGAGACTCAGAGCATTGCAAATGGCAATTATTATTTGAGGATCTGAGCTGTGCTGAGGTTTCATCCAGTTCCTGGAAGGTGTAAGAGCTCAGCCTTGCACCCTTCCAATGTGGGAACACACAGAACTCTGATCAAGTGAGAACCGATTTCTGGGTCAGGTTTTCCCCCCAATCTCCTCTCAGTATTTGGTTGGGGGTTTATTGAGAGCCTGGGCGGGGAGGGGGTTGGGAGTAACTCCAGGTTTAAAGTTTGTACTTTTAGAATTTTGGGTGGGTAACCTCTCATCCTGACAGCACCTTGCTCTTCACTCCATTGATACCTTTCCTAGCCTGATGATGCTCCCAAGGTGTTCCCAGCACAGAGGTGTCCTGAGATAAGAACTACCTTTCCTCAGGAGCATGGATACAATGGAAGTTTTGTCTGGTTTTGAATTATCTCTGAATGTCACTTGTATGCTTTGGTCACCACGTGGTCCTTTAGGCTTTCTGGAAGTGCTCTTGCTTTTGATAAATGAGTATATTACCACTTTTGAGGATTTCTGTGAGTTCTTTAGCGAGTGTTGGTGTTGTGAGGTTTATTTACCCCCACCCAACTGTAGTTTTGCACTTAACCTGTTGAAGTTCATGATCCTTCCTGTGCCATTTGGACCTTTTGATGCCTTTTATAAAATGTTTTCTTTTCTTGTGATGTCCTTAACCATAAGCAGTGGCTTTCTCTTGGTCCTTCTAAAGTTCTTTTTGCTCTTTTCTCTGAATCTTCAGTGCAGTGTCTTTAAATAGTTTCTGTGCTGCCCACTATGGGCTTAGTGTGTCAACTGCCTCTTTTAACTCCTCTTTGAGAATTTAAGACACTCTTTTTCTTACTTTCCTGCAGTTTCTGCTTTTGGAGTTAAACAAAAACCCCACTAAGCCCCATCCCTGCTGTTCCTGCAGGATGTTGCAGTTGAGGCTGCCGTGGTCAGTGCTCAGAGCAGCTCTTTGGCGCTGGCCCTGCCCAGGTGCCTCAGTGCTCAGGTGAGCTGCTGCTCTCCTCTCTGTGTGGGTTCCCTGCCTGGCTGTGGAGTTGAGCTGCTGCTGCTCATCTCCTCTTGGAGAGGTGTTATCTAGTTTCCATGGAGGTAATGGAAGGCTCCCATGACTGTTGTGTTTTCATCCTTTGAAACATTTCTCCTTTCCTTCTGTATCTACTTGCGTGCTTCTATTTCTGTGCTTGCTCTTGCTGCCACTGGTACAGCAGTGCCAGATATATTTAAAAAATATCCAGAAAAAGCCCTGTCTGGCTTGAACTTCTGGTGTAACCTCTGGTTATATTTCAAGGAGCTTTCAAAAGATTTAAATTTAAGTAAGAGATGGTGCCTGTTAGCTAAAGCTAAATTACAGGACACGTTCATCCACTCTCCCTAACACAGGAAATGGAATTATCTGATAACTCATGTCTAAATAGCGAGTCTGCTGTGCTTCCCCAGGCTCACTGTACCTCTGTTGCATGGCCATGTATGCCAAGCTTTGCCAAGTGCTGTCACTGCTCGTCAATCAGCGTTACCCTCCAGCCCCACTGCCAGGGAGTGTTTCCTGTAACAGGACTCTGCAGCAGTGCTGGGGGCACGGGCTCCTTTGGGGCACTTTGGTCTCCCCCCGCCGCAGTTGTGACCTGTGGGTGGTGTGACAGCAACCTGGGGATGAGCCACCAAGTCAGACACCTTAGACATCCACAGAGAAGTTAATAAAAATGTGATGCAGGAAAAAGGAGGATGGGGAGGGAGATGAATGTGAAGGAGGAGGAGAATTTCCCTGGCTGTGGTGGAGTGCTGTGGAGCCAGCTCCTGCCTGTGCTGGGCACCCATGGGTGCCAGTGTGGCTGGGCAGAGCAGTTCGTACTGCATAGGGTATTGTTGGATTGGCACAGTATTCCCTAAAGCTGCTGTTCCCCCTCCCTGTCTGTGAAGGGCTGTCGTGCTGGGCTGTGTGCCTTTGGTTTGCTGGTGTGACATGGATTCCTCTGGAAGCCAAGCTCACCCTGCACCTCCACACATGTGGGGGGCTGTGTGTCCTGCTGCCATCCCCCAGAGGGGTCACACCTCTCCTGGAAAACAGCCCCAGAGCCCAGGATTAGCTGGGACACACCCAGGCTCACAGCTGAGCAGAATGAGGACAGAGCCCGGTCAAGGACCAAGGGCTTGTTTTTCTTACAGCAATTTTAAAGCAACTTCAAAGCAACTTCAACCAATGGGATTTCACAGAATCACAGAATCAGTTGGGTTGAAAGAGACCTCTGAAATCATCAAGTCCAACTCTTTGCTTTTTAAATGCTACAACTACTGGAAAACAAGTTTGTCTGAGTGTGGCTGCTGCCAGAGCAGAGCCTGCCAGGCAGGAGGGGCACAGGCAGCCATGGCCAGTCCTGGCTACCCACAGGGTTGTGCTGCCTTTGCTCCTCCTCTGCCCCCGAGGAGGAGAGAGGAGCACTCATTTCCTTGCCTTATTTTACTCTTTGCACCTCTCTCTGAAGTTGGACAAACTTCAAGAGGGACAGACTAAGGAAACCTGTGTTTCTGAAGACGAGTTTTCTTCCACAGGCAGATGAAGGAACTGAAGGATATAATTTGCAATTAAAACCAGAGGAAATCTACACTTTCAGTTCCTGATGAGCTCGGCTTTGTGTTTATATTTAAAATATTGCCTTAAAAAGAAGGAAAAAAATCTCAAATTGTATTTTCCTGTACAGCCTAATTGCTTTTAATTGTTTTTAGAAGCAGACACCTGTGGTGCAGCCTGGACAGCACTGACTGCTCACACCTCCCTGTGGTCTCTGAGTGACAGAGGGAGCAGCAACAATCACAGATTGCTTTGCTGATTAATAAAATCCATATCATGAATCACAAGTACCAAATCAAAGTTTTGTAACGGGGAAAAAAAACAATGCCCAAGCAAAAAAAGAAGCTGAGCTGAGCCTCATGCTGAAGATGGCTGCTCATCCCATTAATTTTTATAATCTCAAACTCTTTGATTTATACTCATGAATTTTCTTTGCATCAAATTTGTTGCAAAAATTTTCCCTTACCCCACTAATATGCTAAGTTGTTCTCTAAATATAAAATGTATTTCTTTGCAACATGTTTTTTCATGCATTTTGTTTGTTGGGTAACTTCATAGTGCTTTTAATGTAGTTTGTTTGATCTGTTGAGGTAAAAGCAAGATGGAAAAATGTGTAAGAAGGGTTGGTATTTTAATCTTCTTTGCTACAGAATGTAATTTGCCCTTACTGTGCTTTTATTAAGAAAAGCTTTGCTTGAAAAAAATTACTAATAACACAAATTTCCTGGAAGCTCTTCTACCTCTTTTAGCCTCTTTATTCTCGTTGCTTAAAAAAAAAAAAAAAAAAGAGAGAATGAATTAAGTGTAAACATCAGCAGCTTTTGTTCCACCCATCCTAGAACTTTGGGTTTGTATTTTTTTTCCCTCATACATTTATAATGGCCCTTTCTTTTCCTTCAGTATAAGACTTTTTCTGAAAGTATATTAGTAATTTTGGAAAGAAGAGCTATTTCTAGGGTAGCCAGTGTCTCCTTGGTTTATTTTTAACATCTGGAAATGAGGAGTAACTTGTTCATCAGGGTGTTCAGGAGCTGTTGCCTGGAAGGAAAGGTGTTAGAGAAGGACAAAAGAAGGAAAAGTAGGACTGGACACTCTGGTTTGTTGCTTGGTTTTTTTTTTTTCTTGAGCTGCATGTAGCATTTTGTTGGAAATTACTTGTGTTTTCCTTCTTTCTTATTTGGATATGTAACTGCTTTAAATGTAGAGAAATATTAAATTAGGGATTAATGAAAGACTCTTTTAGATTGTGAATGAACACGCCTTTGAGCTAATTTCCTCTGTTTAAAACCCTACATTTCTGGGCTTTTAATTAAAAGTTTGAAAGAACTTTATGGAAAGTATATATCTAAATATGAAGGTGCACCCATCTCTGCAATCTCTGCATCCTTACCATCCCATGTTAGCAGAGTTAGTGCAGTCCTTCAGTGAATTTGTGCTGCATCTGTCTTTTCCTTCAACTCCCTGGAGTCACAATAGGGGATCTCTTGCTGTTGAAGTGACTCTTTTGTTTTGTAAAGTTTTTTTTCCATGAATCCAGTTCCCAGTTTAGCAGCCAAACTGTAGCTTTGCTCCATGCTGGCCTTATTGGCCATGTTTATCTCAAACATCCAAAATGCAGCTTTGCCTCCACCCCGACACTGGTTTGAACCAGGAAAGGGCAATACAGGAGGCAAAGCAACAACTGTGAGTGGCCAGGCTTGGATTTCCAGTTTGCCAGCCTGTACTGGAGATGGCAAAAGCAAATGGCAAAGGCTGTGCCACTTGTTCTGTCTTCTCCCACAACCCTCCCTCTTTATCACTGAACAGCAAAGGGACTTGGAGTTCCAGTGACTCCTGTATCCCTGGGAAGGAATGTCAAGAGAATGTTTTTATAGGTAAAAGAGCATTCCACATGTTGTGAGCTGTGATTGTGCATAAGCACCAACACCATTCCCAGCCTTGGTCTTCACAGGTCTCTGGAGTAATCTAACTCAAGCTCATTAGTTAATTCTCTCCCTAGAAACATTTCTTTTCCCTGCCCCCTTTTCTCTTTGGTTTTGGTTGGTAGGGAAACCCTGGGATCTGACAGTGAACTTTTGGTCTCAATAAAGCAGTTATACAGTCTTTGGGTGGAATTTCTCTGAACTCCACTAAGAGGGAGAAAATGTGGAAAATGCTTCCTCCAAGCAAAATATGAACAAAATGTTGTGATTCATTAAACTCTTTCCTATTTGCCTGCAAGTGAGAACCTTACAGTTATTCAGCTGGATGGTGCGTGGCCCTGAGGGGGCAGAGCCAACAGAAAAGGAGATGGCATCAGTCCAAAGAGCAAAATGCATGTTCTCAGGAAAATCGGGATATTTTGCTCCAGGCACATCCCTACTTGCACAGGGAGTTTGTTATAGTGGGATTTTATGTTGCTGTTTTCTTTGGTTTTAAATAAGAAACAAAAGCTGCTTTTGGTGTCACCTGGTATCTGGAGGGTGCTCCATGGAGCAGACCATCTGTCCTCCTGGACACCCACTGAAAGAAGCTCCGTCTGCTAACACAGATTCTGTGATGTTGCTAATAAGGGGCACAGGATTGCCTTGGAATGAAAAAACAAACCAACAAACCAACAAACCTAAAAAAAACAAACAGAAAACAAACAAAAAACCCAACAACAACAACAAAAACCAAGAAAACCCAAGAAAATCCCAACCCAATAACCAAGATTGACCTTCTCCCTGTCTGAAGAAAGGCTGCTTTGTGAGACTGCTCTGAATCGACTTGATATCAAGTCCTCAAGTGTTTCAAGAATGAAGCTGAGCACCTACAGATGGATGTGGTAAATTCTGAGAGGCACACACCGAAAAGCTCCTGCAGATGCCACCACAGAGGGATTTCACACCAAAGCCCAGAGAACCAAAGCTGTCAGCTGGTGAGAGAAAATGGGAACAGAAATCCTGCCGCCACATGGATCGACTCTGTGCTGGGGAGAAACGCTGACTTGGCTCCACATGGTGAGGAGGAAGAGCCATGAGTGCTCCAGGAGCAGTGGCACTGAGGGACAGAGCTTTGGCAGAGCCCAGGGAGGGCAATGTGAGCAGCTCACAAGCCAGGAAATGCCAACCTGTGCAATGCAACTCATGGCTTGGGTACCTCCCAGCCATTTAAGAGCCCTGAGTGTGAGTGGTGTGAAGGGAAAACTTGGCCAACCTGCAGCTACTACACACAGCTGATGGAATTTCTGATGTCTCTCCTCACTGTGGTGGATGCTGTGTCACTGTACAGCTTCTGTAAGAGCAAAGAAAAAAATTAATGCTTGTTTTTTTCATCACTCCCTTGTCTGCAGGTCCCATCAATAGAAGCATCTTTGCAGAGTGTCTCTGGTCAGGTCATTGGATCACTCTTAGTCCTGTGCAGATGGGAACTCTTAGTTTATTTTAAGCTTTTGTTTTCCTAGATGAAAGTAATTGTTCAGCAAGTTGAACTCAGAGCTTTAGAATGACTTGTCTTGAGTACATTACAGCACCCACATCCTATTGAATCACGCTGTGTGTAGGCTCTTGGCAGCAGTGACTTCACATCTGTTTTACAATTTCTGAATCTCTCTTAATATAATAAAGATAATGTTTATGAGCCTTTAAAACTGTGGTGTGGGAAAGGGTCGGCTGACTGCTGAAAATCTGGTGTGATGATGAGAATGGAATAACAGGAATAGACATGGTCTGTATTATAAAAACATGTCTGACACAAAAACAATGGCTTCTTCTAATCCTTTAAGGCTGTGGCTACGGTTTGTCCTGGAGATGCCGCCTTCAACTTCATTTCACTCTGGTTTGGAAGGGGAAGGACTATACAAATCCAGGGAGATGGTGTTTGGTGGGATCACATGCTGCTCTCAGAGAAAAGCAGGAGCCCAGGGCATGGCTGGGGGGCAGCTCCTCAGCACTGCAGCTGCTGTGAGTGT
This sequence comes from Sakesphorus luctuosus, assembly GCA_013396695.1. Lineage (NCBI taxonomy): Eukaryota > Metazoa > Chordata > Aves > Passeriformes > Thamnophilidae > Sakesphorus > Sakesphorus luctuosus. Next base: position 2,372,604 of record VWZD01010421.1, on the reverse strand, counting down.
GTCTGGCTCTGCTGATTCAGCTGCTCAGCACATAGAAGGCATGAAGACACTTAGACATTCAGTGAGCAGTGAAATGGTAAATGTCACATTATTGGTGGATGGTGAAGCTCCAAAAACAGGAGCGCGGGTCTTCAGCTCCAACAGGCACTATGGCCAAAGGCTTGAAGTGATATCAGCTCCTTTAGGCCACGTCGCAAAGCCTGGGATGGCTCCCCCTGCACCCAGCCCAGCACAGCCCCCAAGGAAGGACCACACTTGAGGCTAGGTGGCAACAGAAGAAACAACTTTATTGGAACTGCAGGGTTTATATAGGGTTCTGTGGGGAAGGTTCTGGAAAAGGAGGCAGTACCAAGCTTCCCATTGGTCCAGGGGTATGCAAACGAGCGATCAAAAACGGACCAATGGGGAACAGGGGTGGAACTTCATAACAGCCAATAACGAAACAGGGATAACAGCCAATCAACACACAGGGATAAAGACCAATAGAAACACAGGGCTTTAACCAATAGGAGAGAGTGGCGGGAATTTGCTGATGACACCAAGTTGAGAGGGAGTGTCGACCTGCTGGAAGGCAGGAGGGCTCTGCAGAGGGATCTGGAGAGACTGGAGAGATGGGCTGATTGCAATGGGATGGAGTTCAACAAGGCCAAATGCCGGGTCCTGCCCTTTGGCCACCCCAAGCCCTGCAGCGCTCCAGGCTGGGCACAGAGTGGCTGGAGAGCAGCCAGGCAGAAAGGGACCTGGGGGGACTGAGGGACAGGAAGCTCAAGAGGAGCCAAGAGTGTGCCCAGGTGGCCAAGAAGGCCAATGGCATCCTGGCCTGGATCCAAAGTAGCGTGGCCAGCAGGCCCAGGGCAGTGAGCCTTCCCCTGGACTCTGCCTTGGGGAGGCCACACCTTGAGTGTTGTGTTGAGTTCTGGGCCCCTGAGTTGAGGCAAGAGATTGAGGGGCTGGAGCGGGGCCAGAGAAGAGCAACGAGGCTGGAGAAGGGAGTGGAGCACAAGTGCTGTGGGGAGAGGCTGAGGGAGCTGGGGGTGTTTGTGCTGGAGAAGAGGAGGCTGAGAGGTGACCTCAGCACTGTCTGGAAGTGCCTGAAGGGAAGTTGTGGCCAGGTGGGGGTTGGTCTCTTCTCCCAGGCACTCAGCAATAGGACAAGGGGGCACGGGGGGCTCAAGCTCTGCCAGGGGAAATTGAAGTTGGAGATGAGAAAAAACTTCTTCACAGAGAGAGTGCTCAGGCATTGGAATGGGCTGCCCAGAGAGGGGGTGGATTCCCCATCCCTGGAGATTTTTAAACGCAGATTGGATGTGGCACTGAGTGCCATGATCTAGTAAATGGACTGGAGTTGGCCCAAGGGTGGGACTTGATGATCTCGGAGGTCTTTTCCAACCCAATCCATTCTATGATTCTGTGAAAGGACCCCTGAGAGATTATAGGAAGAAGAAACTGGGATAGGAGTGACTAAGGCAAAATACAATAGGGAAGACATGTTTGTGACCCACTTTTAATTCAACATTAGGGGCAATCAAAATCCGAGAGTCCACATTCTCATAGGCCCAGTGCTTAATCCTGGGTATTCTCCCACATCACATCATTTCAAGATGGGTTTTGAGTGCAATCTCTAATATTTGTGGATGAAGTCTTGTGAATTGACTGTGCCCCTCTCTGCTGATGGGCCTGAAGGAAATGGGAACTGGGGAATGCAAAGCAGCCAAGTAAAATTACCATGCAACTAGACTTTAGTAAAACATATGTGAAGGAGTTATTTACCATAAGAAATGAAAACAGTTGTTTGTTCAATAACAATTTCAACAATCCTCCTCCTCCTTAGCAACAAAACCTCTTTTGCTCCCATGTTACACTTTCCAGAAGGTATTGGGAAAATTTAATTTCTATTGATTGCCCTCTATCAATGGGCCTGTTTTTTTATTTCCCTTTCAAGTGCTGCAGGCTGTCAGTAATGTTCCCTTTCTGGTGAGCTGATTAAGGAACAAATTTAGTTACACCTGTACAAAATAAATGACTTTTTTTTCAAATCTATGTTTGCCAAAAATAAAAAAAACCCAGCTTGATATTGATGAGATATATTTTCTAAAAACATGGGCGTGGTGTGTTTTTATTAAGAAGAAACAGTCAGTAAAACTGTTATAATGTCCTCATACTTCATTCCAGACTCCAGGAAGTTTTTTCAAGGATTTGTGCATGGCATTTAAGGTGAGTTTTGGCTGTAGCAAACTTGGCTACTACTGTTAAGTTTGGAAGTTTTCATCTCAGTCACTCTCAGTTACCAGACTACTACAAGGCTGGAGAAGGGAGTGGAGCACAAGTCCTATGGGGAGAGGCTGAGGGAGCTGGGGGTGTTTAGCCTGGAGAAGAGGAGGCTGAGAGGTGACCTCAGCACTGTCTGGAAGTGCCTGAAGGGAAGTTGTGGCCAGGTGGGGGTTGGTCTCTTCTCCCAGGCACTCAGCAATAGGACAAGGGGGCACGGGGGGCTCAAGCTCTGCCAGGGGAAATTGAAGTTGGAGATCAGGTAGAAATTCTTTGCAGAGAGAGTGCTCAGGCATTGGAATGGGCTGCCCAGAGAGGGGGTGGATTCCCCATCCCTGGAGGTTTTTCAAGTGAGCTTGGCCGTGGCACTGAGTGCCAGGATCTGGTAAAGGGAGTGGAGTTGGCCCAAGGGTTGGACTTGATGATCTCGGAGGTCTTTTCCAACCCAATCCATTCTATGATTCTGTGATTCTAAAGCAACTGAAGGTTGGATCCCAGTGTGGGTTCAGGGACAGTTCTTTACTTTCCTATGTTTTAGAATCTCTAAAAACATCTTATTTGTGCAGAATAATCTAATGAAATGTTTTTCTCTACATCTGCTGAAGATTTTGATCTCCTCCTGTGTAAGTAGATTGGCAGATGTGTTGGAAGGATTTTCCCTGTGAGAAGTAGAGCTGTTTTCACAAACAATTTTTATTTTTTTTCTTGCATTTTTTTTTCTATCTGTCTCACTGTCTGAAAAAGGTGTGACATCAAGGCTTGGGTTTGAACAAAACTGAGTCAGGAAAGCTGTGGTTTGCCAGAATGGTTTCTTTCAGGAATATGTCTTTTAAATGCCATGGTTGTTTTTCTTTTTTTCCTAAAAGGAAAAATAAAATGTGGTTGTGAATGCAAAAAAAAAAAAAAAGGTGGGTCATTTGAACCATGAGAGTCATTCTGACATTGTAATTTCACGTTCTGGGGCATGGCTGCTGGGGAAGGATTTTGCTCAGTGCTGAGCATATGTGTCCAGCCATATGCCAGGGAGTAGCAGGGATGGATCTGGCATACAAACCCCAGGGTTCTGTTACAAAACCCTCATGGAACCAGAGCTGAACATGTTTTATATCAGGTGTTCTCCACCAATGTGGTCCACACTTGGATGGGATTTTGTTACCCTTTTGAGAAGCTGGAGTACTGTGATTATTGCAGTTCTGTAATTATTATAGAGTACTGTAATTACCATGGGCTATAAGGGGTCAAGATTTTGTTATAAACATAATGCAATTGGAAAACTTACTTGTTTATAGCAAAGTATCACGAGAAGGATCTTAGATGCATTAAAGCTAAACAAACAAAACTGAATCTCTGAGGTTAGCCTGAGGCTCAGAGTCATCGTTTTTCCTTGGGACTGCCCCAGTTGTTTGGTAAATTCAATGTTCTTTCATGTTACTGGCTCAATTGGAAGGTTGAGAAATGTGAAACTAGAAAGATGTTGATGCTCTTGACATAATGAATGATATAACTCCAAGCTGAGCCCAGCTCAGATAGCAAGTCTGCTCATGTAATTACTAATCCTTCTCTGCTGGACTCAAAGGCACTTCCTTGGGTGTTCTGCAGGTCAGTGTCAAGTGCCGTGTTCTGTTTTGTAGCTTCTTGCTTCTTGTGAGCATAAAAGCCTCACTATTACTGTTCCAAGAAATTTTGGAGCAAAAGTACCTGTTTAGATCATTGTTTTGAAGGCCTGCCACAGCCACGGTGTATGCCCCTGGCTTAGGTGTCCTCAGGTGGCAGCAGTGGTCAGCAAGGCCAGTGGCTGAAAACAGAATAAGCAGAACTAAATAATCCCCAGTTCCTGATTCTGATGGAAAAGACACCATCTGTCCTTTCCATGCAAACCACTGCATTTATCAGGAGCAAGCCTGATCCTTCCAGAGGGGCTCCAGGAGGGAGAGATCCATAGCTGTCAAGTGATAAATGTTCCCAGTTAAGAGGTGGCCCCCAACATCTGACATCCCTGCTGGTCAGATGATGTATTGCCCATGTTGTGTCATGGGCCACCATGTGCTGGAACAAGGAGGTAAAACCAACAGAAATGCATCATTTTTTGCTTCCATTGATGGCAATAACCTCACTAAATAAATATTGAGAGAAACCAGACTCCAGTACTTCTCTGCATGAAGACCAAAACCCAGAATTTCGTTGGTTCAATTGAGAATTAATAAATAATTCTTGGTCAGTTAAGAAAAATAATTCCTTCATGTGGTTGTGATAAAAGTTTCTCTGAAAATCTGTATTTGAGTCACTGATTAGAAATTTCCATTGTTGATGAACATTACTCATTTTTTAGGCTCAAGACATAAAAGATCTCCTTCAGAACATGGCAAATGGTGGGAGGACTGAGTGTTCCCCTCAGGGCTCTCTCCCCTTGGCAAGCCTGGGGCGCAGGGAGGCACAGCTGGCACATGGGATGGGGCTGGCTTGGAAGGGACTGGACACAGGAATTGGCTGCTCCAGGGATTCAGTAACTTGTCATGGACATTCAGTGTCTCCAGTAGAGCTGGGTACAGGTGAGGGCTGTCCCAGCTCCTCATGCAAACACCTCAGTAGGAGAAGAATGGTGGGACAGTCAGTTGGCTTTTCCTGGAAGAGCAATAAAATGGATGGAATCATGGGATTCTGCGTGCCTGAATTAACCTGGAAAATCACCTCTTGAGACCTGAAAGAAAGTTTCCTCAAAGTGTGCTGACCCTTCTGCTGCTTGAATTGCACTGTCTACTGATGCTCTCTGAAATTTTAGTGAGGCAAGAGTCACACCAAAAACTAAACCAGATTAGTTGTCATTATTTTCCTTCTTTATTATTAGTGTCTATTAGTTTTTCTATTTTATGTTTCATTTATTGAATACCTTGTCTATCTTGAAATAATTTCTCTATGGATAAAGCGTGACATAATTAACATCACTACAAGAGCATTGTTTTATAAATCCAGTTAAACCAAACAATTACTATAGGACTATTTGTAAATTACAGGAGCAGCAGAAAAATCAATTAGATGCTTGTTGCAAAAGTCATTACATTGATTGTATTTTGTTTTTTCTTTCTTTTGCTTAATGCAGAATGGGAGTGACAAGAAAATCAAGTTACCACTCTAATAGGTTTTTTTAGGACTAGCAATTATACTTGTTACTGAATTTATGATCACATTCCCAATTTCATTATTTTACATTTCAATACATGCAGCCAAATGTGACAGCTACGAGGATTGTGAGTTTATGGTCATGACTTTCTAGTATGTTGCTGTATTCAAATTATTTTAATTATTCATTCTAGAATGGTGATTGTTTCCAGGTTTTGGTAGCTACTAAGGGGGGGGAAATAGAGCTGCTTCCTAATTCATTTGGATATCAGATATTTTAGCATCTCAAAAGAGTTTGAAAGGAAATTGAAGTGCTGTTTAATCAGACTGAGTATATATACAAATATATATTCAATTATATGAAATAAAATTATAAATACATGTATAATGCTATGTCAATAACCACATACCTCTGAATGTCATAGAATCATAGGCTGGTTTCTTCTCCTTCCTTCTCCTACGTGCCAGTGCAGAACTGGCTGTGCTTCTGAACCACTGAGAAGGATTTGGTTGGGATCCACCAGGGAACTCTGCTGTTCCTGATGGCAGTGAAATCTCTTGGTTACATGAGGGATATTTCTTGTTCACGTGCTCAGGGATGGACTGAGGGACCAGACCTGGGGTTGATAGTCTCTATTTAGCCATGTGAAAAGGTCAAGTAGACCCAAATTAGTGCTAATTGAGCTCTTATTACTACACCAACTGTTCTCAATCCCAGATTGCTTCACATCTGGCACCTGAAGATTCACATGAGCAGCTTTTCTTCTCATCCAGAAAAGACAGATAACAGTAATGTTCTGTAAGTAATACAGTGTAAATACTGTTGGGTGGTAAGGGAAAAAATCATCTTCTGAATTTTGCTAGAGCCAGAGAATCATCTTCAGGATGCTGCATCCTGCCTCTTGCTGTCTTTGGAAGTTCATAGAATCATAGAATCGACTGGGTTGGAAAAGACCTCCGAGATCATCAAGTCCAACCCTTGGTCCAACTCCACTCCCTTTACCACATCATGGCACTCAGTGCCACGGCCAAGCTCACTTGAAAAACCTGCAGGGATGGGGAATCCACCCCCTCTCTGGGCAGCCCATTCCAATGCCTGAGCACTCTCTCTGCAAAGAATTTCTACCTGCTCTCCAACTTCAATTTGCCCTGGCAGAGCTTGAGCCCGTGCCCCCTTGTCCTATTGCTGAGTGCCTGGGAGAAGAGACCAACCCCCACCTGGCCACAACTTCCCTTCAGGCACTTCCAGACAGTGCTGAGGTCACCTCTCAGCCTCCTCTTCTCCAGCACAAACACCCCCAGCTCCCTCAGCCTCTCCCCACACCACTTGTGCTCCACTCCCTTCTCCAGCCTCGTTGCTCTTCTCTGGCCCCACTCCAGCCCCTCAATATCCTTCCTGAACTGAGGGGAAGCTTGTTTGCCATGAGGACTGGTGAGCTGTGGACCCCAGAGTGCCCACTCTGTGCAGTCTCCATCCTTGCAGGGTTTGAAGGCCACACAGGATAAAGCCATGAACAACCACATGTGACCTCAGAGCTGGCCCTGTCTTATCCTGGGGACATTCCAGGCTTCCCTTCCAACCTGAACTGCCCTGTGGCTGCAGGGCCTTGGGTGATGAGTGGGACGAGACACAGGCCCTGTTCCTGCTGTCCTTGGCTGCAGCACACACAAGATACTGCTCCGAAGACCCAGACATTTGTTCTGGCATAAGTTTTTTTTTACTGATCCAAAATAATTTTTCCCAGATATTCCTTGTGATTTAGTGTTATTTCTGTCCCTGTGAATACACTTAGTTGAAAGTCATGCAATTAACTGACTCATCCACATTAGTCACTCCATTTTTATTGTATGAGATTTCCTTATATTTTCCTTTGCTTTGTTGTGACCCTTCTGAAATGACACATTTTCTTTCTGAGAGAAACAGTGAAATGGCCAGGGAAGCTGAGGTTGTAATGCACTGGGGTTTCAATTAATTTCTGAACTAATTAGTTTCTGAACTCAGAAACTGATTTCTGAAGCAATCCTTCTCAGGCAGGATTTCTGTCTTACCCTCAGCGTGTTTGGCTTTCGTTACGGAACTGCAACTCTAACTTTTTAATCCAAGCCCAGTAGGATGATAACTTTTTTTTTTCTTCTTTTTGGAGTGAACTTGCAATGTATCCTTCACTTTTTCCGTAAGCTGTCTCCATGTGTTTTGGGAAAGGCTGTGTGAGGAAGGGCTGCAGCACGGGCTGGTTGTCTGTCCTGACTGATGGAGCCGAGGTATCCAAAGCACACCATCAGCAGGAATGTCTCTGCTGGGGATTACAGCACCGGAATGGCATGTTTGACCACTCACAGGGCAAGCTCTGCCCCTCACACCCTGGGCTCCTTTCCCTGGGCTCTGCCTGCTGTGGCACTTAGAGCACAGCAGCTTTTGGAATTCAGGCCAGCACCTAATTCAGTGATTGATTGTGCTTAAGTGGAGATAAACAAATAACTCCGGGCATTACAGTTGTGATAGATTTCTTTACTTGTCTGTACACTCATCGTTTCCAGTGGGATTAAACTGAGAGATGTGTGAATTGGTTATATTCGGGCCACATTCCTGCGTTAATGAGTCACCTTGAATCCTTGTGCTGTAATTGCATTGACTTTTCAAATATTTTGTTATTCAGTGTGTTGCAGTCTGGTACAATAGGCAGTAAAACCGAGTTTTGCCCAATGAAAAGGGTATAATGAGTGATTGTGAAATAAGTTTTGGTTGGTTGGGGGGCTTGTTTTGCTTTCTTTTGTTCATTTTTGCTTGGGGTGATGGAGAGAGCTGTACAGAAAATACCATTTGATTTTTAGTGGTGCTGACATGGCTCTGAGAGCTGGGTGTTATTTCAGCAGCAGGGTTCACTGATAGCATTAATATTTCTGATATCAGTATCGCCTCTGAAAGCAGCCAGTCCCTCAGGTGAGACCTTTCAGGCTGGTTAGACTAAAGCATTTCATAGCTGAGATGCTGATGTTTCTCGCCACCTCTGAACCGTGGGGCAATGCTCATTGGAGAGTCCACTTCAATAGAGCATGGAAGTGTTGGTGACCCTGCACGTGGAAATGCTCAGTCAGTGGTTAGTACAGAATGCATATCCTTTTTCAAGTCTTCGAATACATCATATAAATTAGCAGGAGATAAGTCTAGTCTGTGTTATATAAGAGATCAGACTCCGTGGACAGTGGGCTTGGGCTAAAATCCATGGGTAGACTCTCATTTGGTTTCTGGGTTTTTGGTTTGCATTGTGAATCTGAATTTTGACTTATGAAGCATTAATGTTTGCTCTCCTTTTTCCTATCCTGGTAATCTGAGAATTCTTGCATTAAATGATCAATTTAGCCAAATATTTATAGTATAAGGAAAAATTAGTTTAATTTGCTTTTGTTTAATGGTAATGATGATTTGCTTCATAGATTCTGCCTTGAAGTAGGACTGGGGGACCTGGTTCTGGGAGGTGCAGAGGGAGTCAGGCAGGCACTAGGACTGCTGTCCTCATTTATCTTTTCCTTTAATATAATTCTTGTAGATGATTCTTAGTATTCCTTTTTAAACTGACCAAGAGAAATCCTTCAGCCTTTTTCTAGCTGGGTCAGAACTGTGTGGTGCTGTTGGACACATCTGGGGAGGGACAAGCCCTGCCCATGGTGTGCTCTCCGCAAATCCCTGCTGGGGAACTTGCTTTAAATTCGTGTTAATGTCATTAGCAGGGGATGTGTTCAATTCTTTCAGTGCTCTGGATAGCCATGAATTTCTGTGTGTGGAGCCTCTGTGGGCTGTTCCACTGAGCACGAGGCTTATCAGGAAATGAGAGCTGTGCTAAGAGGATCTTGCTCACTGATCACCCAGGAGCACGGGGGGCTTGGGGTGGGGTGTGGGAGCCTTTCCTGCGTGTCCCCATAAATATTTCTGTGCAGATGTAAGTGTCTCCTGCAGATCGTGTTGGGAGCAATGCACAGATGTCTGGTAGATCAGTTTATTTTGTAGCCCCACAGACTCTTTCACCAGATGACTCCAAGCCTGCTTTCAAAGCGATGCCTGAGCACACAAACCAGGGGGAGGCCACTTGCTGAGTGGCTTAAAGCACTAGAAACAAATGTATTTTTGGTTACTTACGAATGTGTAACTGCTTGAAGAATGAATTTCCAAGGAAAGGGAAGTTGGAATAAGTGTATAATGGGTTATGCAGGCTTCTGGCTGGAGACCTTCAGGCTTTACTGTGTGTATATCTTATTTGCATTCAAGTGCAATGAGAAAAGTACAGAGCTTTCTTTTCCTGGACTGTGGTGTTAAGAGTTCATTGAAAATGAATCTGAGTAACACTTTGTCATTGCAATAAAATTAAATCTATTAAAGATCTTAGAAACATTAAAAAGAAGTTATGGATTAAAACAGAAGCAAAACTATCCAGAAAACAGTGCAGGATTCTTTCCTTGAATATTCTTTTTCCAGCATGAACTTGTTCCATGGTGATTGTTTCAGAAATAAATTTCAGTAGTAAATATTTGCATATTGTACATGGAAGAAATACAGTGAGCTGTAATGGCAGGGTGCAAGCTGAGCAAGTGATCATGTTAAAATTATTTAATTTGAGGTACAAAATAATCTCCACAAGGATAGTTTTGTGGCTCTGACTGGTTGTCTCAAGCATCAGTGATGTGAAGAGTTGCCAAATGTGTTGTTTGTGATTCCCATGCCTTCCCCATGCAGAGCCTAAAGAGAAACAGAAAACCCCCAAAGTAAATAAGAGCAGGGTTTGCAGAGGAACAGTCGTGCAGCTCAGCACTGCACATCATCAGCCAGGCAGGCCGGAGCCAAGAATGGCATCTTGCAGCAGATGCTGTGAAAATCAACTGCTTTCAGTGGAGATAGCTATTTAAACATCTTATTATAGAATGGAGCATTTGCAATAGATCTTCAGATAAAACAATAAAAAAAAAAAGAAATCTCTCTTAATGATGTTGCCCTCAGTCTAATAACGAAGTGACAGCACACTCTGTTGGTGAGACCAAGCTCTCTGCATTTTTTCCATGCATGAAGATGGTACATCACAGCCCATCTGAGTGAAAACCTGCAAAGGGCTGAGCCAAGTACCTGATGGGGTAATTCTATAATTTCCTGGTTTAGGGAGAAAACACAAGCAGTTTTACCAAGTGAATCAAGCAGTAGGGATAATACATGGTGTACCTGTGATCCTGGTGAAACGTTTGTCCTCCTTGGTGACAGAAGCATCGTGGAGCCCATATAGAAACATTTCCAGCTGCAGAACTCTCAAAGTACATTTTCTTCTTGTCATTTTGGTTTTGTCACAGCACGGCTCTTTCGTGCAATTAAATCATACAATTAAATTTCATGCAATTAAAGGGAATGAAAGGGAGGATAGGGCAAGGCTGCCTTTTTCTACTGGAATTTTTGGGGAATCCATGTCTTTGCAAATAATTTCATGGAGTCTAAAGTTAGACTAAACAGTGTATTAGAAATGTATCATGGTATGGAAGATTGCTTCTGCCTCGGTAAACAAACTGGGGATAGAGTTGCTCTGTGTTTGATGTGCCTTGTAGCCTCCCACAGTACATTTAATTCTTCCCAGAACACACTCGTAGCAGTGCAGCTCTTCTGAAGGTTTTTGTCAATGTCTGGATCCAAATTGCAGAGCGGTTTCCAGGCACACACACACACAAACACACTGGCAGGGCTCAGCACCAGCCCTGCTGCTGCTGCTGCTGCTTAAAGCAAGCAAAACATTTCTCCTGCTTCCCTCTTCTGCCCAGCACTCCAGAGCACAGCCTGCTTTTATTAGTTGGGGACTGCACTTGTAAGTCCTTTCCCTCCTACTCCCATCCCTTCTTGTTTTTCCAGGAGGTTCAGGCACCGTCAGAGCCCTGGTGGGAATGAGACCAGAGGGCTGGATTTTGGGGAGCTTTAGGGGTAGGGCTGTGGAGGGAAGGGAAAGGGGTTTTAATGCAGTTGGGGAAGAGAATCCTGGGCAGCAGTTTGGGGGAGAGTTAAAAGATTAGACAATAAATTTACTTAACAGAGACTAATCTACTGGGACTGAACTTCATATCCTGTTTTGGGATAATATATTTCCTTCTGTGCTCTGGAATGAATCTGTCATCTCAACTCTAATAATGAGAGGCAGAGGATTTTTAATCTCTGACCCCCTTCCATATAATTTAATAAAGGCTGGTTTCTTTATTTTATTTGGAAGCTAACTTATTAAACTTGTTCTTAACTGCTCTTCTGAAACACACAATTCAGGGGTTTGCATTTTCAGGTTTTCAAATATAGAATTGGGTATTCCTTTAGTTAAGGACAATGATGTACTTGCAAAGTATGTGTTACAGCCCTGGTTTCAGAGCACGCTGACTGTCCCTCAGCATCTCTGTTGCTTTGCAGAGATGAGAGGCAGAGTCTGGAGTGCTGTTTGCACATTCCTGGCTCCTCATCCCCACCGGTTCCATCTGACTGGGGCACACAGGGCTGGGAGACCTAAAGCCTGTGTGTGACTTTCTGGAGCAGTGAGTGATGGTCCTGTGGGAAGCTGAGTTTCCAGTGTGGTAACCACATGCATAATTAGCCATAAAATCACAGTCCTCCCCCTCCCAGAGCTGCTCCTCCTGTGGCCCTGGAGGTGCTGCACCCCTGACCTGACACAGTGACTTTGCTGAGCCCACTGGTACTCTGCAATTTGTTGGGAAAAGGTCTCCTCGTCCTTGGGCAGCCCCAAAACATGCTGTGATTATAAATCACTCCGTGGGGCTGTTGAAAGCTGTTGCTCCCAAGGAAAGTGGTGGCAGGTCATGCTGAGGTCTCTTTGCTTGCTCTGCCTGAAAGGAAGAGTCAGTAAAATATAGCAAAGAACAAGGCTGCCTTCCCACTGCAAATGTAGAAATAGAATATAAAAGGAAATAAAAACCAAAAAAAAAGAAAACCCAAGCCCTTCCCTTTTAGGTCTGTGTGAGATTTAGGTCAGTGTTGAGGGCCTCTGTCCCAAGGATGTGTCCTGCAGCAGTCAGGCTGTGTCACCACAGTGGGGTACCTGTGACATCCAAGGACCTTCTGAGATCCTGCTTCCTACATAAGCCTGTTTACCATGGACTTTCTATAAAAAACCTTTACATGTAACTTTTTTAGCTTGAGAGTTTCTACTTTTTTTTCCTATTACAAAAGGACCAAACGTGACAGGAGAGGCATTTCAGATAATGTCACAGTGAATTCTAGAGACTGAGTTAGAAGGAGCAGTGCAGGCCTTGCAAGTGGCCATGCAATCAAATTCTTAAATTTCTGTCAAAAATAAAAGTTTAGTCTTCACAGTGCCCAAGAACTTATTTTCACACTTCCCAGAAATCCCAGTCTAAGCAGGCAGCTCTTGAAACCAATGTTGAAGTAGTTATTTTCTTTTTAATCTTCCAGCTTGCTGTGTCCTGTGTTCAGTTCACGTTCTGGATGCTTCTGTTGGCTTTGCAGAAGCTGCTCAAGTGTGGCAGTCACAGGACCTGTGTGACTGCAAAGTTCACACTCCTCCTTATTCAGTGCTTCCCAAAAAGGGGTTTTGGCAAACCTGGGCAGAGCTAACACAGCTCATTCTTCTGAGAGTTTAAATTCCTTAGATTAACACCCAGGACAGACCTTTCTTTTTGGAAGCTGGAGCTCAGAATTCAGCACCTTCATGTGCTGGACTCCAGGTGCTTGCTGAAGAGAGTGACAGGTCTGCGACTGGTGCTTGGTACAAGAGTGGCTCTTCTGGGACTTTCTGGGTGATTTTCTTGTGGTTGGCATTGGATTAGTAAATTAACAAAATCTTGGCTTTAAAAATAGAATCAATTTAGGGATGTCAGTCCTCTAGGGATCATGATTAAAATGTGAATATTTGGCTATAATCACGGTTTCCATAGTAACAGCAAGTTCCAGACTCATCAGATTCCCGGGCTCTCTTGTATCCCACTGTTAGCTCGTTGTGGAACAGCTTTCCTCTTCAGAGCAAAACCCAATAATTCTTATTTTCCATTAGCTGTAACAGGTCTGGTAATTAGAACAGTAAATTTTGTCCAGTAAATAGAGTATGTACTTAGCTGTGCTACTGTGGTTTTACAGCAGAAGAAAAATGGTGACAGTGGCAGTTTTAGAACTGATACGAGTATTTTCATATAATTTAAACAGCAATTATGGGGAAAAAAAAAGAATAGTTTTGCTTCATCTTGATAAATTACATATTATGGATGCCTCTCTAGTATTTTGTCTTCAGAGACACTTATTAAAATGTTTTCTATACAAAGGACATTTGCTCCTTCATTTTGATTATAAGTTGAAGAAAAAGCAGAGAGATGAAAATTGAGTATTCATGAGTGGTAATGGGAACAGAAGTGCAAGTTGAAAGATGGATGGTGGGTTTTTTTCCTTGAGAAAGGTGATTTTTTTGTAACATAGAGACAAGAACCCTGGATTAGAACATCTGGAATGTTTGGCTTATCCCCATTAATCTTGAAAATCTATCTTGTGACTTCTGGGGATTTGTATTTCCCCCCCTTTTTAGCACTCTGAGTCATTAGATTGTCTGCTTCATTATACACATTAGCACATCACACTCCATAAATCCAAGCTGCTATTGCCATGAATGTGGCTGTTATTTCTGGGTTTGCTGTCTGTCTCTGTGCATTCATATCCTGGTTTTCCCCTCACTTTTTTGAAGGTTGCAAACTTCTCTGTTTGCTCAGTGACAAAGACCTGAAGCCACAACAGGGACCTCGAGGGGGTCTGATGTTCATTCAAAGCAGACAAACTTCCAAATCCTGTCTCTGAAGAATTCTTTCAACTGTTCCTAGATGGAAATCTTACTTTTCACACACTGCCTTTTTTAAAAAAAGTCTTGAAAAAAATAAAAAATGAAAGGAAATCCAGTGGCCCAGGTGGAATGGGAAGCTCAGGACCATGTTTCAGCACCAGGAGGTGTCTCTCCAGGTCAGGTCCAAGAGGCTTCAAACTGGGCTCCTGGGGCAGGTGCTTGTGTGGTTTGTGCTTGTTCTGTGAGTAAATAAATTACTTCAGTCTCCAGGAGTGTCTCCAGGGCCTTTCAACAACACTATAAATTCTTATTATCCAGAAAATATCAAAACCTATTTCTACTAGAAAAAGCAGATCCTTTGTTTCATTTTTCCCCCCTTCAAATTCTTTTAAGACAAAAAAAAATGCCAAGCCAAAAGTAATAAGATGTTCAAGCAGATTTTGTTGAGCTCCCTGGCTTGAGCTTCTGTAATTAACTGGGTAACACAAATGAGGTCTTTGAAGAGGGAAACAAGTACAAGCAACTTGATGTTCCAGGTGTAGCTTACAAATACTATGAAGGGCTGAAGAAATGGAGTTTTCAGTGGATTTAATTAGCTAAGACGTCTTCTTAGCATGAAGTTTATTTGACTGATTCTACAGCAGGAGGAGAAAGTCAAGTGGTTTGTGCTTTATGGTTTCCCCCTCACTAGGAAGGGGAAGAGGCCAGACTAGGCTGATGGTTACCTGGTGCAAAATGTCACTTGGATCAGTGACATCTCACAGATGTCACAGGTACTGGGTCTTCTCTGTAACACACATTTTGGGGCTGTTCTATTCTGAATTTTTAATTTAGTGTAACTGTTTAAATAGCAATAAATCATTCTTCAGGCTGGCCAGAAATAAAACAGTTCATGGGCTAAACTGCAGGCACTGCAATGGTAAACTATTGTGAATATCTTTACAAACATTTTCTTCCAAAGTTTATATTTGTTGTATTCTGGAAGAGGTTTTAAGGTTTGATCTCCAAGTCTAGACTTTGAAATAAATCCTAAAGTCTGAGCAAGATTGTTACTCATTTCACTAAAGCTACTTGGGAAGGATTTTCCAAGCAGTAGTTATGATATGTAGTAGATAGGTGAAATAATTCCTGGAGGTTTGATGACCTGAGAACTCCTTGTTACATTTCTCTTTTCTCCTGTTCTGTCCCTAACAGAGTTATCTTCTCACCAAGCATCTTTCATAATTCTCAGGCAATGTGGAGGGTTCCTGGTGTAAAAGTAAATTAGGTTCTTTCTATGCAGTGTGAAAATGCCATATTTAAAAGGATGGCAGCTCAATATTCACTTTTTAGGACTGAAAAACCAAACCAAGAGACAAACCCACAAAAAGTAGTTTTTTGCTTAAATTGTCCTTGTTGTAGAAAAATGTTTATCTTCAGCAATGCAAAGGTAAACATCAGCTCTGGCAGAGAGAATGGGCTCCTCTGGAGGGTCTTTCAGGGTGTAATGGCTAGAACACCATCTGAAATCAGATGTTGAATGCGTGGTCGGTCTGTTTAGTGTCAGCTCCCACGTGTTTGTGAGAGTATTCAAGTGCCTGTCACATCCTCAGCACTGGAGACGTGATTGAAAGCCAAACTTTTGATATTCAGGGGGTGATTTCTCATTTCAGTTGGAGGATTTCTGGATTTGTTCAATAAATGAAAGACACTTTGAGTTCTGTGAGCAGTAACTGCTCCTCAGTCCTTGTGTTCCCTGTCCTGAGCTCCTCCCAAGCTGAGGAGCTCTCTGGAGAGCTGGGAATGAGGGAGGAACTGTGAGTTCTGAAAGTGCAGAGACATTGCCCTGATACTCTTGGCCATCCAGGCAGTCTTCATTTTTCCTTCATTGAATTTTTCTTTCAGCTCTTTTATGGGACCTCTGCATGGACTTGATTTAAATTATTTTTGTTCTGTGTTTATAGTAATAATGACAAGCACACTGCAGAGTGGAAATACTAACTCAGGAAGGAAAAGGTTGTGGCAGCAGTGCAAGGCAGGCAGAGAATAAACATTTTTGGGGAGAAAAGATAAGTAAACACAAATAGAATGTAACTCAGTGTAGTTACTGTAGATGTTGCATTATTTCTGCAGTGAATATATAGTGAACACTGAACCTGTGCTCTCTGAGAATTGCCTGCAATAGTACAGTTGTAACTCTGTATTTTGGTCACTAGTATGAAAAAGGTGCTTTTAGTTGCTTTAATATGGGAAAAAACATCTATTTGTTTCATACCTTTATAATTACAGAAGTTCTGCCCTTTGGCCACACCAACCCCTGCAGCGCTCCAGGCTGGGCACAGAGTGGCTGGAGAGCAGCCAGGCAGAAAGGGACCTGGGGGGACTGAGGGACAGGAAGCTCAACAGGAGCCAAGAGTGTGGCCAGGTGGCCAAGAAGGCCAATGGGATCCTGGCCTGGATCCAGAGTAGCGTGGCCAGCAGGCCCAGGGCAGTGAGCCTTGCCCTGGACTCTGCCTTGGGGAGGCCACACCTTGAGTGTTGTGTTGAGTTCTGGGCCCCTCAGTTGAGGCAAGAGATTGAGGGGCTGGAGCGGGGCCAGAGAAGAGCAACGAGGCTGGAGAAGGGAGTGGAGCACAAGTGCTGTGGGGAGAGGCTGAGGGAGCTGGGGGTGTTTGTGCTGGAGAAGAGGAGGCTGAGAGGTGAGCTCAGCACTGTCTGGAAGTGCCTGAAGGGAAGTTGTGGCCAGGTGGGGGTTGGTCTCTTCTCCCAGGCACTCAGCAATAGGACAAGGGGGCACGGGGGGCTCAAGCTCTGCCAGGGGAAATTGAAGTTGGAGATGAGAAAAAACTTCTTTGCAGAGAGAGTGCTCAGGGATTGGAATGGGCTGCCCAGAGAGGGGGTGGATTCCCCATCCCTGGAGGTTTTGAAGCTGAGCTTGGCCGTGGCACTGAGTGCCATGATGTGGTAAAGGGAGTGGAGTTGGCCCAAGGGTTGGACTTGATGATCTTGGAGGTCTTTTCCAACCCAATCCATTCTATGATTCTATGAAATGTCCCTGAAATAACACAGCTGAAAAACTTGATATCAGGTTTCCCAGTGTGGCTCACCTTCAGGTATATAAAATATACTTTATTACCAAAGTAGTGCTTTTCAGCAAGTTTAGAGGATGTGCTCTCTGTGTGTTACAGCAAAAGCTGTAATGTGTCCATTTCTGCCCCTCAAACATCTCCACGGAGCTTTGTACAGTCACAGCTGATCTAGTAGAAACTATCGTTGCTGGAAAAGTTATGAAAACATTCGCTAATATTTTACAGACTTGAGCTTATTTTTCCAAGGATTTTACCTTTCATTTATCCCAGAGCCTTTTTTTTTCAATAAAGTGGGTGGTGAAAATGTCAGGTTACATTTGAGTGATAGTACACTGGACCCAGCTTTCCCCACCACGTGGGACCTGTGAAATGGAAGTGTGTGGCCACTGAGTCATGACAGAAGTGGGGATGGCTCAGGCCAGACCTGTATAAATCTCATTTACTTACTTAAAAGAAGTTTTTTCTCTTTGGCACAGCAATCCAATTCATTATCTGTGAAATTCCACATACTGTCAATAAGTTTGGGCACTGTAGGTAGGTAAATACTGTGTTTTGTTCAGAGTGGGATTTCTAATAGCAAAATTTAATATTTATTATGAATGAGAAAATGGTTATATAATAATTGGGAATATTCAAGTCTTCTAGTTACAGAAGCAAACACAAAATATATTAGAATCTTGTTTTTAACTCTACCAGAGGTCAAGACAGTTTATGACAGCTTGGCTGGTTTTTTTAACTCCCATGACAGAGAATACATGTGGAATACCTTTCTTAGCCACAATGGAGATGTTGTAAAATTCTTTATTTGAGAGTTAGGAAAAGAGGTGGTCACTTTACACATGTATTCTTAGACTAGAATTCTGACTGTGAATATTTTTGCAAAGAACAGATGTTAATCCAGATCACACAGTGCCTGATGACAAATACTGAAGACTTATAAGTGTGGTTATTTGTTCTGAGAACCTAATTTTAAAGGAGATGTTCCAGTTTTTTTGACTATGGAGTCATTCACAGGCTCCAGCCAGAATGATGTATGGATTCAATTTTTAATATTTGAAGCACTTGATGAAATGCTTTCAACATTTCACAGAGTCACTGTCAAAACTATTATTTATGGAATGCAATTGGCTTTTTTCTTTTTCCATTTGATAACCTGGACACACAGAATGAAATATATCAAAAAGTGGAATGTCAGGGCAGATAGGAACCTTTGCTGCAGTGGAACCACTTGGTGTTGAGAACAAAACAGTGCAGGCACGGCAGATCAGGAGCTCAGAAGAATTTGCCAATTTAAAGCAGTGAATATTGGTTTGCCTTTTGGTTGCTTAAGTCACAAGGTAGAATATTCTTCAGAATAATTATTTAGGCAGAGTGAGAGCTTAAAGATATGTTGGTTTATGGCTTTTGGTATGTTGAATCCACACCCAGGGTGCCAGCAGTGGCTGAGAGCAATGAGTCTGTCTGGCTTTCAGTCACAGAGGGGAACTGTGGCTTTGCCTGTGCTGGTTGTCCTTGTCCTCAGCACCTGCAGTGCCGCCCTTGGTGAGCCCCCACTGCAGGGCATGGCTGGGAGGAGCCCCAGCACTGTGCTGGCAGAGAGCAGAGGCAGTGCCAGGGCACCTCAGGGCTGCTCCATCCTTGGAGGTGGGACTGGGCTGCTCTAATCTGCTTTAGCTCAGCATCTCTGAGTGTGAGGAGCACTGGGGGCACCGCTGGGATGGACACCTGCTGTCCCCACCGCTCCCACCCGCTCACCATGGAGTCACCAAGGGCCACCTAGCCATGAAAACTTGCTTTAAAGCACACCAGTTCTCACCCTGGATGCTCCAAGCAGCTGTAACCAGGCTCAGTGGAGTGGGCCCGGCCGTGGCTCCCCGTGGGCTCTGTGGGTGGGCAGCAGAGGGCACCAGATCAACACAGCACAGCTGCCACCTGCGCTAAGGGGTGGGCACAGGTTGGCCACGCTGCCTCCTCAACATCACAGTGCCCCTTTCGTCTGCAGCAGAGATTCAGGTTCAGGGGACGTGCTTTCCTTTAAGCTTGTTGGACTGTAAACATCATTTCCACCCTACAGTATATTGTGAAAAAGAAAATTTCAGGTGAGTAACCTGCTCCAGAATCACCTTTCCAAAGGCTGGGGCACCCTGGCAGGATACTCATAGCTCAGATGATCTGTAATTGCAGAGAGACTGAGATTATTCAGTTGTGACTTAAAAATCTAAAACCAAGACAAAAACACTAAAACACCTTTTTTTTTTTTAAACCAACAAAAGTCAAAGCAGCTCAACAGGAGATGACTCTATAGACAATAAGGGTGGCATTAGTTTCACATTGCCAGAGTTGCTGCATTAGGAAAAGTGTCAGAAAATGAATGGAAAAAAAGCTTTTCTTAAAGTCCCACCAGCTTCTGGATTTTTTTTTCTGTAAGGTTTGCAAAGAACTTTATCGACATTAACACCTGAAAGAACAAGAAAAAATATGGATGAAAACGAATGGTTTGGTTGGGAAAATTAGTTATAATTAGTTTCATTAGAAGGATCCAGCCCTGTAGTGTCCCAACCCCTCCTTCCCTCTCACAGGACAGCAGAACAATTCCTGAAGGCCATGACAGTGTTTAAGAGATATAAAATGCTAATTTAATGGGACAAAAAGTTGGGGCTTTTCTAGTACAAAAAAGGAAAGGAGGAGTAGGTGAAGCTACAGATAGAACTGGGTTTTTGAACGTAGAGAAGTTCACTTTAATGTTTTCACAGAGTGCATCACCTCACATAATTTCTCCACCTTTTTATAGCTGTGCTAATGATGTTCTGATTTCTTCTATGATCTGTTGCAGTCCTACACATTAGATTCAATGATGACTTTGCAGAAAACACAGAATATGATGTTGGCAGGAATTCCCTTCCCTGGAGGTACAAGACATTTGAGTTAGGTGAGGAGGGCAGAGTGTGCAGTTTTTCCTGGCAGTGGTTCAGTGCAGTTCTGTATTTATTGTGACTCCAGAAAAGCCTTTTATTTAGTCTTTGAGTGAAATGCCTCTCTTCTGGACTTGGTGAAAGTTGAGAGTGTTTTGTATCCTCAGAGATTTTACATTTTTTGCAAGTGTATGTCAATGTAGCAGAAGATTTTGATTAATAATACCTGTGGCATGGGGAATACTGAGCCTGAGAGTTGTGCAGGTTATTCAGGGAGAGCGAGATTGGGGTATCAGTTCCTAATCTGACTACTGCTACAGGACTAGAGCAATCTATATTTAATTTACTTTTTCTGAGAATTGTATGGAAAGGAAGAAATCATCTTATAGTCCAGACAAATGTGAGTCTGTTATTGTGGTACGTTGTCATGGAAATGTTTTAGAGACCAAACTTAGTTAATAATATGTAATATTGTAGATAATGCATTAGTTAAATCAATTAGTTATACAGGTCAGTGAAGTGAAACTGCTGTTAGAGGGATCTGAACAGAAGATGAATAATTAAAGCTGTACTGCATGTGTTTTGTAAAGTTGAATATAGGCAGAAGAGATGGATAAATACAGTCTGATGGACAGAAGGAAATGGAGAGACACAGATTACTGGTGTAATTCATCCAGCTGTCACTTACAGTAAATAAGAAAATCTGTTTTCGTTCCTAGGTCAGCCTTCTTTGCACATGGTTTATCTTCTGCTCTGCCTCTTCATCCTCTCAAAAGACTTTCCAGAAGCTTAATAGCTCAGGAATGTAAAAATCCTCCTGCAAACCAGGTGTTTTAATGTCCTGTGTGTTGGGCTGTGGGCAGCACATGCTGCCAGCTGCCCTTGCCTTGCTGCTGCCACTTGAGGAAATATCCTGGGGGGAGTGACAGGGACTGGGACAGGATTGTTGGGGCTGTGGCAGAGGGGGCTGGGCCTGGGGCCGGGCACTGTGTCAAAACTAGTGTGGCCAGCAGGCCCAGGGCAGTGAGCCTTCCCCTGGACTCTGCCTTGGGGAGGCCACACCTTGAGTGTTGTGTTGAGTTGTGGGCCCCTCAGTTGAGGCAAGACATTGAGGGGCTGGAGCGGGTCCAGAGAAGAGCAACGAGGCTGGAGAAGGGAGTGGAGCACAAGTGGTGTGGGGAGAGGCTGAGGGAGCTGGGGGTGTTTGTGCTGGAGAAGAGGAGGCTGAGAGGTGACCTCAGCACTGTCTGGAAGTGCCTGAAGGGAAGTTGTGGCCAGGTGGGGGTTGGTCTCTTCTCCCAGGCACTCAGCAATAGGACAAGGGGGCACGGGGGGCTCAAGCTCTGCCAGGGGAAATTGAAGTTGGAGAGCAGAAACAAATTCTTTGCAGAGAGAGTGCTCAGGCATTGGAATGGGCTGCCCAGAGAGGGGGTGGATTCCCCATCCCTGGAGGTTTTTACACTGAGCTTGGCCGTGGCACTGAGTGCCATGATCTGGTAAAGGGAGTGGAGTTGGCCCAAGGGTTGGACTTGATGATCTCGGAGGTCTTTTCCAACCCAATCAATTCTATCATTCTGATTCTTCATGTCTGTGCCATTGGCAACTGGGGGCTTATGGCAAGCTGAAGACTCCAAAACCTTACATAGTGAGACTCTTTAGCAAGTGTGCTATATCTCTAGAGCTTCTAATTATCCTGATTATTCTGATTATCCTAAACCAATTTTATTGGGTCTTTCTATTCTGATACAAATTGGAATAAGTGAGTGACTGAAACATGTGAAGTGTTTAAGGTACCAGTACTTAACCTCCTCCCCTCCATTGCATAATGGTTCGAAGTCACTCTTTGCCCACCCGCAGCAGCCAGCCCAGGGAAGGGAAACAAGGATTAAAGGAACTGGGGGCCACAATGTCCTTCAGGGCCACTCATCAGACACCAGCAGGGCCACATGGAGCACATCAGGTGCTAAGTGTTACTCTTCAAAAGGGTTCTGTGGAGCAGTCAGAGAGTGTTAAGTCTTTCAGACCTTTTTTATTAACTATTTGTTTAGGTAAGCATGGAGGTATTTTCTCCTGTAGTCTGCACACCACCTCAGAATGCCAGAAATCAAATAAAAACCCCTATTTCCTGCCTTCCCAAAGGAACTGCATTACCTATAAACCTTGTTTACCTTTGGGTCATGATTAACATTTCCCCAGAAGAAAGGATTTTGGATGGACTGAAAAGGAAAAGCAACACGGTGATGTGTGTGCTTATGGTACTGATGAGAGAACAAGGAAAACAGATTTCTATTTCTGTGACTTCTCATTTGACTTTTTTCTTTGCCATTTAACTAGTAATGGGTGGGATGAGAAAATATTCATGCTGTGATTTTCAGGGGGAGATAATACTAACAGTCAGGTTTGTACATACTTCAGTGCACTTTTATTTTGTTTGCTAACCCACATCCTTGTTCATGTGCCAGCAGAGAATATCTGTGTAAAAGTCAGCTTGTTTTTATCAATACCAGAGCATCCATACTGTGTGTTTCCTACAGGATTTTCCACCACCATGGGATACAATTCTGTCCCTGACTGTGGGGTTTGTGTTCCCTGAGACTAGTGGCTAATACAGAGATTTTTCTTGTGGTGCAAACATGAGTGCCCACCATTTAGGTAGCTGAGATTAATCCTGTCTCTCTGCACTGAATTCCAGGGACTCCTCAGAAAAATCACCTTGCCAGCCCATAAGTTTCCATGTACAGTTTAGGATCCATCCTTCCTAATAAATAGTGAAAAATCAACCACTGTTTCAATTCCAAGGGTAAAACATATCAGTAATCAGGCATTGGAATGGGCTGCCCAGAGAGGGGGTGGATTCCCCATCCCTGGAGGTTTTTAAGGTGAGCTTGGCCGTGGCACTGAGTGCCATGATGTGGTAAAGGGACTGGAGTTGGCCCAAGGGTTGGACTTGATGATCTCGGAGGTCTTTTCCAACCCAATCCATTCTATGATTCCATGATTCTGTATGAGTAGTGAAAAAATCTTTGCTAAAGGCAAACATATTAAGTTTTGCCAACAAGCTTGTTCAAATGGCATTAACTATTGAGAGCACAACTCGTGTATCATGTAGCATTTATGAAACTGAAACCCAGAGACAAGACATTTCGTTTTATCTGAAATCAGCACCATGGTTTAGACCTATTGGCCAGGTTGGGTGTTCTTCACCAGTAGCATTTTTACTTTTAATCCTGATATAGCTAGGCCATAGAAAATGGAAAATACAAATAAAATATACATAAAAAATACAGACCAGCACAGAAGGACAAGGGGATGGTGTGCTCTTCCTCAAAATCAGCTGCCAGAAAATGGAAGAGTCTCAAATGTAATTTAACACTGTGCTCATATTTTTAATTGAGATTCAGAAACTTTGTACAGGTGTCACTTTGCAATAGTATGCTCTGTAAGCAGAAAGACAAAGTCATTCTGTTGAATGTTTTTTCTGTTATTTGTGGCTCGTGGGCATTTGGATAAAGTGGAAATATCCCATGTAAACTGATAGGCTGGTGCAATCAGAATATCACTGCTTGGAATTGCACATTGACAGACAAGCAGAGCAGTTTCTGCGTGTGCTTTTGGAAAGGTTTAAGGAATTTGAAAGTTAGTGGAAACAGCATCTGTCAGCTATTATTGTAGTGTTGCTCTTCCTTGTTTAGCAACTTGTCACCCACTAAATTGACAGAAAATCAGGCAAATGTATTTTTGTGTACAGCCCTTGTCAAGTGGTGGAGGCCCATTTGTGTCTCTTCTTGGCAATGACATTGTAGGTTCATGTGAAAAATCTCAGCAAGCTATTACTGCACTGAGAGACATTGAGTTAGGACAATGCAAAATACTTGCTTTCTGCTATAATAAATGTTTAATGACTCTACTGTAAATAAGAACCAGTTGGAAAACAGAATTTAGTAGCAGGATATTTCAGCTCTCTCTGAAGTGAGCTAAATGCTCCTTTTAGCAGTTCAGCCTTTACAGATGTCAGCTGAGGAGAACAAACATCTTCATAATTTATTTATCACAACTGAAAGCTGATTTGCTACTTGTTCTTGTAGATGTTACTTTCATTTAACTGTCTCCATGTCCTCTTCATAGAAAATGACGAGATGAGATTCTAAAATAACTGTTTTTAAGGATGCTTTTCTTCCCTCAAGGTAGATCTTATGTAAGAGAATCTAATGAAGGAAAGACGCTGTCCATCCACAAAGCTTTTCAAGGAAATGCTCTTTTTTCATTAATCTGCACATAATTTTATGTTAAAGTTGCCATAAATGCAGTAGGAAGTTTTTATGTTTGTATATGTGTGTCCTTCAGTGATTTCAAACCCCCAGTTTTAGAGCTTGAGGTTTGCAGGAGTTGTGTTCAGAGCTACTGAACAAGAGGAGCTCGGCCCCAAGCTTTGTTATTGACGCTTTTATTGCACTTTCTAAAACCTTTTTCACTGTAGGTGACCAAAAAGTATTTTTAAATTCTGGGATTTTAAGACTGAGTAGTGATATCAGGCGAACTGCAAGAAAGATCTGTTAAATATTAAAGAAATGAGGGCAGGACAAGCCCCAGACTGTTCCACACTGCCTTGTTCCCTCCTCAGATTCGGAGCTGATACCGCAGTGAAATTTTTCTTTGCAGTGTA
Organism: Sakesphorus luctuosus; assembly: GCA_013396695.1. Classification (NCBI taxonomy): domain Eukaryota; kingdom Metazoa; phylum Chordata; class Aves; order Passeriformes; family Thamnophilidae; genus Sakesphorus; species Sakesphorus luctuosus. The sequence continues at coordinate 2,347,772 of VWZD01010421.1, read as the reverse complement.
ATGTTTACTTGAGGAAGATGGTGTTGAAGAATAAAATCCCCCCCTTTATTTTAGCTCTAACATTCTTAGGATCACTTAGCTGCTAGCCTGTGCTGTGCACTGTTTGAAGAGAAGCAGAAATTGCAAGATAAGATCAACTGCTCACCTGGGGAGACTTAGAAAAGTTTCATATTTGAAGCACATGTTCCAACCACTAGTCAGGAATGGATAGCATTAAATTCTTACATCTGGCACAGAGTTGCTTGCTTTTATGTTGGTTTCTTTTCTTGTTTTATTGTTTAAAAGGATAATAAAACCTCACAATAATATCTCATAATCAGTATAGCATATCTCCAGGCACCTCTCGCGGGGTGGATTTGCCAAGAAGAACATAAGTCGTGGTTTGTTTTGCCTACAGAAATGTTGAGGGTTTGCATCTGGATCCCTTTGGAAATAAATTCATGATTTGTACCAGTGCAAAAAAATGAAGGGGAAAATATTCCACACTGGGTGAATATGTGGGGATTCATTTTGGCTGGGTGGTAAACAGAATGAATTATCCAGGCAAACAATGCACCTTTGGCATGGCTCCAGATGGTGCCGTAGATGCTTCAAAGCCAAGGTTCCAGCTCTTTTAATTTGGCTTTGCTCTAGTTCTGTGGTTAATTCTGAGCAAACTGAGTACATTACAGAGAATAAACCCAAACCCACCTTAAAATGAACAGCAATTCCAACTCTTAGGGGTTTAGTGTCTTTTAAAGCAAATTTTATCTGTACTCCGCCCATACTCATTTTCACTGCTTGGTTTTAGGATTGTAGGGAGGAGCAAGGAGGAGTTGAAGGGGGAACGCTCAGGTGTCTTCATGAGAGCTTACTCTTCAGAATTCTCTGCTTTGTTTCCACTGATTCCTTTTTATTCTTAAATCTAATGAAGTGTAGTGTTGCTGTCGGTGGCCTGTTCCTTTGAGGTGTTTGTTTGCCCATGTCAAACAGTGTCAGCTGGAGCAGTGTCACTGCAGGTGTGCCCTGTTTGTCCCCTCCTCCTGCAGCCCTGCTGGGGCTGCTGCCAAACACAGCTGGGGCAGCTCACACTGAGCTCACACTTCTCTTTCTGTGCCTTCTGCTCCAGATTTTTTTTCCACTGGTTCAAATTCCTTAATAATTTTTGAAAGCAACTGTTTCCTTAGGATTCTGAGGGAATCAATATCCATCCACCTTTTGAAATTCCTAGGGAAAATGTTTCCAGCTGGTGATTGGAGGGTGTTTTCTTCCCTCCAGTTGCATTAGGATGGCTGAGGTGAGTCTTTCCTACAGATACTCTTTAATCCTCCCCTTAGTCTGGTGCAGCCACTTTTAGCTCTCTCTGAGGAAGAAGTTCTTGTGAAGGTGTCAGGCAGAATGTTATCCCAGGAACGTCAAGGTGGTGTTTCCAGGAGAAGGAAAGCCATGATTTGAGCAGTAATATTTGGTCTGTCACATTTACATATTCTGATATCCTTCTTTACTGGAGCCAGAAACTGGATAGTGATTATGTGACTCTGCATTCCCTTTGTCCTGCATTTTTTTTAAAGCCTATTCAGTATTTGGTAATGAGAGTGATTCTGGGACTTGTTTTTTCCAGACTTACAGCTTGTCTTTGATGTTTGGGTCTGACCACCTCCAATAGCTGTTTCATAGCTCTGCACTGTTTCATTTTCCTTAATACATAGTAAACTTGTCTATGTTACTAAGTTGGTGTTTTTCACTCTTTTGTTACAGATAAACTATCTGAAAACATTCTGTGAATAGGCTTCTCTTCCAAACAGAGTTCTGATTACTAAGCAGTTGGTTTTTTGCCATCAGCAAATGATCATTCACGTTCTGATGTAATGAACCATTTTAAGAGAGTTTGTCTTGTTTGTCTCCTGTTAGTGTTGGTTATTATCATTTGTCTGATTCAGTCTCTTAACTCCACGTAAATTGTCCCCATTAAATTATATTTTTAAACCCTGACAATGCTAAATGCATTTAATTGTTTATGGAATGTTCTGTAGCTCAGTGATAGAGACAATTTGGATCAATCAGGTGGCTCTAACTAAAGCATGTAGATAAATTACTGCATCACTGTAGCTCAGAAGTCATTAGTGTTGCTTTGAAAAGTGCCAGTCTTGGTTAAAGATGTCAGCAAATTTAAGGGGAAGACAGAAAAAAAATCCATTTTGAAACCTTGGTTTAATTTAAAAGTTAATGCTGAAAAGTGTACAATTGAAATTTTATTTTCCTTCTGTTCCACCCTGTGATGACTGCCATGAGAGCAATAGGCTAGACATGGGATTAAAATCGTGCTAGTTAAGTAATTTACTAACTACCATACTGCAGTTCTACTCTTTCTTTACACTGCTGGCTTGCACTGCAGACTGGAGAATTCTTACACCTTTAAGGCATTTTACTAAACAAATATTAATTTAATATTAAGAGTTACAGAATGGAAACTGTAGCCTATACAGCACTTCAGTATTTCAAGGGCTGAATTTACTATAAAATGAAACACATAAATTGAATCAAAAAGAAATACTTTCTTTCTAAATCTTTTTCTGTAGACAGACAATTTCAGCAAACATGTTCTCAACAGATATGTGAATGTCAAGGTGTGAACGTGTCTTGAAACAGTCCTTTAATTGGCTGTGGGAAGTTGTGATGCTGATTATAAATGCTGTAACTTTCTCATGCTGAGTAAATCCAGAAGGAAATCTAGACAAGCCATTGAGGAAATAAAGCTTTAATTCCATTGCATTTCATCATGATGCAAAGACACACCTTGGAATTGGAACTGTTTGAACCAAATATATTGCCAGTGAAATCTGATTATTTTTCTGTAGATACTCAGATTTATCAGCTTGCACTGAGTTGCCAGCCCGATCCTGTGAGGGATGTTGGCACCTCAACCAGCCTTTCCTGCATGTTCCTCTGGGATTGGGGGTCAGAAACTCCTGATTATGAAGCTTTGTCTATGTCTGAATAGGATTTTTTTTAACCAGGACAATTCTGTTGCCCTTTCCATGCGGTGGTCCCCCCAAAGCCTGGAGAAACACATCTGCTCCAGTTTGGCTGTGCTAGAGATCTCTGCTGGTGCCTGAAGTGCTTGTTTTATGAGGAGTAGGTCAGACTTTACAAGGGCTCATGTCAGCCATCCTCATCTCACACACACTTTGGGGGAATGCACAACTTGCAGAAGGTTTCACTCAGCACAAGGATGTCTAATGTAATTTATTTTAGTTTTAGTTTTGATTATATTTCCTTATGTGACTCCCTCACCTGAACCTTAATTTTCCCCGACTACATAAGTAAATGAATGTGTTATTTTTACAATTTGTGGTTGATATTTTTTAAAACAATTCTGCTCACTTTGAAAATATGGGAGAAAAACAATCTGGAGATGTCTTTTGTACCTTCTAAATACTGTATTGAGCAGTGCATCACTTGTTTTCCTTGAAATTTGCAGTTTATGATCAGTGAGTGTGAGAAGTGATAGTGCAGAAGCCTCATTTTTATATCACAACATTCATTTGTCTTCTCAACCTGATCAGTAACAAGCAAACTGCACTCCTGATATTGGAGGAGCTTCTATTTGGGAGTTCAAAGCCTGGCCTGTGTGTCTGTGACTTAAGCATCACATATGGGAAAGGGAAATTTTTTTTCCCTGCCTGATAATTAATTTTATTTATTTATAAAGAAGTTTTAAAGAGAAATCAAGTAGATTTTAGGCCTGTGTCCATTAAGGATTGATATCAGTTGGCTCAGGAAGAGCATCCAGGGGCATTACCTGCTGTTCCAACCAAATCATGGTGTGTGTTTCATGTGTCACAATAAATACCTGCAGTTTGGGGTTTGCATCCAAAGTGTCTTCCTTTTTTCTTCTGTGAAACTCTCTGTTAAAAGGAGAAATTTTATGTGTGCTATTTGTCTTTCTTATGTTTTTAGGAACTAAAGAATGACTTTGGTATTTCTCATTTTAAAAAAAATGGAACTACCTCATCTTACAAAGCTAGGCTAAAGAACAGCAATTTCTGAGTTGGTGTTTTTATTTTGCTGTTAGAGAACTTTTGGTGGTCAAAGTGTATATTTGAGTCCATTTTCTATGATTGCTCCAAGTAGAAAGCCCCAAGGTGTGTTTTATTTGTCAGGTATGACCAGCAAAAGCAGGGGTTAAACAGAGCCTTCCAAAAACAGGTTATGTCAAACCGCATGCCAAGTTTCTACAGTGAGAAAACAGGTCATAAATCACTGTGTCTGTAGGAGATGACGTCTCCACTATTTATTATTTACACACCATTTTGATTTGCTGTAAGGAAGCTCCTTGCAGAGGAACTGCAGTGATAACACCCAGCCCCAGCAGTGGGGCACAGCCAGGGCACCAAACAGCCTCTTGCCACATTCCCAGAGATAAAGGTGAGCATTTGGCTCAGACTCATCTCTTTTTTATGGCAAACTGTATAGAAACCATTGGAGAAAAAAAACCCTGAAGGCAGAGGGGTTGTTAAAGTGTCTCAAGAAAACAACAGCTTTTTTTTTGTTTCCTCGTGTGTTCCTGAGCAGAAAGGAAGGGCAAAGAATTTTGGGGGTTTTAAAGAGCTTTGGAAAAAAATGGTGAAAAATTTCATTCCTTAAGACAGCTTTTCATAGCCATCTATATAAAAAATTGTATATTTTTTGAATGTGTATATACATAGATCTAGGTATATTTATAGCCCTGGTTAGAGCCAAACACATGAAGGCAGACATGAGTTCCCCTCTGCTCCTCTCGACCCACACGTGCTTTCTGCTCCTCCAATTCCTTTGAGAAGAGGCTGCCAGATGGAGCAAAGTGACTCCACACACACCCAGCAAAATATGTAAAAAATATAGCTTTTATACAAATCTAAAAAGTTTCTGAGTGATCTGAGAATGGTTTCAAGGTTGGCACGAGATCACCTGTTTGCATTTATTTGTTGCAGGTGTCAGCTCTTTCATTGCAACCTGTTGGCACTGCAGCTCTGCTCTCACTGTGCTGGTTCTGTGTTAGTCCTCTTCTCTATTGAACATTTCTGTCTAGGAAAAAAAAAGAATTGTTCCTCGGGATCATAATAGTCACTGAAGAAAAGGCCATTATTTGGTGGCAGAAAAGATTGTGTACCTGCAGAGCTTGCTCAGCAGTTGGGCAAGGGTGGTGTGTTCCCAGCACACCTGGGCCTTCTGCAGAGCTGACATATGGGGGGATGAGATTTTATGACTTTTTTACATTATAGTGACTGTTCTGAGGTACACTGGCTGTGGGATTTTTTTGTGTGTTTGACTCCCATTTTGTCTAAAAGTTTTAATTATCAAGAGAGCTTTTACCCAGACTGACACATTCTGATTTGTTACATCAGAGGAGTTTAAACACTCTAAACAACTGCAGTTCAATTTCAAGTAAAACATTCATATATCTTTCTTTTTCTTAGTTAAAGAAAGCTTTGAAATATCAGTGTGGAAAATTTAGGCTCTTTTTCTTGTTTGTTTGTTTGTTTGTTTATTGCTTTCTTCTCTCTGCAAGAAGTGGGTGTGTTCCCTGGGGACAGTGCGCTGAACCAGTATGGACCAGTAGTCTGGCAGCCTGGCTTTATCCCTGGTCTATTCTTTCCTGGTTTTCTCTTCAATAACTCACTTTATCTCTCTGTGTTCCTGTTCATCTCATGTACAAAGTGGAAATAAATTAGAAATTCCTTTCTGAAAATCAGCAAGTAAAATCTATGTGTTAGTGAACTAAGGTGCATTCCCTTTTTTTTTTTCTGTAAATAAGTTGTCTTGAGAATTTTCTTCTCAGCTTGGACAAGATGCCTGTGCAAGTATCAGGTATCTTGTCAAAATAGTAAAAAACATTGCCTGAGCTAAAGGTATTTTGTAAACTGCAAAGACAAAAAAAGGGCTTTAAAAGTTCTCTCAGAGATGAGTGATTTCTCCAAGCAGGAAGAAAAGAGAGAATTTTAGTCTTTGACCACATTCATGGGAGAATTTTCATACATAATTTTCGCCAGCAAACACTTCCCCTCCACATATCCCCTAATTTTGCATCCCATAGGGCATGGATGGCTTTTTTTTTTTTTTTTTTTTGAACAAGCTTTTCCAAAAAGCTGCAGCAAACCCTTGGCACAGAAAGGTTAGCATTCGAGATTCAGGCTCTGCCATTTCACAGAGGTCTCCATCTCCAACTCGTGTGGCTCCCTCCTGGCAGCACAATTCCTAGGATGTGTCAGAGACAGATGTGGAAGGAGAGGTGGCAGCACAATTCCCGTGATGTGTCAGAGAGGGATGTGGAAGGAGAGGTGGCAGCACAATTCCCGTGATGTGTCAGAGAGGGATGTGGAAGGAGAGGTGGCAGCACAATTCCCGTGATGTGTCAGAGAGGGATGTGGAAGGAGAGGTGGCAGCACAATTCCCGTGATGTGTCAGAGAGGGATGTGGAAGGAGAGGTGGCAGCACAATTCCCGTGATGTGTCAGAGAGGGATGTGGAAGGAGAGGTGGCAGCACAATTCCCGTGATGTGTCAGAGAGGGATGTGGAAGGAGAGGTGGCAGCACAATTCCCGTGATGTGTCAGAGAGGGATGTGGAAGGAGAGGTGGCAGCACAATTCCCGTGATGTGTCAGAGAGGGATGTGGAAGGAGAGGTGGCAGCACAATTCCCGTGATGTGTCAGAGAGGGATGTGGAAGGAGAGGTGGCAGCACAATTCCCGTGATGTGTCAGAGAGGGATGTGGAAGGAGAGGTGGCAGCACAATTCCCGTGATGTGTCAGAGAGGGATGTGGAAGGAGAGGTGGCAGCACAATTCCCGTGATGTGTCAGAGAGGGATGTGGAAGGAGAGGTGGCAGCACAATTCCCGGGATGTGTCAGAGAGGGATGTGGAAGCAGAGGTGGCAGCACAATTCCTGGGATGTGTCAGAGATGGATGTGGAAGGACAGGGGGCAGCACAATTCCTGGGATGTGTCAGAGAGGGATGTGGAAGCAGAGGTGGCAGCACAATTCCCTGGCTGTGTCAGAGATGGATGTGGAAGCAGAGGTAGCAGCACAATTCCTGGGATGTGTCAGAGATAGATGTGGAAGGACAGGTGGCAGCACAATTCCCGGGCTGTGTCAGAGAGGGATGTAGAAGCAGAGGTGGCAGCGCAATTCCCGGGCTCTATCAGAGAGGGATGTGGAAGGAGAGGTGGCAGCACAATTCCCGGGCTCTATCAGAGAGGGATGTGGAAGCAGAGGTGGCAGCACAATTCCCGGGCTGTGTCAGAGATGGATGTGGAGGCAGAGGAGCTGCAGTGTGGCCGAGGAGCAGAGGACAGGCTGAACAGCTCCTGGGGGTGTGCAACCCGCGGGAAGACAAAGCCGAGAGCCTCCAGCTCCCAGGGAAGAGGCAGCAGTCTCAGCATGATTAAGTGCTTCCACCGAGCTGCAGCAGCTACACCAGCACTTACAGCTGGGAGCTCAGAGCTTTTAGAGAATGCCTTTGCCAGATTTTTCAGTATTTCAGTGAACACATGTATGTTTATGTTGGAGAAAGGAGTTTGCTTTAATGTCATCCCTTCCGAGACACGCTCGGTAATAAACAGCTCCAGATCACGCCTTGCATTTTTCATCAGGAGTGAGCTCCAAATGTTGTGCTGAATTTCAAAGTAGCACTAGAGAATACACCTGGGCCTTTGATAAAATATGTGTATCTCAGTGCAGGATTAGCGTGTGAAGTTCAGTCTCCCCGGGTTTGTTATTTTCTCAGTTTTAGGTCTTTGGAGGTTGTCCCTGAAGTGATTGGAGTTGAGCAGAGCTTTGTGAGCACAGGTTGGGAATGTGGGGAATTGGTGCCATGTGTTTCCCATTGTGGGAACCTTGATGATATCATCGTCAGAGAACATGCTCAATATGCCTTCCAGACTTGGCATGCTATTTGCATTGCATGATTGCCTTGGAGTGTGTCAGGACAATATTCATATTCCCCTTGCTGCACAAATATTAAAATATTTAAAGCATTTAATCTCTAAGAGGAAAGATACTCTCTCTCCCCTAAAAAAAGGACAAAAAAAAAAAAAAAGAAGGAAAAATAGAGAGCCTTTATATTCCTGCTGAAAATGTGCACAGTATCTTATTTCACATCTTGCCCTTGTTTTGCCGTGGGGACTCTAAGAAACTCCCTGTTCAGTGGAGCACTAATTCTCACCTATCCATCCTTAGGTACTCTCAGAAAAACATATTTTTGTCTCAGTTGCTAGAAATAAAGTCCTCCTCCTGTCAGCATATGGATAACAGCTGTCATTACCACTAGCCAGTTATATTGTCTGCTGTCCCAGTCCTTTATCTGTTCAACTCCAGACACTAATTCAGAAAATCAGAATAAATAATCACGGCATGGGGAACCGAGGCCAAGCAATTTTATTTACAACACCTGTTGCCTTTTAGGGGGTTGGCACAGTCAGTCTGAGCCACACAGCTTTCTACATTTCCTAACTGCACTGGAAATGTGTCCTTGGGGGGTTTTTTGGGTAACTCTTAACTTTTATTTTCATTAAAAGATTGAAACAAAGAAATAGCATCACACATCTACTGCAAAGGAACAGGAAAGAAGTTTGCAGAGGATGGGTCTGTGCGTGTTTTTACATTGAGATACAATGATTGCACTGCGGTTCCCCAGCTCTGTTGGTGACTGTGCCAACATTAAACACCTCAGAGACAAAGCTGTCCTAAGTGTCCTCCTCCTCTTTATTATTTTTCTTCTTTTATTGATTTGTATGCTCACTGCAATTTTCTTTAAGTACCCCTGGATTTCCTTTTCTACATTTTTGAACCGTAGTGAAAGCCTGCCTACTTTCTCAGATATTTCCAATTTTTTTTTTTTTCATAATTTCTGCCTTCTGAAACCATGTCAGGATAAGCTGAGATGTTTTTGCTGTTTGAAACTAAGGAGATCTTTCATGTCAGTGCTTGAATGGCAGACCAGGCCAGTCTGGGCTGACTCCAGTGACAGGGCTTGGCCACTGATGATTTGGGCCACCTGGTTTTTGGGGTTTTTGAGATTGTACTGATGGAGAGCAGCTCAACCAAGCCATTACAGCTGTGCCTCCTTACGTGGGATCTTGGAAAGAAATCCCTCATGTGAGTTTTTTAAGGCACACCCAAGTTTGTTACCTTTAGATGAACTTGTTGAGCTGGAAGAAGCAGGAAGGCTTTGGAGGACACTGGCATTTCATTGGGTCAGACAAATTATCTTGTTTTCCTGACTGTGCTAATTGGTTTAATGAGCAGTATTTTATCTGTCCAGAAACTTTTGTCTCTAAACTACCATAGAAATTAAACCTTTGTTTAGTCAGAATTTGCATTAGGTTTGTGTGTTGAGATTTAGACAGCTAGAAAGAGGATTCAAGTGTCTAACCATCTTAAGTAGAACTCTGGAGGCATTTGGGCTGGCAGAGACCTCTGCAGGTCATGGCCTCCAATGCCTCCCTAAAGCCATCAATTGTAGCAATTTTAAAAAAATTAATGTTTTAAAATTAATGTTTTAAAAATTAATGTTTTCTCCCTTTTGTTACTGGAAAAAACTGGAGCCTGAAAAATGGAATGTGTTTCTTGCAAATGTATGTAGATACATGTTACATACATACATATATACATGGTTTTAGCATCCACTTCCAGTGTGGTGTGGCTGCCTTTGGCAACAGAGGTTGGAAATGATGCACTTGAGTTCCAGTGTTGGTGATTTTACCTGTTGTTTGAAAAATAATTAATTACCTTTTTGAGGTGNGAGAAATTTCAGCCTCGTGCTGGGCACCCCCAGTGCCACCATCCCTGTGTCCCTGTGCCACCCCCACTGTTGTGGCTCCCACTGCAGTGACACAGCAGTGCCCTCATGTCCAGGTACATCTGGACACCAGGTCCTGTGGGGAGAGGCTGAGGGAGCTGGGGGTGTTTGTGCTGGAGAAGAGGAGGCTGAGAGGTGACCTCAGCACTGTCTGGAAGTGCCACATCAGGGAAGTTGTGGCCAGGTGGGGGTTGGTCTCTTCTCCCAGGCACTCAGCAATAGGACAAGGGGGCACGGGGGGCTCAAGCTCTGCCAGGGGAAATTGAAGTTGGAGATCAGGAAAAAACTTCTTTGCAGAGAGAGTGCTCAGGGATTGGAATGGGCTGCCCAGAGAGGGGGTGGATTCCCCATCCCTGGAGGTTTTTAAATTGAGCTTGGCCGTGGCACTGAGTGCCATGATGTGGTAAAGGGAGTGGAGTTGGCCCAAGGGTTGGACTTGGTGATCTTGGAGGTCTTTTCCAACCCAATCCATTCTATGATTCTATGAAAGCATTGGTCTCTATGTTTACAGGTATGTAAATACAGGACAGAAAGGAGAAATGAACATATAGCCTCTTGCTCAGCTATATACATATATTTATCCTAATTTGAAATAATTATCTTCTCATATAGCTCATTTCTGTGTGTAAATAAAGTTTATTAAAGAGTTAGAGAAGATAACATACATTTTGGGTAAAAAGGCAGTTACCAAAACTACCCAGAACCCCCTTTTCTGCATGGAAGCTTTGGAGGCTCTGTGGAACAGCTGTTCCTGCAGTGCTTCTGCTTGCTTGAGCTTTTTCTGCTTTTAGCAAGGATGCCACAAAACACCTGTCTGGACACATCCATATTATACTCAAATCCAGAATCCATATGCCAGGCCTTTGAATGTTCAGTGCAAAACTCTTTAATAGATGCACTATTGCCATTTTCTTAAAATGGATTTTGTTTATAAACCTTGGCACTAGAAAGTGGAGTGACCACTATGCTTTTTACTCCTTCTTTTTCAATATGTCCTGCCAAAAAAGTGATCCATGACAATTTGTGGAGAGAAAAGAAAATGCTTGGAGCCGAGTTCTCACCAAAGAGATGTAATTATGCTGTATGTAAAGAAGAAAAAAACATCATTCTTTAAAAATCTGTTTTGGAGGGCATGCCCAACTTTAGAAACCATACACACCACCAGAGACGATGCCATTCTCATAATTTCTCAAAACCTGCCTGCCAAAATGAAATAAAAAACACCTGCCTGTTCCAACATGTCTTTTCAAAGACCATGAGTGCCTCTAAGTGGCAGGAGTAAATAGAGTGGCAGACTTAAAATTCCATGTAGTGCACTCCAAATGGGATTAAACATCAAAAAATTCACCCAGAAAAGATCCCTCTCTTTGTAATTTCCTGCATTGGAGTTACCACAGTTTGGAGGGGAAAACCAAAATGCAGACTTTGTGTGACATGAACATGGGAGGTGCTGTGGCTTCCCCAGGTGGAGTTGTCTTCAAGACTTCCTCAAACATACCCATTTTTAGCAAATTTGTCTTAAGAACCACACCTGTGTTTTTCAGTGCCACTAGAATTAGTCATATTAGTCAATCACTGAGGCAGACTGGAACAAAATGCAATAATTGTTATTTTTTTTCCTAATTTATGGCCCTAATCCTCACCGAGTGCACCAGCTATAATGGGCACTTGTGGGGGTGGCTGGCAGGGAAGTCTGTGAAACTCTGTGGGCCCACTGGTTGGTACCTGTGCCTGGTGCATCTTTGAGAATGTCTTTGGAACAGGGTCCTTCTGCCTGGTATTTGTCCCACAGAGGAGTTCCTCCCTTTTACCACAGCTCCAAATCTCCCCTCTGATGGAGATACCTCATTTTGCGATGTGATTATCGATTTCATGTACTGGTGCTTTGATTTCAGCCATGAGCCACCAAATCCAACCTTCTCCAGCAGTTACCATTCACCCCAAAAGGACAGTTCTCTTTGGACAACACCAAAGCCCTCTGGGAGACAGTCCCCTGTACTCGGCCTTGGGGAGGCCACACCTTGAGTGTTGTGTTGAGTTGTGGGCCCCTGAGTTGAGGGAAGAGATTGAGGGGCTGGAGCGGGGCCAGAGAAGAGCAACGAGGCTGGAGAAGGGAGTGGAGCACAAGTGCTGTGGGGAGAGGCTGAGGGAGCTGGGGGTGTTTGTGCTGGAGAAGAGGAGGCTGAGAGGTGACCTCAGCACTGTCTGGAACTGCCTGAAGGGAAGTTGTGGCCAGGTGGGGGTTGGTCTCTTCTCTCAGGCACTCAGCAATAGGACAAGGGGGCACGGGGGGCTCAAGCTCTGCCAGGGGAAATTGAAGTTGGAGAGCAGAAACAAATTCTTTGCAGAGAGAGTGCTCAGGCATTGGAATGGGCTGCCCAGAGAGGGGGTGGATTCCCCATCCCTGGAGGTTTTTCAAGTGAGCTTGGCCGTGGCACTGAGTGCCATGATGTGGTAAAGGGAGTGGAGTTGGCCCAGGGGTTGGACTTGATGATGTCAGAGGTCTTTTCCAACCCAATCCATTCTAGGATTCTATGATTTTCTCTGGTCTTGCTAGAGAGCATGAGCAGGTGTTTTTTCAACACAGTGGCTGTAACTAGATATCCCTTTCCTTTACAGCATAAATACCCATTAGATTCCTGCAAAGGCAGCAGAAGAATAAAATTTTCCAAATTTAGATTTGTTGCCTTCTTGATAGCAGCATTTCCTATTCTGTCCCTGACATATCCTTTGTTTAACTTTCATTTTGTTCTATAAATTTTCATTTCAAATTCATGTATAAATGCTAGTGTGAAACAAGTATTTTCTGAGATGGCTTAAACTTTTTTGTTTTTTTTAGTCAATAACTAAAATATGTTCTAATATAATGACAAATTTGATTACCTCAACCCTAAAAAAAAAATCCAGAACTTTGTTTTTCATTAAGAGCAGCACTGGAAGATTCCCTCAGGTTTTAAACTGTACTTAAGATAAAAATGTATTCTGTATGTTCTCAATTAGTGTGAAAATGTGCAAATGTCACAGATTGTTAATTACTTGAAGCCAGAAACATGGGAGAAGGCAAGGAGGTGCTCTAGTTTTCCTTTGATGTGGACATGCTCCAGAGGGTGGCAGCTCCCCCATAACTCAGTGCTGGATGAGGAGGGGAGTGTCTCCCAGGTAATAAATTTGCACTCTGGAGCCTGGAATTTATTGTGAGCTGGGGAAGCTGAGATAGTGGCCACAGGGTCAGTTTAGGAAAACTCTGCCAGCAAATGGTTATCTGGGCCTGGTACTACCAGCATGATATAATTAAATATGTTGTTTGGCCAGCAGTTCAGAGTGGGAGGTGGAATTAGGGTATGAGAGTGCCAAACAGGCAGGCTGCAAATCAGCCCTGCCAGTTGTGTTCTTCCTTATTGAAAAGCAAAAAAAAAAAAAGGGGGTGGGGGAAAGAGTGAAAAAGATTTGTTCATGTTGTCATTACCTCTTGAAAGAAGGTCTCAGAAAGTCTGACACTTAGAGGAGAGGAAGGAGGGCAAGCCAGGGTGGAATGGCAAGGCAAGATTGATCCTTGAGAGGCTCAGGGAGTGGAGGGAACCGTGTTACAAATGGTAATAAGGCAAGTTAAGAAAAATGATACCAGATGTGGCTGTAATGCCAACAATCAGCAAAAAATGTAAACATATATAAAGCTGTAGTAATAAAGCTGTTACAGCTGTAATGTTCAGGATGGAAAGAAAAATGAGGCCTCTCTTTTTAAGTTCAGCTCTATCAGGCCCTGGCCTCTACTGATATTTGTTTTTCCCCTTGCCCGTTCCATCCTGTTAGGACAGTGATCCATCTTCATGGAAATTTAGGAGAGAAGGTTCTGCATAAAAATAAAACACCACACTGCCAACATCTCTTACAACAAACTTTTCTATTTATACCAAAGAACACATTTGAACTCTTCAGCATATTTCAAAACCAATTAAATTTCTAAGTGTGGGGAAGAATTTGAAACCTCATCCCATTCAGCTATAGCAAATGTGAGGGTCAGGAGGAGCCCTGTGCAGTGTTGCAGCCACATGTCTGTGTGGGCTGTCTGTCCTTCTCCACCCTGGAAGGGTTTGCTGACCTGCAGTGTCCCCTGGGACTGGCACCTACACAGTGGGTGTAAGGCCACTCAGGAGGCCACAGGTCTGCCCATGAATCTGGTTCCACTGGATTTGTGACTCCCATGGGCTACCTAGCCAAGACTTTCAATGGCTTGTCTCCTGTTCAAGACATGCAGGACTCTGCCCTGACAGCTCTGATAAAACCTGGTGAGAACAACGTGGCAATTTTAAGGGCAAAATTTATTTTCTCATCGACTATAGGGACAAGGAGTTCTTATACTTTGTTCACTTTTTTATATGCAAGTCTACCTCACAAGTATAATTTTTCAGAAGACCATGAGACTTCTGTATTCCCACAGCACAAGCCTGCAGAAAGCTTTGGTTTTCACTTATTATGAACTTAGTGTTGCAGTATTTGGTAATTAAGGTTTGTTTTCTATTGATCCCATGACTCTTCCTAGCTTTAATAATGCAATAGCCTTTGGATTATTTATTAGTAATGATGAAAAATTTCAGGACTTTGAATTGTTCTCAGCTTTTTGAGACTCCCTAATAATTGCACCACAACAGCCTAGTGAGTTAGTGCAGTCCTAATGCATTCTGAGTGTGAATGACTAAAAAGTCTTGTGGCTGTTGTAAGAGCTGTAAATTCTGTATGTAACTGTGCAAAAAAGTACAGCCTTTTATGGTCTGTAGTGTTGAATCACTAAGTTTGTGCCACACTCCTCTCACTTTATGGGCTCTTATATATATGATTAAAGAGAAATATTTTTAATAAGCTTTTTTGTAAGACTATACTCTGAGCTTGCAGGGAGTGGGTACATTTTAATAGTGCCTGGAATTTCCAGTCCTAGTTACTATCCAATGTTGTTCAGTGCTTTCCTTATTTAGTAAGGAAGGTTTTCAGATTGTTATCTGTCAGATGCTGTTCCACTCAGCTTCAGCATTTCGTTCACGTGTTCTCCCAGTCCTTATCATTGCATAAATCCTTCCTATCTTCTTTTGTTATGATTTCTTGGTTACATCCTTTATTTGCATTCAAGTGGGGAATGTCCCAATGCACAGGCACAATGTTATGATTGTTTCTGTCGGGAAGGACTCAGTTAGCTGGGGTGACTGGGTGCCTTTAGCATGGCTGCAGCGGTTCATGCTTGCAGGACATGGGAAGTGTTGCTGCCAAGAGGAGCTGTACAGAGCAGCAAGAGTGGCTGCTTGCTTGGCTGTGTGCAAGGTATCATTTTGCCTGACAGTTTGATTTGCTGCAATGAGTACCCACGTGATCACCATTTCTGAGATATGCTCTTCTAAGATGAAATGAGGTGTGAAATTTGTGACTTCTACAGGTATATCTATCAATAGGGCAAGTAGATTTCCTAATTCCATCTCCTCTGTACTGATTGCATGAAACATGTTCAAAAATTCAAATTTTTGTGTCGTACTTTGGAAAGAGTCAATCATCTTATTAGTCATTTAATGTTCCTTCCCGTTACTGCTTCATGTAAAATAGAATCACTCATTCTGTGTGGGACACTTCTCAACTACCTGTGTTAGCTCCTATTTCCAAACTTGAACTATGTAGAAGTGGCAGTCTCAAAACAGGAAAATCTTCAGAAAGAACAAATGTTTTTGCATGTTGCTGCTGCAGCCATAAGAACATGACCTGTCAGGTGCTTCCTACTGTATGTGAATATCAATCTTTCAGTAACTTCCTCCTTATGCTTCTCTTGCTCGTATTCAAACTTACACCAAGCCCTGTGTGCCATAACACTCGTGGTCAGATTCACCTGCCCGCCTTGTCCAGCTCACGTGGCTGTGAGGGGGAAGAGCTGCAGCACTCTCTGGGAGCTGTGCTTGTTGGCCCTGCAGGGCTGCTTTGTCTAGAAACATCAGTGATGTGGAGTTGCAGAACAGAGTATTCCTGCAAAGAAGAAATAGGAAGCTGATCATATAAGGCAAAGGAAATAGGTGCTGGTGGAAAGAAAACTGTTCCAAGATTGTAATGAGCCACTTCTCTCAAATGCCTGTACAAAAATATTCTCCAGAAGAGTTTGAGATTAAAAAAAGTAATGGCTTCTGGAAGCCATTTGGTATTGATGTCAAAATAGGAAAAAAAAGTCTTTATGCAACCCTCCTGAAACAACAGAGCTTTGAGCTTGGGACAGCACATGAAGTCAGAGGGAAACTGCTCTTGTCAAGTTAACTTATTATTGAGCAATTCACTATGATTTGTGTTAACCAGATTTATAGTAACTCAAGATAAACATATGAGACAACATTGTGTTATCACAGGTATCTCTGCCATTCATTGGAATGCTGAAATAGTTGTTCAAGAGGTACAGTTTATTTTCAGAGAAATAGACCTTATCATTAGGGCCACCCACAGGGCAAAGCAACTCCAGTGACTGACTGGAACTGCTCATTCACTCTGGTCTCTAATCTGTGCAAGGCTGCAGAAGCTGCTCCTGCCCCCCCAGGTGCTCAGCCTGCACCAGCCACAGCAGCCCTGGGGAGACAGAAGGCTGCTGAGATTCCCATCTCCAAGTCCATGGAAGGTGCTTTGCTTCCTCCCTCACAGAGGAGCAAAGCGTGTGGGGGTAATTCAGTGCAGGCAGAAACCCCCTCCAGCCCTTTGCCCTGAAGATAAGAATGGATAAATAAATAGTGACACTGTGGTCGGGGAGGCAGGTTGTTCACAAGGGAGGCAAGAAGTCAAGTGTGGGCGTTTGGGAGCTGGTGCAGACTGGGAGGAGGGAAGAACAAAGCGTGGGAGGTCATTTATTCTCTTGTTGAGTGCACCGTTTAGTTTGCATTTTCACCCTGTAGTCAACACAAGCTACAGAGTTTTTCACTGAGAGTTTTCGTATATATATATTTAATTTTTTAAAAATCTCATTTTCTCTTTTAAAAATATTTTGCTTTTAGCCCAAAATGATACTATAAATGATATAATAAACCCTCTCAGAATCCATTATTTCCTTTTAAGAAAATATAAATCTTTTGTGATAAGAATCTTATACCTGGAGTAAACAAAGTTTAAAATTTACATTACCAATAATAAGGACACAAATACCAGTACACTTTTCTTATTTTGGGTGTGAAATTGTGCTGGGTGAATGCATGGGCTCCTCACAGCAAGTCGGTGTCAATGCCACGGCCGAACACAGGGCTCAGATCCATGGCAACAATTGGCTCTCCAGTGGCTGAAGTTTGATGAGTCAGGGACGTGTCAGAACTGACTTGGACCCCGTGCAGGGTGAAGAGCCCCCTGTGGGGTGCGGGGTGGGCTCCGGCTGAGCTGATCGGGCGCTCTGGGTCTCCCCGAGGAGAGGGAGGGAGCTCTGCTCATCCCGCCTCTCTCTCCCCCAGGTGTCACTGTTGGTCCACACTGTGCAGGTCGGATGCTGCTGCTGCTCCATCACCTGTGGTGGACCTGTGGCACTGAGGTCTGGGACAGGGCACGTCCTCTGTCAGCAGCATGGCCAGCGTTAGGTGACAGCCAAGGAAATACCACAGGTTGGTTTGTTGTACACCTGAAACAAGGCTCTTCTGCTCAATGCTCGTGCTGGTTTCCATTTCTAAGCGCTCTCTCCATCCATGTGCCCCTGAACTGAGCTGCAGACAGAGCTGGTGGGAAGCTTAGGGAGCTGTGGAGCAGTGCGTGAGCCTGAGGTGGCACCTGGCTGTGCTTGGGCCACTGTCCCTCTCCTGCCCTGCTCTCTCAGCAGGGTGAGCAGGTCCATCAGGGCACAGAGGCTTGGCAGCCACCCCAGGGCTGCACCCTGCGAGTCCCGAGGTGCCCACACAGCGCTGCCCCTCCCTGGGGTGGCCCCTTGTCACCTGGTGTCCCCAGCCCTGCATCCAGGGCGCTGCTCTGCCCTTTGCTGAGGGGACACGAACGAGGGAAGGGGAGCCGGCGTGTGCCAGTGCCCGTGAGGAGTCAGAGAACCGGCAAGTCCATGGCGATATTCTGCAGTATCCCAAAGCTGGCAAGGTAGACTGCTTGGCTTCTAGTTAACAAAACCCTAACGCTAATTAAATGTCTCCTAAACACGTTTTTAATCTCTGTGAGGCCACTCTGCCCGTCGCTGCCGGGAGCAGGGCAGGGAGCGGCCGAGGGCTGCCCAGAGCCCGCAGAGCTAGTGGGTGGGCGTCCCCTCACCCAGGGGCTGCTGGCGGAGTGAAATCATTACCGAATGCCAGGCTGTTATCCAATTACCCCGACATTGCACCCTTCTTTGCCGCTAACTGGATTAAGCCCATTGTAAAAGGATTAGTGTGGAGCGGAGCGGAGCGAGGCGCCTGCGCCGGGCCGGCCACTCTCGGCTCCCCGCGATGGCCCGCGGGGAAGGGACTCAGCACACGCCATAACACAAAGTGGTTAAAATCTGTGACGGGCTCGTGGAAATCTTGTGCATCCGTCAGATGGATTTTTCTAATAAATAATTTAGAGTAGTGGAACAGAGGAGCGTTTATCCGACTGTTTTCCCTTCATAATCGCTGCCTGTTGCCGTCTGCGTTGCCACAGCAGCTGATGTCCATTTTCGAGAGTAACGAAATATCCCAAATACTTCTGTATTTGAAATGCTGGAATTCACCTTACGTATAGTTGGTTTGATGCTATGCCTTCTCTCTGAATTAACTGGTTTTAAAAGTATTAGACTGGTTAATAATCGTTTTGGTAAGTCCACAGCAGGTTTGATACCTCTGTAACCCACAGCTTTGAACTTGTATTTTCTTTCCTTTGTTTCTCCTTTCTGTCTGATTTGGATCAGTATAAACAATGTGTGGTGGTTGTTTTTAACCAGGCACACTGTGCACATTTCAGTTTCCACTCTTACACTTCACTCACATTAACCACACTGTCACTAAATACAGTTTTACTTTGATTATTTTCATCTCCCGCACATGATGGGCCTTGCTGTGTTTTCTCCTCATAAAAATCCAGCATTTCTGAGGCTGCTGAAGAGCTATTTTTTCTACTGAAGCACAGGAACTGCAGCAACAACAATAAAGAGTAGGGGGGAAAAAAAAAGGAAATGGGCTTGTCAGAGCTGAGAAAGGAAAACAGTGTGTTAAAATCACTTTGAAACTATTTCATTCTGGTTGTGTCTTTCCTGCCAAATCGTACTCTCATTGAATTCAATGGGATCTTTGCCACGGAATTAAATAAGGACATAATGGAACACTGCTAACGTCACTGCCCTGGCTTTTCCCCTCCCCTTCCTAAAATGGTTTTCTTCCCTTCTTTCATTTCTACTTTTTTCCTTTCAATGAAAGCCAGCATAATAATTATCTGGAGCCATATTTAGTGAACATAATTATAGTATCTTTTTTTCATACAGGTATTTGCTCTAAAACATTAAATCTGATTTATTTTAGTTCTGGAAAAAAAATTACTGTTCTGTAGGCAATACTAGATGATGTTTAAACTACATTAATTGTTTGAGCATCTTATGAAACAAGTATTATGCTTTGTGAGAAAAACAAACAGGTTAATAGCTGCATATGAGATGGTTGTGCCCAGAGCTTTCCTTCCCAGCCCTGCTCTGCCACTGGCTTTAGTTCAACACTGTGGTACTTGAACATCAAGTCAGGCTGGGGCAAAAATGGAATTGTTTTGGATGTCCTTGGTGGTGTTGTTTGGATTGCAAGAGTTCTTGTCTGTAAAATTTAGATATTTCTATATATTTCATTCTGTATAATTATTTGGAAAATTTGGAAACAAAAGTGCTTTAACACTTATTTTGTACTTTAGCTAAAGTTTGCCAAAATGGAGCCATTTCTGCTGTTCCAGTTTTCCTAAATGAGAGGCCTATCCTACAGAAAGATCTGAGATCCATTCCATTTTTGGGGGTTCCAATTTCTGCTGTGAACACAGGCTTTGAGCTTAACTAAGCATAACTTTTTAGTCTTTCTAAATGGGGCTGTAGATTAGTGGTTCAGATTTAGAAATGTGCAGAATTTACTGTAAAAACTGCAGCTCTTACGCTCTAGTAAGGCAAGTTCCTGCCCTGATCAAAGCCAATCAGCTCTGAATGTGTCCAGATTCCTTTTTCCTGGCTGGTTTGCTGAGGGACTGAGCTGTGCTTCCCTTCAGCTGCTGGAACAGAACAGGCATAGGAAATAAGACATGCAGAAAGCTTTCTGTTGAAGTTTTCCCAGATTCAGCACCTAATTTGCCTTTAAAGTATACGGCTTAAGTTGCTCTTTTTTCCACTCCATGCAAAATAACCCTAAAGCAAAGCAGATTTCGACAAATTCCTCCTTGCAGTGCCAGCCAATGGCCAATAACTGTATCCCTTCCAAGCAGGTTACACTTGACCCTTTGGTAACTCTTTGCCTACTTCTCTCTCCCTGCTTTTCCTCGCCATCATCTCGTGGTTTTACAGGTCCTGTCTTCTCCATTTCCTAATTATGTCCGTGGAACTTGATCATTAGATGAGTAATTGGAGTTCTGATGCAGGCTTACAGCATGCATTACAATGTAATATGAAATGTAGCCACTTCTGCTCTAAGTGGAAGTGACAGATCAGAGCTTACAAATTGCATTCATTCCCTTAAGAACCGCCTGGGACCTCTAAATTGATCACATGTGTTGTATGGATTATGTAATATTAATTAGAGTGGTATCCAATAGTGCAGCTGTGGCGCTTTGATGGTTCTATTAAATCTCTCTTTTCAGGGGGTTGTAATTCAGTTCTGCAAGTCTTTCGTTTCAAGGGAGGAGAACTTGAAGTATAATTCTTTCTTCACTGAAATTGTGTAGGGTTGGCATTGGTAGACATAAATTTAAGAGTGAGGCAAAGGAAAACAGTATTCAGGAGGTCTCAGAATTCCAGGGGTTTTGCACCTGTCCTCAAATTTTCATCTCAAAAGTGAATATTTTCTGTTTTAATTCAAAATAGTAATTTATTGTCCTGCTATTGTAAGCTGGTGATCCTTTTTGTGTTTCTTGCAGTATGTTGACAGTTGTTACTCTGTGTTTATGGCATATAGGTATAATATACAGTGTTTATGATTTAAATATTTGGTCATCACCAGAGCAGGGTTAAACTAAAGCAGGGGTGCGACATTGTCTAAGACACCATAAAAAAGGAAGCTGAATCTTTAAGTGTAAGGTCACATCTAAGTCTTCTTAATTTCAACATTTCAGCAACATTGACTTGATGTTAAAATGCTTTTATGAGGCTGTGAGCATCCTGCAATTATTTTGTGCAACATTTTTAGCTGCTGTTGGGTTGGGCGCTTTTACTGAGCCATATCTGATGTTAATGTTTTGAAGATAATTAGAATCACTCACAAGCTTTGCTCTAAAAGTTAATTTTTGCTAAAACACACAAGCAGCATTGTAGGCTGATTTAATTTGCAGGGTGAGTAGTACATCTTCTGATTTCACACCTTTAGGCTCCAGTCTGTCTAACATAAACTGAGGAGTTGCAGCACAAATTAAAGGACATTCATGTCCTACAAATTATAGTAAGAATTTAAAAATTACATTTGAGCTCTCTGGGGTAATGAGCCTGTGTGGGTGGTGGTGATTTCATCTGCAGTGGGACTGATCCTGGTAACTTCATAGATGTGGCTTCTTCCCTCCCTGTGTAACTTCCAGTTCAGAACAAGAGCAAAGTGCACCAGGCAGGTGCTCCCAGCACCTCCCACCTGCTGGAGTAATAAGCCTCAGCATTATTGCCTTATAACAGGATTGATTTGCACTCTTTTCCCCAGACACTGAGTGCAAACCTTGTTATTTAAGGTCTGCATGAATGCTTTTTATGTATCAAGAAGTTTCTTATTCTAGTATGTAGGGATAAAAACATATCATTATGGAGCTACTGGGGATTTAAAAAAATTTTTCTCCAAACATACATTATTAGTTATATANGCTGAGGTCACCTCTCAGCCTCCTCTTCTCCAGCACAAACACCCCCAGCTCCCTCAGCCTCTCCCCACAGCACTTGTGCTCCACTCCCTTCTCCAGCCTCGTTGCTCTTCTCTGGCCCTGCTCCAGCCCCTCAATCTCTTGCCTCAACTGAGGGGCCCAGAACTCAAAACAACACTCAAGGTGTGGCCTCACATATATTGGAATTATGTGCTATATCTCCTTTTGGGTCCTGTTTTAAAGGAATAGTGGCCCACATTCGCTTTCTTGTCCTTTTGCATTTTTATTTATTTGTTTGTTTGTTTATATTTGTTCTGACATTTAAAGTAACTCTTTCTAAAGCAGTTCTCTCCCTTCCAGCTCCTCTCAGTATCCTCCAGCCCCAAAGAGCTGCCCTGCAGAGTCCAAGCCCTTGTGCACTTTGCATTTCTCCCACGTGCAGCACTGGTTAGTTTTCAAAGCAGTGATGCTTTTTAGGTTTGCAGAAGCAAATCTTCAAAGTTGTGGCTCAACCTTACTCTAGTGACATGGAAATAGGAATATTTTTTCCCTTTTTTCCCTGTTTGTACACCACTTAAGTTTCAGCATATACCATGTAGTAAAAAATGGTATTTATCTGTTTCTTTACACAAGAAAACTTTGAAATGATCCACTAGAGTGGGAGAAAGGTAAAAGTTTTCCACGGAGATCCCTTAATTTGCGTCATGTTTAGAGATATTTGGTCACAGGGTATCAGAGATGTTATATAATGTTAGAGTTGGTTCATAATCAGATTTCTTGTTAGCTGCTAAACAAAAAATACGCATGGATACACATGGTTTTATAGGGGATTTTGTTGTTGTGAGGACTGGATTTATCCATTGATCCATGTATTTGTACTGTCAATCTTTGACAGAGAAAACTAATTTTGTTTTAATCTTTTGCTGAATGCAGATTATCCTTTTGATAAAAGGAGCTTCTTGTTTATAAGTGTGAATTGTATCACCTGCTGAATTAAATTTTAGCTGTAGCACAAAAAGTAATCAGAAGCAGAATGAGTTCTTATCATCATTGAGTCTTCATATTCTTCTGAATTTATTTTGGCTTAGTTGTATTTTCAATATGAACAGATACCACCTTTGCTTTTTGGAAAGTAACTTTTTAAAAAACACCCCCTTTAAAAACGCTTTTAAAAAATTACTTTAAAATCTACAGTATTGTTTTTGCCAACAGGCAAATATTAGCTCTGCATGCAAACCCAGAGTATCACCTGATGCTTATTCGAGGGAAAAATGTTGCCAGGAGTGGTTTTGTTCAAGTATGTACTTAATGATTTTTATTTATTGGAGTCACTGCACCTCACTGCTTACCCAACCAGCAGAAAGTCTGAATTCTATTTGTGTCCTGAATATAAAATGTAATTTTTCTCTCTTTTATTTTTTATAATCTGCTCCTCTGGGGAAAAAAAACCAACAAAAAATAAAAACAAAACAAACAAACAAAAACAACAAAAAACCCCTTAAACCAACCAAACAAAACCAACAAAAAACTAGAGAGGAGCTTTTATTATTCTTAAAATAGGTTATAAAATGCTGGGTTTGGATGGCAGTTTTTGGATGTCTCAGGACTGTGGATTACAGGTGTTCAGAGCAGGGTGGTTTCACCTGAACAGTAGCCCAGGAGTTTGTGGTTGTTTGGAACCAGGAGGAGCTGCAAGTCAGCTGTCAGTCCTGCTCCTGGGCAGGTGTTTGGCAAAGCCTCCTCCATCCCCCATCCCATGTCCTGCCTGTTTGACACCTGCATTCTCCCTGCTGTTACAGTGGTTTGGGACAGTGAGGGCAATGCAGCAGCCCCAGCACTGGCTGAGGGGCACTGGGGGAAGGATTTACCAAGAAGGGTTTGCCAGGTGCTGGAGCGGGGCCAGAGAAGAGCAAGGAGGCTGGAGAAGGGAGTGGAGCACAAGTGCTGTGGGGAGAGGCTGAGGGAGCTGGGGGTGTTTGTGCTGGAGAAGAGGAGGCTGAGAGGTGACCTCAGCACTGTCTGGAACTGCCTGAAGGGAAGTTGTGGCCAGGTGGGGGTTGGTCTCTTCTCCCAGGCACTCAGCAATAGGACAAGGGGGCACGGGGGGCTCAAGCTCTGCCAGGGGAAATTGAAGTTGGAGATGAGAAAAAACTTCTTTGCAGAGAGAGTGCTCAGGCATTGGAATGGGCTGCCCAGAGAGGGGGTGGATTCCCCATCCCTGGAGGTTTTTCAAGTGAGCTTGGCCGTGGCACTGAGTGCCATGATGTGGTAAAGGGAGTGGAGTTGGCCCAAGGGTTGGACTTGATGATCTCGGAGGTCTTTTCCAACCCAATCCATTCTATGATTCTGTGATTCTACGATTCTAAGTTCTGTGTCCTTCTTTACATGAGGCCATGGAACTGTTGGAGCAAGGCCAGAGGAGGCCATGAAGGGGGTCAGGGGACTGGAGCTCCTCTCCTGTGAGGACAGGCTGAGAAAGTTGGACTGTTCAGCCTGGAGAAGAGAAGGTTGAGTGGAGACCTCGCAGCACCTTCCAGTGTCCAAAGGGGCTTTCAGGGAAGCTGGAGAGCAGCTCTTCATCAGGATCTGGAGTGGCAGGACAAGGAGTAATAGGTACAACCTGAAATTTAGGTTAAATTCTGAAGAAATTGTTTCTTGTGAGAGTGCTGAGGCCCTGGCACAGGTTGCCCAGGGATGTTGTGGATGCTCCAACCCTGGCAGTGTCCAAGGGCAGGATGGATAAGGCCTGGAGCAACCTGATCTAGTGGGAGTTGTCCTTGCCTATGGCAGGATGGGTTTAGACTAGAGAATATTTAAGGTCCGTTCCAACCCCTTAACATGCTGTGATTTTGTGATTTAAACCTGGAGAGAAACTTGCTCTGTCTCTTACTGGCCCTTCCCAGGCCAGCAGGACTCTGCAAAGGAGAGATGGTCATCCTTGGCAGATACTGGTGCAGAATTTCAACACTTAGGTGTCAGTTAATTTCCTCTCTTCTTCTGGGTAATATTTCCACCTCCATGAGGATCTTGCATTTCTTGCCACTGTTGGTATGCTCTTTGATCAATCTGGAAATGTGTGGAAAAGACTTCTTAGGATTTAGTGAGCAGGTCCTTCCATCTAATATAGCATTTGAACTCACAGGTCTCCAGCAAAACAGAACTGCAGGATTTCTCATTACAAAATTACCTGTTATTTTCCTGTAACTTTTTCTTCTGCTTATCTAAAATGAGTATATTGTGTGCATTTGAAATTCTTGTCCATCTTTTTCTTCTTTAAATTAGTAATGAAGTAATTTCATATTCATCTCTTCCCTAAATTTCAAAGTCATGAAGGAGTAGGGAATATCCTACTGTATCCTATCCTAACTGTAGCCTGCCAGCAGGAACCCTCTGAGGCTGCCCACCCTCAGCCAGGTGTATGTTGAAGGTTATTTTCCAGGGAATCATTAAAACATGGTCTAAATCTGTTCTGTCTCACTCCATGGCTGCAGGTCTTCGAGCAGCTTTGCCACAGAATCTTGTGGATATGGCCAGGTTATAATCATCTAGTTTAGTTGGGTGGCTCCTGTATGCAATACTCTGTGTGGCTGAATGTTTGAACCATATTGTACTGCTGGAAACTCCATCTCTAATGAGACTTCACTGGAAGTGAACAGAGTGATGTGAGGAAATGAAGTTAAAGGGCAATTTAACTGTCTACTGTTTATATGAAATCAGAACTTTTTTGAAGAATAGGAACTTTTGACTTGAAATGCTGAAATCAAAGAAACGAATCAAGTGACCTTTTGTTACTGAGAATTTTGCTTAATTCTTTTTGATATCTCAGCAGTTTCATTTTCATAAAACTTTATTACTAAGCACTGAATTAAGGCATTCAGTGATTTTTTTTTTTTCTATTTGAGGCTATTTCTGGAAGAGGAAGTATGTTGGTGGTGAGGTGTCCATGGTATTTCCAGTCTATTTATCTGGTTTGTAGAGATTTTCCTTCAGAAGATGTGATTTTGAAGCATCTGAAACATGCTGTGAAACATTTGAAGATCCTGTGAGCATCTAAGTACTTTAAGAGACACATCTTTATTTTGGTTAAACTAACAAAGAAAACTTGACAGATTTGATCAAGACTAATACATTTGATCAAGTCTCATCTATTTGATCACGACTAAAATTCACTGCTTTGAGATATCAGTTTATGGGTTTTATACCTACAGCTTTCATTCAATATAGTTTTAAACTCTGTGCATATTGAGAATAATGTTTCATCATCCAGGATAGAATTAATACTATGATTTTAGTTCTTAAACTATAAACAGTTTCTAAAGAATGACATAAACTATGAATTAATTTATTGTGTCCCTTCCTAAAGGCAGTAGAGAGGAAATGAACCAAAAGAAATGCTATTATGCATGAAAAATAGGCAAGGCAACACTATTAAACAACTAGACCACTGGTAGTTAATGAGCAAGCCACAGTGGATTTTAAGATGATAAACTAAACAATTTTATTAATATTTATTTTGTTTTCTCACTGTAACAGTTTGAGTTTTTAACCCAGGGGTTCACGGGCTGCAGATCATGTTTTACTCTGTGTAATACTCTTTGTTTTGCTGTCTCTTGTTCAGGGTCAATTCAAATGTTTCCAAGCTTGCCAACCCTTTCCTGTACCTCCAGCTAAATGTCTGACACCAACAGTGTTTATTCTGCTCCTTCCACCTGCTGGAAATGCAGGGAGGGTGACTCAGTGGTTTAGCCCTTGGTGAACATCAAGTTAGTTCCACTACAGTAATGAAACCTTTGCTGTGACTTTTGTAAGGCAAAATGTGAGTATTGAATCCCTTCCTGATAAATCCTGCTCATTCCAAACAGTACCATGTTCTGTTTACCTGACTATTTCTAAGTATCCAGAGAGCTCAAAAATGCCTTTGATACATTAAATCTAATACTGCTTGACCAGAGTCCTTGATTAGGTAGCATTGTGTGAGTCATTTATTTATTCAGATACTCCACATGAAAACTGAATAGATTGCGTAACCTTGCAGCAAAATGGGTCATTTACTAATGCTAAAGAATACAATTATTTTATAATTTGATATGAACCTGGGTTTGCTGTTAAATACCTCAGTCATATATAGTCATGTTGCATTGTCAACAGCACTGTGGAAAACATCTCTGTAAGCTGAATGGTGTTCACCTCCTGGAACCAACACCTGCTCAGCGATGCATGACTGCCTTGGATTAGTTCCAACAGCTCCTTGTGTGGAGTTGTGTCAACAAATGCCCATATTCCACCACAGTGCCTTTGTAGGCACCAGAGTTACTCAGGCATTTGAAGCTGCTTGAGAATTCAATTTAACTGCAGGCGAGTTTTTCAGGCTAGTTCTTCCTTTGAAGCGAAGTCAAGAGGAGTGGGACACCACAGCACACCTCCCTCTGGCTGCTCAGGTGTTAAATCACACCTCCTGCAGCCAGGACAAGTGTCCCACCCTGAAGGGACCTGCAGTCCTTCTGCTTGGAGGTGCTGCTGGAGCCCAGGTGAATATTCAGATAAGGTTTAGTGGTTTATTTTCAAGTCATACTGGCTAAAGACACATCCCAGTCAAACTCAGCATTTCCTTTGTCCCAGGAGTGGTAGCAAGAAAAACACCTTAAATGTTTATTTACCAGCATAAGTGGAAACAAACCTTCCTTTTTTTACTACATATACTTATGTCAAATAAAAGGACTTAAAACTATAGAGCTGTGGATGATTTTGCTCTTTTCAGCTTTGGAATGAGGCAAGTTGAGTGGAAGGGAGTGATAGTGCTGAAGAATTGTGTGGCCCTTGCAAAATGATGTTTTGTGTCCCACTTCCCCCTTTGCAATATTGCTAAATATTCAGAAAATTCTGAAGTTGTGGATGCTGGAAGACAGTTTATTAGAACTCTTTGGAAATACATTTTCCATCAGACTTTAGGTAATAATTAAATTAACAAATACTGCTTGTGAACTTGGTTCCTAATTACAGTATTTATACTAAATAAGTAGTATTTATACTATACTAGTAGTAGAAATGGAAGTCTTCATCTTGAAATGCAGTGTCTTTTGTAATCCAGTTTGTCTGAGTAAAATGAATCTTGCACTCTTCTGGCAGGATGAAATCCAGGCTTCTTGGGGATTTGAAAACTTAGACCAAAAGTGAATTCTCCAAATCCTTCCTTTTTAAAACCCAAGGACAGCATTACACCATAGGACCACTGAAACATCTGAGCTTTCACTCTAATCTGCACTTCAGCTTTAAACATCATGAATTAAAGTAATTAAGATTAATAGAATTCAATTCTGAGCAAGACAAGGCGTGCAAGTTCTGAACTCTTGCTTGTCTCTTTCATTATCCTGTTTAAGGGATATTAAGAGTCCTGCATGGATTCCCATGAAATAAATGTGTGTAGTTGTATTAATTCCTATTTTTTTGCTTATTTTTGAGAGCTTTCCTGAGCAGGACAGACTATTTTAGATAACAGAAATTACTGTGAAGGGCAGAAGATTAATAGATATATTAAAAGTGAAAGAATTGCTTTTACAAACTGATTTTATATATTTAAAATTACTTTTTTTTCCCTTTAGCAAACTACCAAATGCCTCAAACATGAGCATTCTGTAATGTCAGGAAGAAATTTGGGCAGGCAGAAGGTCTATTTCTTGTTAGCTAAAATGTGTCCCTTGGCATACACAGTAAAGTACAGTGTCAAATTTCTAGAAAATGTCATGAGTGGAGAGATGACAGAAAAGTGTGGTGGTATTGAACAAAAGGTTTGGTTAATAATTGAGGAGTTACTTAAGAAACATTGTTATGTTTCTTGATGTTGCTGCTGATGTCAAAACTGGTGCAGTGGGATTTTATCCCATTGTTGCTGCTCGTGGAAGGGACTGCTGTGAATGCACCGTGTAACATAAGTGGCCTATAGAAGGCCCAGGGCTTTCATGACAGTAAAAATTGTAGCCCATCTTCTGGCTCCTGGACGATTCAATAACCCATTGGATTTTTGAAAATATGCCTCCTTTCAAGTGGGACGATGAGCAGAGGACAGTAATTACAATCTCTTTTTTCCCCCAAGGGAGCACTCAGAGCAGTTTCTGTGTTTTTAAGAGAGACAGGTTAAGGTTCTCACTGCAGACTTTGGGAGTGTTTTCACAGATGCATTATGGAAAGCATCATTTGCCATGTGAGATTTATAATAACCCTCTAAGTGTTTGCTCTGATTTGGGCCTGTTGGATTTCAGCAGCAAGTCCTCTTTGTGGCAGTGACAGGAGAGTTCTGTTATTATACCCAGAAGGAGGGAGGTGATGCTCTGTGTGTAGAACTGGTTAAAGAGCTCTTGGGATCAAAACATCCACAAATTGCATGTGGCAAACCCTGGGAATGCCCCAGCTGATCAGCCCAGCCTGTCCTGTGTTTCAGGGAGTTCCCAAGGAGCTGCTTGTCATCCCTCAGGGTGAATGTAGATATGGGACACCTCCCATTTCACCCTCCTCACCAAGCTCAGAAAGCAGAGCCCCTTTTTTATTATAACTAAGCATCTGTGCTCATTTGAACTCTGAGAAAACAGCTCTTTGTTCTAGTATGGAGCTGTAGTTTTTGCAAAATCTCCTCCATTATATGAGGCACTAAAGGAAAGAAATTAAGAAAAGTAGTAAAGTCATGATGACTGAACGAATTGTTGAACTCTGTACTTGCTTTCCTCTCATCTTCAGGCTATTACAAAGTCAATTTAAATGGAAAAGTAAGCACGTAGCAACTGTTGGGTATGCTGAGAGGAAATTGTGTGCTATCCACTTTATGGTGCTTTCAGGGGTGGGATGAATCCATATCCTGTTGTCATACTGTCAGAGAATCACTGAATTGGAAGGGACCCACAAGGATATTGCAAGACTGTGCTGATTTATCAGAAAACCCCTTATTAAAACACAGAAGAGGTGTTGAAAAAATATAATATTTGGAGGTGATTTTTTTTTCCTGCTATTTCTCTCTTGTGGGACCAGGTCACAGCAAAATCTGTTCTTGGCCATGCAGAAAATGAGGCTGTGTTAGTTGCTGTACATACTTATTTGGACTTCTGAGCTGAGATCTTTCAATGGAGGCAATATTTTTAAATTAATGCAGAGAAAACATTTGAGAAAAATCAGTGTTGGATCTTTGGAAGCCAAGACTCCAATGTCCTTTTCTTAGCTCTGCCAGTGCTTAGGTTTGCTGTCACTGATAATTCAGTGTCTGTATCCATGAAATGTGAAAAATAATACCCATGAATGTCATAAAGTTTATTTTAATATTATTACAATATTTGAATGCCTTAAATTAGTTGCCTGGAAAGGCAAGGTATTATAATTATGATATTTTGATTCATGCATGTCTGTACACTGGAGAAATCCCTATTAGCAGGCACAGTCTCACAGTAAATAGCACTGGAGGACTGCAGAGCAGTAGATGTGCAATAACAGGAGTGCCAATGTAATTATATTTTGTTCTTCTCTGTGGTTCCTCCTAAGGGAGGAGGAAGTCTGTAATTGAAATGATTAGGTACCAATGTTGTGGTGGCATTAGCTGGCACACAGGCAGTACTCCCAGCTTTGGCACTCTGTAGTGGAGCTTTGTGTATGATTTACTCAAGGCAGAAGTATTTAGAGTAATTAAGGGGAATGAGAGCTTAGCTGTTTAGGGGTAATAATGACTGCAGAAGTAGCAATAGTAACGATATTTTGAGACACCTGGTGACAATCTGGCCCTCTTTATTCTGCATGGGTGTAGTTAGAGCTCCTGGTAGTTTTTAAAGCAACTGTATTACTTCTCTAGCTGGCAGATCTTATGCAATCAAGCATCTTATGCTTAACCTCTGGTTGTATTTCCCCTTCTTTTTTCCTGACCTTGAGGAAATGATTGTCATTTTATGTTCTAGCCAAAGTCCTTGAAATGTTCCTCTCCAGAAAAGGACTCAATATCTCTGTTCTGTTCCCAGAAGATTGCTGGGCACTGTGAGGGTGGAAACCATTTGCTATTACTTAATGAAAAAATGTCCTCCATAAATCACCTCTTCAAGTGGAGCTCACAGTGAAACAGCATGAGTCTTTAGCTCTGCCAGCACTCTAATAGACTTATATATCCTGGGTACTCATTATTTGCTGGTTGTTAATTATAGAGTGTGTTTAAGACAGGAAATCTGGTGTGCTTCTTAAGGGAAAAGCAGCATGCCCCATCCTACAGATGAGAGGGAGAGGGCAGAGCAGGGGAAGGAAATGTCTTTTGGTTTAATTTAAAGGAATGGACTATGTTCTGCACCTACAGTGAAACACATCTGATGTTTTAATGCATGTAACTGCCTGGGGGTTTTAACTTTTTAACCCTGAGTATTGAGGCTGAAGGATTGTAAGACCTCTAGAGAGGTTATTGGTGAGGCAATTTGGGTGCACCTTTGGGAGATTTTTGTTTGTCGTTATGGTATCAAAAATCAACCCTTTGGGGAGGTGTGTGAAGGATGTTCCTGGGGGAGGAAAACTGGAGCTTTATGCAGCTCCCTGCTTATTAGATCAGTTAATCTGATTAAGTGGTTTACTCTGACTTCACACAGGCATGAATCAGAAGCAATTCTTCTGGGCAGTCAGTTGTGTGCAATCCTCATGGTGATGGGAAATGAGGGCTAAATCCAGTGCCTGTGAAATCACCTCTGCTCTGCTCCAAGAGCTCACTTGCACATCTATGTCACTGGATAAAGTGTATAAATAGTTTTACAGCAAGGATTGACAATTCAAGTTTTCCTTCCTCCCGGCAAATCTTTTACCTGCTGGTTTCTATTTCTGACTTTCTGGAAGGTTTCTTTTTCTTTCTGTCAATGGCACAACTTCAGCAGGGAGGCCAGAAGGGACTGCTCTTGCTGCAGAGCCACCAGTCTGCTGTTCCTGACTCCCCCTTCTGACAGGGAACAGCAGGTTTGAACCCACTCCAACAGAAGACAATCTGATTCTTGTTGCCTGTTTTCCAAGCTGTTTTCCAGGAGGGAAGAGCAGAAACCTGCATTGCCCTTCTCCTTTGGCTGAAAGATTGGTTGCTCCTCTTTGAGGGGGAGGACATGGAGGGTAAATGTAGAAGGAAAAGACAGGAAAGATGGTGCACAACTGGACTTTATAACCAGGCTTTGTCATTCACCTCTTTATAGTTGTTATCAATAACAATGAAAAGCATCGGGTTAGTTATAAATAAGCTCACGTGTGATCTTGGAAATAGTGTTATGTTGAGATAGGGGGGAATGGCAAACTCTGTTTGAGATGTGCTGTGTGAAGCTGTCACACCCATGGGAGCAAAGAAAGTCATTGGAACAACAGAGGATTCTCTTGATTGCTTGCAAGTTAATGATCCTCGTTTGTCAAAATGGGGGAGGGAGAGACAGAATTCCTTTCCTCAGGAAAAATCTTTTCATATCCTAATTTCTGATAATGTACACACACATTCTCCAGTGGACATTAACTCTATATTTTCTCCTATGTGTCCCTGGCTGCTCTCAGAGATCAATGAGCATGGCAGGTGCTTGGAAACCAACTCTGTCCTCCTGCACTGATGTGCACCCTGTGCAGTCCCTGTGTCGTGCCTTGGAGCAGAAAGGAGCTGATACAAAACTGGTGACAGAGTGTCTCCAAGAGCAGATTCTTGTCTTCCTGCAAGACATGGGCTGTCCAGAGTCCAACTGCTGTATCAGACCAGGAAATCTTCTGCGAAAGTTTGGATTATGGCTTGAGTGCTGATTAATGTAGTGAGTTCCTTCATATAATGGTTTTATTGTGCTATAGGATTTAACAAGGCTAATTACATGCCATTTATATGAATAATCTGTCAGGCTAAAAGACCAACAGCATTAGAGAACCTGTATTAGAAGCCATTATTTCCTTAAGAGTACTTGGTACCTTTGAAGACGTCCTTGTTTTAAAATAATTAGTGTGACCTGAAATTTTTAGTGATGTATAAATGTATATTTATATTGATAGAATATAAACTTAATGAATATAATTTTTCAGGAGGGGAGTGACTTTACAAAATCTTTTTAGTAGAGGCAAGAGCATAGCTGGGTATTAAGACTTATCTCCACCAGAAATGGTAGAAGAAAAAGTTTTCAAATTACTAAGAATCCAACTACCAAAAAAAAATCCCCCAGACAAGCAAAACTCCAACCCAGAAATGCACCCCAGATAAACTGCTGTGATACATCAGCAGTGCAGGGTTCAGTTCTGGGTGACCCTGTACAAGAGAGCCATGGATTTACTGGAGAGGGTCTGGCAAAGGGCCACAAAGATGATGCACTGTAGCACTTGGCTTTAGAGGAGAGGCTGGGAGCTTCTACTGGACCTGCTTTGAGAAGGGAGTTTGAAATAGATGATCTCCAGAAGTTCCTTCCAAACTCTCTCCTGACTGGGGTGATTCTCTAGTTATTGATTGTATCCAGCTCTGAAATCAATGCAAGGATACTTGGCAATATTTGTATTTTCCCTTTATACCTGTTTATTTCTTCACCTTCCAGAGCTGTTTTTAGACAGAAAAATGTGTTGAGGTCATGTTCTGGCCTAAGGCTGTAGTAGTGTGCTGCTTATCAGAGGTCATCCATATCTTCTGCCCTGAAGGCTGCTTTTTCTAAAGAGCCTTCCTCTAAATATTTTTAGTGCTTTATGGCCTTGATGAAGATTGGGAAGATTTGCCTGCCAGTTCAACAGTGTTTGCTCTGTGTTCAGCCACCAGCTGTATAACCACTGCTGATCGCCTAAGATTTCTGTAAAAAATAAATCCTAATTTTGTAGCAGTTTTGTGCCCTTTGCTTACCCTTCACCTCAGTGCTGGTTTCCAGATGCCTGCACTCAGGCCCACGGGTTAAGTTGTTCATGGAATGTGTCTACTGCCTTATTCAGCACCATCAGCTTAATCTGCATGAATAATGGCAGTGCTAAATTGGCTCTTTTCTGTGGGCAGAGTTTACCTGAATGTCCTGGGGACATTCTGGTGGGGACACTAATCCCTGATGGGACAGCAGTGATGGGCAGCACTGCTGCTGGTGAGAAAACAAACCTCAGCCTGTGTCTGCCCACCCCAACATAATCCCTGCAGGAAACATCTGCTCACCTGTCCCATAACCAGGTGCAGTGCTCCTGGCAGATCCACGGAGGTCAGAGGAATCATAAAGAACATTGGAAATTTTGTCAAACCACAGAGGAAGGATTTGGAGTGCTGAGGTTGGCATTAGTACCCCTGGAGTTGGGAAGTTGCAGTGGGAGTTACTCAGAGCTGTGCCTTTGCAGTGAGCTCTTCTGGTGGCAAAAGGCAGAGCCTAAAGGAGGCATCCCTGCAGTTCTGTGGCACAGGGTGTGCTCTACCAGGGAGGCTGCCAGGACCTCAGCACTCCAGCTGTGACCTCAGCACTCCAGCTGTGACCTCAGCATATCAGTGACTGCCCGAGGTGGTGACAGCCCTGCAGAGTGGTGGTGTGGCCAGGGCTGGAGGGACAGGGCCCAGCCCTGTTTGGAAAGCTGGGCCTCACAGTTAGCAATCCATGACAAACTCCCAGAGCAACCCTTCTGGCAGTGTTTGTGAGGGGATTGCTGTTTGCAGTCCGAGTTCCTAAGGAATGCTGAAGATAAGGAGACTGGAATAATCAGGTGGCATAAGGAGCAGAAAAGAATAAACTCTCCTTTCTGGTGAATGCAGAATTTGGAAAGGATGGGAAGGGAAGTTGGGACTTGAAAATACACAGCAGGGAGAGAAAATGGAGAGGAGCCTTATGGACAGCAACCCCTTCTGGAGGAATATCTGCTGGTTTCATTGCCTGTGGCTCTGCTCTGCTCCCACCCTCCCAATCGGAGGGGAGCTGCTTCTCTTACGGAGGTGAAGGGTTTAGAGGAAAATTATTTGGGTTTCAGTTTATTTTCTGCCTACAAAAATAGCCTCTCTGTAAGGGTTTACATAGATTATGTAATCCACCTTCTATTTTCTCTTCAATAGAAGAGGTTAAAGGGAGGTGTCTTGAAACGTTTCGGATGCAGACAGTGAAGTACTTTGCTGTCACCACAAGGAGGCTGAGGGTCCATCCTCTCTGCCGTGTGCTTTGTACTGTCACAGCCCTTGGATAAGGAGCACAGGCTGGTACATCTGGGGTGGCAGATACCACTTCTCTGCAAGAAAAATATTTGTCGTGCCAAGCCTGCTCTGGCAAACTCACAACAAGCAAATAAGAAACGTGTATTTTCTAACTGGAAACATACTGAACATCAGCTAAAGTCCAGCAGGCTCAAGTTCTGAGTCTCCTTTTTAAATTTTCCTCAGAACAAAAGCATATAATGAATAATACCTTTTCCTGTTTCCCAGTAAAGCAGAGATCAGGAAAAAAAGCCCTATCTTTCTTTTTTTTTTCCATAAACTCCTCCTGAAACATGCTTGAAGCATTGGAAAAAATTAGTAGGCATATGATAAATGGCCCACAAGCAGCAGATGCAGTAATCTGTGTGCCTTGCTAAAATAACTGTCTTTAGGGGAACTTTTATGTCGTTATGTCTTAGCTACTCTGGTTATCAGAATGGCTTTGCACAGTGGCATATATCATGCTTTTATTTTAATTAAACATATCTCGAGGAAGAGCTTGTAAAAACGCAGCTAGAGGTATTTTATAGGATTTGAACTTGAGGTCATTTTGTTCTATTCATCTCATTTGCATTCAGTAGCTTCTTCACTTTCTCTGTGAGCAGAAAGGTACCAGGGCAAAGGATGGCAGTGTGGGTAAAGTTCATGGTTTGGGCAAGGCAGCTGTCTCTACTTCAGAAGGCCTCTTTGTAATGTAGCTGCTATATCATATTTATTCAGTCTTTTACAAGGGAAGAGTGGTCATTTATTTTAGGAATTTTATCCCTTTAATTTCCAAAGCAGGTTAATGTATTTTCTCACACATCTTTGCTCTACAAGCTGTGTCTGTATTTCCCTTCATGGCATCCCCAGTCAGCCTGGTCAAACAGTAAAGGGTAGTTTTGATTACGGTGAGACATTAATGTTTCTAGAATCATCTTTTAACAATCTTTTCTGTTTTATTCCTTGGTAGCAAACGGGCAGATGAGCAAAGTGCCCAGTTCTTAAGAATTCTCTGGAAGACTGAGCTGAGTGAAGTACTTTCAGTACAAGTTAGTATTGAAGTGGGTGGGCTCAGTGGAGCTTCAGTTGAAGGGTCATTCATTAGGGACATGTGAGAGGGTGTGTTGAATGGTCATTCATGAGGGACATGTGAGAGGGTGTGTTGAATGGTCATTCATGAGGGACATGTGAGAGGGTGTGTTGAATGGTCATTCATGAGGGACATGAGAGGGTGTGTTGAATGGTCATTCATGAGGGACATGTGAGAGGGTGTGTTGAATGGTCATTCATGAGGGACATGTGAGAGGGTGTGTTGAATGGTCATTCATAAGGGACATGTGAGAGGCTGTGTTGAATGGACTCGTGTCAGGATTTGTTTGTTGTATTTTCTGGGATTTGCTGCTTGCTACACAAGTGCCTTTACTGCTGTATTGGACTCAGACATCATCCCCTCCTTGGGAAGATAACTTCCTCCTGTTGTGTGCTCTAACTTACTTTTTATCCTCTTCCACCTGGTCCCAAAGCCACAACTGGTGTAGTTCGTTGTCAGTGTTGCAGACCCAGAAGGTGTTTCAGTGCAGCAGCTTCTGTGCAGTGTGTGGGTACTTTGGCTGCCCCCTTTGGGGAAAACCAGGTAACATTTTACAGTAGGATTGTTGGCTGAGCTTTGTGGCATTATTTGTTGAAGGCTGAAATCAACCACTCTCTGGAAGAGGAGCCTCAATCTGGCAAATATATTTTAGTTTATTTCTAAGTTGGCAAATTACAAAATGTAAATACATTTTAAAAGCATTCTGGGTGTAGTTGCACAATATAAGAAACAAACAGATACACATTTTTGTCCCACTAGAAGTACTGGTATCCTTCTAATCCATATTATTTTAATTGCCCAGTATTACAAAACATGAAAGAAATCTTAATAAACCAGAATTATTCTTATGCATGAACCCTGATCACAATGGGTATGGGTCAGGAATCTGAACTCTGGATAACCCAGTGGTCCTAGTACAGCAGAGCTGACTTTTTTCACAGGGTTATATTTATTCTGAAATCTTACAGTAATGTAGTGTCTTTATATTTGATTGAAAATAATATTCTCCAGTGATAGGAATACAGTGCTCAAGTACAGACTGTATGTGGCACTTGGTGCCATGGTCTAATTGACTCATGGTGGTCAGTGAAAGGTTGGAACCCATCTCAGAGGTCTTTTCCAACCTGAATGATTCTGTAAATAATTTTCATAGCAGCTTTAGGCTTGGACCTGAAAAGTTAGCAATGGACTGTTAGTTTTTCTGAATAATGGTTGTTCCTTCATGAAATGTAGCTGGTCCATGTTTAGTTTGAATATGTTATAGGTGTATTTTAGAGCTTCTAGGGGGCAGCCCTGTGGCGTAGTGGAGAGCACTCCAGTCTCTGATTCCCAAGGTCGCGAGTTCAAGTCTCAGTGGGGACCGTCCCCTGGCAGTTCAATCCCTCCCTGCCATCCCATCCCGTCAGATCTCGGATGCTCAGCAGGGTCAGCCCCGGTCAGTACCGGGTGCTGTGACAGTCCCGAGGGCTTCCCTGTCACTGTCCAAGCTTGCTCGGCCGTGGCAAATGGACCTGAGGACTTAAATGGTGGGGCCAGTTCTGCGCATGCTGTGCCTCACCTAAAACATCCACTGTGCAGGCTCGAAGGGCACACCCACGTGGGGAGAGCCCTTCCCAAATCTTCGTTCGCGAAGATTGGCCATTATTATTATTTTAGAGCTTCTACAACTAATTAATCAAATGGGGTCTGTGTTTTAGTGACAACATTTGAAATACATGGAGTTTATATCTGCAGTCTAACAGTTAATGCCATGTTCGTGCTCACACATGTTACAGGTA
The DNA here is from genome assembly GCA_013396695.1 of Sakesphorus luctuosus. Lineage (NCBI taxonomy): Eukaryota > Metazoa > Chordata > Aves > Passeriformes > Thamnophilidae > Sakesphorus > Sakesphorus luctuosus. The sequence goes on along the minus strand of VWZD01010421.1, from coordinate 2,310,011 downwards.
AAGAGGGGAAGATGTGGGAGCTCAGGATTACTGAGCTGATCCAATCCTGACCTGAATTTTAATCATCTTGTCACCATTCAGTAATATTGTAACATACAGTGGAGAGCTCATATTATTGAGGTTTGGTGATTTGAGGGCAGTTTCAATTCTGTTTGCATTTTGTGAAGCAGAAGGAAGTGATATGTTGGGTCCTTTATTCTGCTGCTTGGGGTTTCACCCTAAGCAGTGGTTACTGCGGTGCTAAGGATGGTCCCTTTTAGCTCTTCCACACCAAAACCAGGGATGCTGATTCCAGAAGGTCCAAACTGGACCATCCCAAGGTGGGAGAACACATCAGTATAGCATTCAGAAGAGCCACTTCATGTGCCAAGAGACATGGCTGGGCCGTCAGTGGTAGAAGAATTTTATATTGCTTCTTGCAATATATACAGAATATATATATACACACACATATACACACACACACATATACATACATATATATACACACATATGCATATATACATATATATACGTATATATACACACACATATACGTGTTATATGTATAGATATAAATATACACATATAACACGTATCTGTATTTTCTTCTGGGTATTTGTCACCTTCTAACAAATCTGTATGACAAAGGATTGAAAATGCAAATAATTTCAGGTAGCTCAACCTGAAAGAGCGGTGAGTTTTTCTGAACCATTAGTGCTGTTCTTGACAGAGGCTTATCTTGCTCTGGGTTAATAATGCACATCACAACACTCCCAGCGTTTTGCGGTTCGTTTGGCTCCTGTTAGCAACACAGCTGGACTCCAACATCACTTTTACCTTGTTTAAAAGAAAATCTAATTGGTCATTAGACTGCATTAGCATCCGTAATGAGCCCAGGCATCCGTTTCCAGCAGTTTTTCTTGCCTGTCTTCAAGAAACCTCTGTCGGGCTGTTTGATAGCAGAGTTAAGGACACAGCAATGGAGTTAAATGCAAATGAAAAAATTTGTTCTAATAAATGGTATGATAAAATTGTAATTAATCTTGTCATTTAGTCTGATCCCCCAACAAAGTATGAATCATTTGTTTGGAATATTTACTGTTGTATGGATTTATTTAAAGTCCCGGTGTTTCCATGTTAAAATGAGTAATTTTTTACTCACTGGAGTAAAATGCAGAGGTATGATAAGGGCAGCAATATATCAGTCTTCATGTTGAGAATCTCTCTATATTGGGCTTTTTAAACTTATTTTAATATATCTTCATTTTTCTTTCCTGTCATTACCCAATTTTATGTGAGAATTTCTTCATGTGGTTCTCTTTTTCTTAGTTCATTAGATTTGGCATGGCTGTTTATTGTATCAGCTTGGCATCTGCCTAGTGTAGGTCCTTCAAAACAAACAACGTGATTGAACAAACCCCTGTAAAATCAACACTCATGATCTAAACAGACAGGTACATACACAATATAACCGTAATTCTTGATCTGTAAAAATTATTTAGCCAAAATGAAACTTACTTGTGTTCTCTTGTTAACCTGTTTCCATCAAAAGGAATGTTTTAACAACTTAAAAAACATTTTTTCAGTTCAGTATTTTTTACATCTTCCAGTACATTCTGCTGTCAAAAGAAGTGCCTCTTACATTGGGGGAAAAATAAAACAAAACAAAAGAAACAAAACTCAAACTAAAAAGATCTTTACAGACCTACAATATGAATCAAGTGTTTCAGTTTTGTTTGGGAAGTTGTAAATCCCTGTCCTTAACATATGTTTTAGGGGGAGTTATAAATCCCTGTGCAATTGCTGCTGTTCTGAGTCTCACCTGAACTGCTCAGACTCCTGAATGCAATGTATAGGAACTATAACATGTCCATGCAGAAGTCACCAGTGGCACATCAATTAAGTCTTTATATCTATGATTAAAGGCTAAGTGGCACAACTGTGCTAAGGCCTGTAATTCCCAGTGTGTTCTGGAATTGGACCTTCGTTTTTCTTTCAGCAGTAACTGACCATGAGGTAAATAAGTGTAAGTAGTGAAGATAATTAGTGGAAAAAGGCTATTTTGTTTGGTCAAAGCTTCTGTTAGAAGGGCTGGAATTTGACACGTTAGCATTCAGGATCCCATCGAGGTTATATTTAATTCAGTGTCCATTTTCAGCTTTCCTCTTCGCTGTTGCCAGCTGGGTCCCTGTTGAAGGCATCTCCACAGCCTCTGCTTGCAGGTTGCTCTTTGGCCTTCAAGTTGGCCAGGAGAGCTCCACCAGAAGGAGTATCTTTATCCTCTGGTCAGAGCATCGAAAGTACCACATGGTTTTGTTTGTTTCTAGTTTCCTTTGTTGTTTTGGATGGGTGTTGTTTTACTTTCTCCTGTCAGATTGTTGTCTTTTTTCTGTTTTACCTACGAATTCTAACATTATTTATCCTGCTCAACGGCGGTTTTGGGGTTACTCTTAATGACTTAAAGCTGTTCTGTGTGAGAAGGGAGAGCCATGCTAACTAAATACACAAAAGATATATATTTTTTTTAATTAAAAAAAAAAGCCAGAGAGTGTTACAGCACTGTTATAATACCAGTACTCCCAGCAGAGGCCTCATACATATGCATGATAGGAGACCACCACGTGGTGAGAATGGGGGAGAGAAAATGAATATTGATAAAACATGTCACAGACTGGGAAACAGCCCACGGGAAACAGATAGTCTCGGTGCGTCTGCTTGACTGAAAGAGATTAAGATCTAAACCCATGCAGCTGATAAGGGTTTTTTTATCTTGAAAGGTCAGCTGGGTATTTGACACCCGTAGTCTTGACAGGAACCCACGTCAAAGCCATTGGGCAGGGTGTCTTCTATCCATTTTATTTAGAATGGACATTTACGGCTGGTCGCTGACCTTGAGGTTCCATTAGCAGTAATGAAGGGCAGTCAGGAGGGCTCTGTGCCCATGGTGCTCATACAGAGATGGGCACACCCCCCTACTCCGTGGCACTGGCACTGCATTCCCACCTGCACTGAGAACAGGGAGCAGTGGCACTAACAACAGCCACACTGCTTTGGAAGTATTTTCCATTTACAGTGTCTTGGAATTCTGCTCTTTTCCATTTCTCTCCTTCCCTCCTTTCTTCTTTCTCCCTTTTCTCATTAGTAAAACATAAGAAAAATTTCTAATTCTTTGCCCAAAAGAGAACAAACTCTGTTTACCTAATCACAGAGTTGAGTGCTGCCATGCTACCAAGAAATTAAATACAATAAAATATTTGTAGAACACCCCTAATGAAAATGCTTAAAATTCCCGTTAATCAGAAAGTTTCAGATTTGCTCTGGGTGACATTCATTGTACCAGAAGCACAATGTGTAGACTGAAAGACCATCACAGAATCACAGAATGGTTTGGGTTGGAAGGGACTTCAAAGATCATTTAGTTCCATCTCCCTTGTCATGGGCAGGGACACCATCTCTGAGCTCATCCAGTCCACCCCAAGGAGCAGGAATTCAAGCCAAGGTGGCAAGAAGGAACAAGCTGATCCTGACAAAACTCAAATATAAAGCAGTATTCAAGAGGTGCAAGCAGGGAAAGGTGACCAGAGAGGAATACACAGATACTGCCCCAGTGTGTGGGGTGGGACTCAGAGAGTCGTCCCTGTGCCTCTCACAGTTTGTGTTCTTGCTCCTCTGTGGTGGGACATGGGCTTGGTTAGAGCCCAGAGAGCTTTGGATGTAAATGAAAGCAGCTTCTTCGTTCTATGGATTCCTCAGCCTTGTGATATTGTTTAGTTTCTGATAATGACAAGTCCCAATGCCTTAAGTTAAAAGTGTTGGCAATGCTTCGGCATATATGATGAAGGCACAAGAGAAAATAAAAAACAAACAACATATTTGAGGCTGCAGGCAATTAATCTATGATAGTGGTCATTGAGAATAAAGTATTGCACTTGTTATTGGTCATCATAGTTGGATTCAACCTGAGATAATTTTTAATAATCTCGATTTTCTTCCATATTCCTATTAATTTATTATTAATGTCAGAAGTTTTGTATGTGTGTAGGGCGTGGTTGTGGTGTTTTTGTTCTTGTTGGTTTCTCATGTAATGAAATATTTTCAATGTCCAGGAACATGGAATTTTGCCTATTTAATTTCAATTTAATAAAAATGTGTGTGTATATATATATATGTATAGCTGCATGAAGTTCAAAGAACATTGACTAGACAACACTTCAGTACAACTTTCCTTGAAAGGATATAAGGACCTAACTTAAGTGTGAGACTGTGAGCTGTTCTTGAACTGTGGAGAACAAATGAAGTTATGAGTTTCATATTTGAGTGACTTTTATTAATTGCTTGTCTCTCCTGTCTACACTTGGATAATATTTGCCCAGAGAAACTACCTCAGCAAAAATGTGTTTAGCCTAAAATACTAGTTTAATGCATATTCCTACCAAAGTCACTTAAACCCCTGGATTATTCCTGCCCTCCTTTCCATTCTTGCTTTGCAAGTTCTTTAGAATGAAACAATAATTTTTTCATAAATCACTAGAAGACCCCCCAAATTGGTATTGTCAGCAAATTAAACCCACAAAGATAGTAGTCATCCAGGTTTTAGAAAGTTCATTGTTTTCTTAATAGAACAGGCTGCAAATAAAACCAGTAGAAGTTGACCACTGAGATTTCATTGAGCCATGGCAATGTTGGCAAAAGGATGGAGGTTTTAAAGGTCATATTGGATAAATCTTACTTTTAAATGTAAAGTCACCTGAAAATCATTCATTTCCTTGAGAAAAGAAAGTTTGCCTTTGGAAATGAGCCTTGCCAACCTTTGTCATCATAGCAAGCTGAAAAAGCAATGGTGAACCCCCTACAGACTCCTGCTTTCCCTTTCAAAACAGAAGAGGGAGAGAAAAGAAAAGCTGCCACCACCCAAGCTGCAAACTTCCCCCACGGGCTGGTCTCCAGCAGCTCCCACCAAAAAGACCTTTTGCTGAGGCACGGGGATCATTTCCTCTTTCCTTTGGAGGCTTTGCAGCATTCCTGGGATGACGGGCTCCTGCTCAAAGCAGCTCTTGGCAGCAGAGGAGCCGAGTGAGGTGCCTGAGACAGCAAAGCTCAGGACCTGAAAGAGCCACCTTTAAACAGGCCCTGGAGCACATGGGGGGTTGCAGTGCTCTGACCTTGCCCTTAGAACAAGTCCACCTGCTGTAGCATTGGCTCATTTAGAAGCCCAGTGAAGGGAAGTGTGAGGAGACAGACAGAAGTGCAAAGCCTGACCTCTTCCCCACTGACCTGGAACGTGGCAGGTCAAGCTGCTGCAAAGACCTTGCTTTAATTGGGTGCACCTTTTTAAACTCCTTCTCTCATGGAAGGAGCTGAACATCTTTTAATTTAGGCCTGCTGAAGGCATCTCAGGAACCCTCTTTGGCTCATAACCAAGAGTTTCTGAGAACAGAACTCTGGTAACCATGAGATGTATCTGCTTTATTTCATGTTGGAAAAAACCAACATGTTGAATTTTAAGATCCATTGATATAAACTGCTGCAATAGCAGCACTGGGCTGGCTCCTGACTCTGGATCAAGTGCTAAAAGTTCCCATTTGAAGTGGGAAATAAGAAATGCTGTCCAAGGCTGGATGTGCTGTGCTGGTGTTGGGATGTAAGGCAGGATGGGTTTCACTTTGGCACAGGTGGGCAAGGGCTGTAACTGTGTTACACATGGAGAAGCTCTGACACCTTCTGTGAGCACACCCACCAGGCAGGTGGAGCCCATGGGTAATCTGCTTCCTTTTTGCATGAGTAAACATGAAGTCAGTCCCTTATCCAATGGATGTATCCTTGGCTCATTTAATCTTAGCTGATTTGATTAAAAATTAAGTATTTAGTATTATTTTCCCATTAAAAATATTATCACAGTTTTAGACAGTATTTGTAATGTGTTTTCTATTTTAACCTTCAGAACTTAAGTGAAAGTTTTTACATGTGTATTGCTGTGACTTTATTTTCTGCATAATAGCATACTTAGATTTGGAAACATTATTACTTTAAATATATTCACAGTATATTCTTTAACTGTTCACTCTTGACATGTATGTTTTTCATCATAATTTGGCATTTAAGTGAAATATATCTCTTCATCTTGTAAAACTTAAAGTAACAACTAATTAAAGCAGTAGTTCTGTTTTATTTGAAGAACAGCTATTTCTTTTGGAAAGTGTTGTAAGCCCAGTTTTAAAGTAAATTAACCATGTTCTGTGTTTATAAAGCTGAAGTGTTCCATTCTGGGGTCTGAACTGAAGTTTCCTGCAGCAGTTGTGCAGTGGTGTGAGCTGTGGTGCTCTGGGAGGTCAGGGACACCTGGGGAGGCACTTGCAAACAGAGCATCATTTTCTTTTTGAAGATGTGCTTTAATAGGTGTGAATTACTTTGCTCATTTTTTAAAATACATTGCTGGTGCTTGTGATTTCAGCTTAGAGTACTGTGAGGCTTCAAAGGAGTGGGAGAACTCCCCCAGAAAGTATTTTCTGGTGCTTCTGCAGGACAGTGGGTTGTGGTGTTACAGCAAAACTGNCACAACTTCCCTTCAGGCAGTTCCAGACAGTGCTGAGGTCACCTCTCAGCCTCCTCTTCTCCAGCACAAACACCCCCAGCTCCCTCAGCCTCTCCCCACAGCACTTGTGCTCCACTCCCTTCTCCAGCCTCGTTGCTCTTCTCTGGACCCGCAATTTGTCCCCTGCAGAGAATCTGCCTTTGAGATAGTGGCACAAAGTATGAAGGCATCTAAGTAGCTGAATTTCATCTTTTCATTTGAATTGTCCAAAGAACCCTGTAACTTATTCTTTATTAAAAAGAAAAAAGCTGGAGCAACTTCTTCAGTAATGAGAAAATCTGTTCATTAGGGCATTGCAGCTTTGATTCTGCACTTTCTGTGATTTGGAGTCAGCTCCCTGAATCTTCAGTCTCATTAACACCGAGGAAAAACCAGTCATCTTCTCCAATGATTAGCCATAATCAGTCAAACATTTAAATAGCTTAATGTGACTTCTCTGCTAAGGATGACAGATGATTTGGTCCTGCATAAGGTCTTTTGATTTGATGCTTTTCTTTTCTGCCTCTCTGTGCATCCTTTTCCAGGAAGAACACAGCTCATTTAATAACAAACTTGTGTAGCTGGTTTAGAGCAAGTACCATGAAGAAAAATGGAATTTATTCTCTCATAACCACTGAAAATCCCTTTGTTATTCATAAATGTGGAACACTTCAGTAATTATTAAGGGGTTCAGCATCTCTTTTTGCTTCAGCTGAAATTAATGCTGCTTTTCATTTTCAGTCAATGAAAAACTTGGGAAATAAATGCCTGTTAAAAAGTCACATATAACCTGGCAATGTTTATATCCTATTTTTTGGGTTCTGACATTCCCTAGCAAAGTTAAGACTGAAAATAAGCTCTGCTAATCATGTAGATACTGCTGTCTCTAATAGCAATGTATTGAGATGTCACACCTCTCAACCATTTTTATATGAAATGAAGTTTAGGCTTAAATGACGTCCAAAGTAAATTTTAATAGTTTTTTTTCATTAAAAATATTACCCTTGTATCTGCAGTTTCAGAAATGACTGTGAAAATGAAATTTAGGCATAAATGAATGGAAAAGGTGAACATATTTTGAGAATGTACCATGAGATATCAAAGCAATTTAACATCATCAGTGCAGAAAAATGAAAAAAAAAAAAGCAATTCTGAATGTTGAGAAAAGAACACACTCCTTATGGTCTGAGGTTTGGAAGCAGTATTTAAAATAGTATATTAGAGCTTAGAGCCAACCATTAAAGAAAAGAATGAACTTCTTTACAAAGGATGAATTGCATTATACAGAAATATTTTGTGAGAGTGGTGCCATTTTCCCACTCCCTGGGCAAAGCTGCAGCAGCAGAGTGGCACATCAGCTGGTGCTGCTGCTGACACATCTGATGGCACTGGGCTCATTGTCCCCCTCTGCATTTAACCAGGCAAGGGCAGTATCCCAGAGCTGCTCCTCATTTGCACAGAGAGCAGGATCACCACAGAAATACGCAGCAGGGTGACACTGTTATTCCATATCCCACCTCCCTGGGCTCTGCTGGATGCTCCGGTGGGAAAGGGCTGCAGCCCCACACACACTGCAGTGAGGAGACTCTGCTGGGGGAGAGGTCACAACAAATAAATCAAGTGGGAAACCTTTGATTTTTTGTTTTATAACATCTTATTTAGACCATCAGCTGGTTGGAATGGGCTGTTTTTATCCTGAAATGTAGTTTGTTAGATATAAATTTTGGACTGTATCATGAACTAGCATTTGGTGTTTCTTTAGCCTTACCCATTGATCGGCACAGTGAAGGGGTGAGAAGCTCCACTGAAGTGGTTTGCTGGAGTTTTCTAAGCAGGATAATGTCTTTTCAACTGAAACCAATTGGCTGGAGTTTCCCTATATAAAGAAAGCAGTGGGTACCCTAATCAAATAAGAAATTATTTTCTTTTTTATTTAAATAATGGTAGTTCAATACATGAAAAGCACTGCTATAAATACAGCAAATTCCAATTATGTTAAGCAACTGAAAATCAGATCAGAGCTTAAACATTTGTAAGAATAGTGGGGAGAGGTAGGATGAGACATAATTTAATCCTTCTCTTTTTTCCTGACATTTCAGCCATTTTCTTAAGACTTTTTTCTAACCTAACAAACTGCTTTATATCAAGGAGTTTATCCTTCACTGTCACAGAAGACACTGCTACGGAATTCAGCTAAAGAAATCGATTTTATGTTTTGATAAAGGAGAAAAATTAGATTGGCATTACAGAGAAACATTTAATAAGGATGAGAAATAAAGTCAAAGCACAATGTTTGTCTCTTACTGTGGTTCAAGAGTATCATTTAAAATACTGTTGGCAGCTTTGGAGTGGAGTAAGTCTGGAGAAGCTGACCAGAAATAAGAGATCAAAACACATTTGGCTGCTACATTTCTTAGATCTAAACGACCACTATCACATCATATTTGGTTTTTAATTACAGTTTTGTAAGGGTTTTTACAAAACCCAGTACAGTGCATAGAATGACTGAAATAAATACTTTGTTGAAGTATTTACAGGCAAAATCTCCCAGCTTGAATGTAAAATACAGGAACCTGAAACTTAAATTATGCAAAAGCTTGAGCTGGATATTATTTTTTTAATAAAATTCAATAATTTGTTCAGCTGAAAGGAAAGATGAAAGAATAATAAATGCTCTTATTTTACTTAGGGGTTTTTAAGCTCTCTTGGGATGGCTTTTTTATCTTCATTTTTCCCCATATTTTTTACCAGGCAATGACAGAAAATCACATGTGAACAGAACTTTTTCCTTAGGCTGTTTTTGGCAGAGGAAAAGTTGCTTTGTCTTGTCTGGTCACCCGCAGTCCTGCTGGGGGGGGTCTGCAGAAGCTGCAGGGAAGGCACTTTGGTAGCACTTCTCACTGGAGGAGACACACTCCTTTGTACCTGTGAGGCAGGTGCTTCTCAGGTTCCTTGTCACAGAATATCCTGAGCTGGAAGGGTCCTGCAAGAATCCCTGAAGTCCAACTCTCATATCTAAGAGAAATGAGTCACTGAGCTAGCTGATGGCTTTGTCAAGGTTACAGAAGTACATTTAGGATGGGTGTTAGCCAGGAATTATGCCAAGAAATGCAGAATCCAGTGCCTTTTCTTCTTCTTCTTTTTCTTTTTTCTTTTTTTTCTTCTTTTTCTTTTTTTCCCTTTCCCTTTCCTTTCCCTTTCTTTTCCCTTTCCTTTTCCACTCAAGAAATGGTGGAATAAGAATTTGAACCAGTCCAGGCTGGGACTAGAAGTCCCCATGCTTGTAGGGTAAGATCCCTGTTCTTCAAGGCATTAGGAGTCTTTATAGTAATTGCATGTCTGGAGAGAAAAGTTTTGATTCCTTTTTAGTTGTAGGAAAGGCATCATAGTGAGCCTCAAAGGGAAAAAGCCCTATAATCATTCAGGTTGAAGTGCTTCTTAATTCAAATGGTGTGCCACTTAGAGAACTTGATAAGAAGGATTAGAACTGGAAAAGAAAGACGTTTTTAAAAGCAAAGCTATTACAAGGTTCATTACTTTATTTATATGTTCTCCAAAATCACATGAATGAAGGGAAAAAATGAGGGGCAAAAGTACTGGCTTCAGTTCAGAATGTCAATTACTACTTTTTTGTCACACTTTTCACAATTTATTTGACATCTTGAACAGTAGCCAAAAAAGCTATTATAACTATAAAACATATTCATTGGTATAAATCTCATTAAGTTGAGCAATTTAATTAAGGTATTGACATGCTTAATTGATACGTGCAAGGAGAGGCCATTTTCATATCTAATTTCCATACGTTTTCTGCTTGAAAAAAAACTAGCTGTGTAAAAATGTTATAGATTCAGCTAAGCCCTGTCATCCCAAAGGAGCACTTGCTGCCATTTACCTTGATTTAGAGCCAACTACTCCTCTAAGTGGAGCTCCATTAAGTGGATCTGATGTATGCCTGACTCAAACATGCGTCAGCTCCTCTTATGATCAATAGCGGAATATTTATATTAATAAAGCACCAAGTTAATTAAATAAAATAGTCTTCTGGGTAAACTTAAGATACTAGGGGATGGGCAGAGAATCAATATACTCTGCCATTTGAACATTAACTATGTGCTCTGAAATTTTATGTTATGGTAGCAAAGATGCTCTCAGTGTAGGAGTCTCAGGAACTCCCAAGGCAGGAAGCTCCTGAGCAGCCTGGGCAGGACTTGCTTAGCTAGTTATAGAAAAATCAGCAAACAAGAAAACTTGGATCTCTTTGGCTTCTGTGACTTCATTCCTACTGACACACTGGAAATATTTCCTTTTGGATTAGGCCTGAACACAGTCAAGTGGGTATTTTCCCAGTTGCCTGGACTATTCCCATATTGCCAGAGAAGGAGCGTGACCGAGAAACGTGCCAGGTTAGAGTTTGTCAGTGGCAGTGAAGGGTCGTAGGTCATCTACAGGCACCTTCAAAATTACTTTTCAAATGAATGTGCCAGTTGCCTGTCTCAGCCCAAAGCACAGCTGTCCTCCAGCCTTTCCCAGCTGCAGCCACCCCCATGGGCTCTGTCTCCTCAGACAGAGCTGGCTGAGAGTTTTCTACATGAGTGGGTGACTTTTGCCCACTGTGGCAACCTACCCCTGTTAGAAATGTAATCCCAAGTCTCAGCCACAGACTCACGTCACTGCTTTGCTCTGACAAGCAAGCCCTGCTGTCCCTGTGGCATTGGTGCCATTTCTGTGATGTGCAGGTGGCCTTTGAAGGGAGCAGGTTCCCTCAGGTCCCACTGCAATCCACTGATACCACTTCAGCCTGCCTTTTAGCTACATTTTAAGGCTTCAGAACAATAAAGTGGAAAACGTGTTTTTAAATAATACTGCAGCTTTAAAAGAATGCCTGGCTTCCATAACCCAAGGCAAAGAAAATCTTAATTCAATATTAATAGTTTATTCAGTCAGTTTAGACCGTGTTCTGTGTAAATATGCTTCCATGTCTTTAGTCAGGGGCACGGTGACATTGCCAAAACACCGATACCTCTGCTCCACAGGCAAGTGGTTGTGTGGCAGAGCCCTCAGCTCCTGCATTCCTGCTTGCAGGCTTTGCTGGCCGGCACTGAGCTCCTTCCTGCTCCCCTGCCATGCCTTGGAGGTGCTTTAAATGCAGCAAGTTAACACTGAGGGAATTAGAGCATGTTCTCTCATCTTTAAACCCCAGATATGCTGGGCTGGGCCCTTGCTGGGTCCTTGCTGAGCACGCAGTGACTGCTGAATGTCCCATGAACACAACCAGGGCTCGGTGGCTGAGAGGAGATTTCTGTGAGATGAGTCTTTGCTGACTCCTCTGTGACAGACACAAACTGCCAAAATCAGCACGTAAACCCTTGGGGAGGCAGCATATGGAATAATGTGCAGGATTTATTGAAGTAATCAGTAGAAGTGCTGCTGGGCCATTGCAGGAAAAGGACACTGACATTTTCCTGCGATGTGTGATTTTGACCTGGTTAAAATGTTTCTAATTACCAGGCACAGGGGAAAAGCTGAAGGAATAATCTCCTTTGTCTTACAGTGAATTTTGTCTTCCAGTAGGTTGTATATCAGCATTTACTGAAAATACTTGTGTAGTTCCTATTTTTAGAGTAACACGGAACCTTCTATAGAAGACATGTGTGTGGTGTGTTTAATACTTCCAAATATACTTCACATATGAAGAAATAAACTTTACCTCTTGTTTAATATTACTAATCAAAGCATGCATGTTACATCTGAAAGCTGAAAATATTTAATATATGTAAAACTACTTCTGCTGTATTATTTTCTTTAGTAAGTGTTGGTAATGAATCCCAACCCTACTATTTAGTATTTGTTTTGCCTTTCTTCTTTTATATCATTCTTATGTTCTGTGATTTAGAAAGACTGAACAAAGAATGCAAGTTTGAAACAGCATTGGAACCATATGTGTTATAGTTTTACATAATCTATATCATAATTTAACAGAGTGGGATAGGTTGAGTTAGAAAACCACTCTCTGTGTTAGACATAGAGTTGTCTTTCCAGAAATTAACTGTTCAAAGAAAGGGAAAGTGATTGCATCTGAGCTGGGATAAAAACAGATTCCACCATGAATTCCTTTCTGGAACTTAACAAAAAACTTTGTGTATGGAACTGTGATGCAGTTGGTTTTTTTTTAACTGGCTCTTAGTTTTTGTCTCTTGATTGTTGGTTTTCTCTGTGACATCTGGAAGTAATGATGTCAATAACCAATACCAGAATGTAAATTTTCCAAGTCTTGTAATGAGATTAAATTTCCTTTTTTGATAAGATAGAACTATTTGTGTCATATGACACATGACTCCCCCTTAGCTAATTGTTTTTTCAAAAGCTTGCGAAAGAGGTGTCATAAATTGAAAAAGCTTTTGGGATAGTAAGTGTTATTGTGGGGCACAGTTTCTCCTGGAGACTCACATAACTGTAGTGCACTTTAGAGAAAGTCATCATCATTCCCAGCAGTGATGAAATCCCATCGCTCTGGAATTCACTGTTCTTTGATTGGAGAGTGCCTCTGCAATGAAACTGCAATGTGTGGACTTGTGGCTGCCTCCCTTGGGCTCTGTCGTGCAGGAGGCACTCTCCTCCCTCTCCCTGGTCAGCTTTTTTACATTTAATTTAATTTTCTGAGCTGACATTGTCAATCTGAGATTCAGCAACACGCTTGACAGGGAGTCGGAGGAAAGCCGAGTTCATTTCTGGAAGTGGCTTTATGCAAATGAATCCTCCCGTGGCTGCTGGAGCAGCTCATTTGCTGATGGATCAGAGCAGTGCCCTTGGTCCCTTGTCATCTGCAGGAATAAAGCTCAAGATGTGCCACAGGCAGCTCTGAGAGTTCCTGTAAACCATTCATGCACCCCCAGATCTCCCTATGAGTGTTTTGGGTGTTTGGGGATAAAAGATGGATTTGTTTCCCAAGTAGAATCTGGAGGGTTTCGTTCTGCAGTGTTTGGTTGGCTTCAGGGAACTTACCTCAGCTTGAGATTGTTCAGGCCAGGCTGGGTAAGTGGCAATGAAGTGCTAAGGACACAATTCTTGTCTTGATTTTAGCTGAGTTTTCAAGAAAGGTTTAGGTCCTTGGTACATGATCTACCAAAACGTTAAAATAAGAAAGCCCTCAGTAGGATGAGTGGCTTGATTACAAGTATAACTTCTTTTTTTTGGAAGAATTCATAATTTCATTAGCTGAAAGCTAATTTTGGTTTAGCTCTGTGTCCTGTTAGCACATTTGTTCTACTAGTACACTTTAATTAAAAACACCTTTATTCTATTTAATGCCTTTTACTAAAGCACAGCACTATCAGCTGATAAACTTTCTGTGCATGGAGTGGGATTCTTGAAGGTGTTTTGCCTCCATGCATAGTGATTAAAAAAAAAAAAGTTATTTGATTATTTTCCAGTGAGTTTTTCTTGTCCATGTGGCTAAAGTAGGAGAAGGAGGTTCTTAGGGATCTCCTGCAGCTGTGATGGTCGGGGTGCCCTGCTCTGAAACCCTTGAACAGCTTGTGGGGTTGTGGATCCTGCTGCAAAAGGGACAAGCTGGTATTACTTAAACAGTTGCATCTTGCATGAATATCCCCAATAGAGTTAACCACTTTGTGGGATTACATCTTGGTCTAATAAATCTAGATGTCACATCCTCATTGCAAAAGGAATTAAGGCTACAAAGCAGCCTGGAGTGTGTCTTCTGCTGCAGTGTCTCACAGGGAATTTCAGGGACTAAACGATCCATAGCAGGAAAGACACATAAAGGTTAAGCTGTGGAAGAAAAAGAGAAGCTAAAATGTTATGAAAGAAAGAAGGAATGGGATTCATGGAACTCTTCTGTCCTTTTTTCTAGGGCTCCAGTACCTGTTCATGGAGTACAATCTGCTGAATGTCACTGCAGTGGATCTTGCTGGTCCAATCTGATAATATATTTTTTAAACTAGTATTACAGCTAAAGGATGAGCGTGCCCCTTTTACACTGGGGCACTTTTTACCATGGGACAGAATAATAGCCCCTTGACAACCAGACCTGAGCTATAAACAGAATATTATTTTTCCTCACTGCAGTGCATTCAGATAATTTGCAGCTTGTTCTTACCTCACTGGAATAAATTGAATGTCACTGCAGTTGGTTTAAGTATCCATGGATTCTCTAAAATTTTTATTCCTTTCCATAAAGCCCTAGAAATGTCTCCAGTGATCATGCAAACAAATTAAATAAATGGGCTCTTTAACTTTGTTAAAAATAATGCCTAGATTTTTACATGTGCAGTTGCTACTTACTCCTATGAAAACAGTCTATTTTTTTAGCTAAAGCACAGGATCACAGCCTGGATTAAATGAATAGTTTTGATTATCATTTTCACTCTACACTGTGCTGGTGAGGTACACAAAAATGTAATGGTCAGGGAGGGGTTTTTGAATATATCAGTAAAGTGCAAGAAAAAAAAATCTTTATTATAATAAATATGCATCATTAACAAAGGCAGAGTTAGGTCAAGAAAGATCATTCAAAAGAGAGCCTTGCTCCAGGTGTTGATCACTTATCCAGTGATGGTGCAGGTTATTAGCTCATGTTTTAATCCTTTATGATTTCCCATGTTTATCTTCTAAACTAAGAACTCATCATATTTAAAAAATATATGACCGAAAAACTCCAAAGCTGAGTGTGGAGACTTTGAGGGAAATTTTCACTTCTGTCGTGTGTGTTCCAAAAGACAAAGCACACGCTGCTCTCTAAAAGGAAAAGTCACGATCAGTCTCAAGATGGGTGGGTTTAAACTCAGAGTTTCCCCAGTGCCGTGTGATCACTGTTTGCTTGGCATTTTGGAAATGGTAGGAGGAGGGAGGAAGAACCCTAAAAGTCATAAACATGCCTTTGATTGGGCATTGGCACAGATTAGTTTTACAGTTCACTTAAAATCATATATAAAAATATTTACTAATCTTCTTAGAGATATTATGATAGTTTTAATTTTTTCTGGTTTTGTTGGGTGCATTGATAGACAAATGCTGCAACACTGTCTAAATCAGAGAAACAGGGGAAATTTTGTTGTTTGGTTGGTTTTCTTGAAGGAACCAAGAATGTTAAAAACCTCTAATGAAGAATGCACAAAGTGTATCTTCTGAGTTTTTTTAAACATTCAGAAAGACTTCAGCATGTGCTGTGTGATTCCTGCAGTGGTGTCAGGACAAAAGCCACAAATCTATAAAGTCCATGCAGGTCAGATCACTTAAAGGGTCTTTATCAACAGACGGTTTTTTACTTGTCCTTGGAGAAGGTGGAAGATGATGCTAAAATAATTATCTCTTACTCAGATCTTTTTCCTCCTTGATTGCTTAGTGAGCACTCCTCTCCAGTCTTTTTAAGCTCAGGCTCTGCTCAGTGTCCTGTTCTGAGCATGTCTGTGTGTCTGGGGTTAATTAGGCAACCTGAAGCTTTGGGTAGGTGTTGGAGGACAGAGTTACCATCTATCACCTCACGGTAAAACTGGAGCACAAAGGACTGGTGGTGTTCGTCTCCTGGAAGCTGAGCAGCAGTGCCTGGGCAGTGGTGTGTGACTGTGTGAAAGCAGCAAGTGCTGCTTTAATTGGAACCTTTGAGCTACATTCCCTCCTCAAAACAAACAACACAAACCCAGAGATTTCCCCCCAGCCTCCCAGAGCACGAGCTGACAGCCAGCTGGATTGTGTTCAGCAAAAGCACCTTGTTCAGGGTGCACACCATCCACAGGCCCTGCTCTGGTTTGGCAGAGCTCACATTGCTGCCCCATCTCTTCTCTTAGTGTAGTACAGCAGGAAGGCATTTTTTCCTCTCAGAAAATCAGCAGTGATGCCAAGTTTGCACAGAGTGGTGCTCTACAATCCTGTTGTTCTTAAGCTCTTGCCTTGTAGCCCATGGGCAACAACACTTACCCATTTGTCCTTTAGACACAGAGCTGGAATTGCTGCCTTCCAGTAAATCCCATCGTTTACACTGAACTTACAGAGAGAGCACAGCCCTTGCTTCACTGAGGGCATAAAGCCCTCCTGAGGACAGAGGTGCTGATGAGTGTCTGACTTGCCACAGCTTGTTCTAATTACTGTTGGGACGAGCTGATTTGGGCAATGCATTTCCCACCTGCAACATGATAAATATCTCTTGAACTTATCTTGCATATTTACAAGGCTCAAAGTTTCTGAATTGTCTTAAATAACTGACTCAGTTATTTGTTAATCCATTTGGTGAACAGGGAAAACTCTGATAATTTTGGAAATACTAGTCCAATAGGTAAGGGTAATATTTAGTTGTTGAAAATGTTAAATATTATTTTTAATGAAAAAGATAAAAATCTGCCATGCAATTTTGGCAGAGCAGGAAAAATCCTTCTTTTGTTCTTTGCTGTAAATGAAATGGTAGCTGAATGTGATACAAAGGCATTTAAGAATGTAGTGGAAACTATTTACAGAGATTGTTTTGATCTGATTTCAACACCTGCATCCTTGAGCGTGTGTGTGCTGAGATTTATACCTCTAGATCCACTTCTTACATACCTCAAGCATGGTCCTGACTCTCTTGGCTCAATCTTAACATGCTTTGAAAGGCACAGCAGCCTTGGCAAGGTCACTCCCATGGCAACAGAGACAGATCTGCTGCCTGGGAGGTGTGACCAGAGGAACTGTCCCATTGCTCCCAGCATTGTACTGATGGGCACGAAGAAATTGCAGCATTTGGAGGGGTCTGTGCTGCAGCTGTTCTGCTGCTGGTGCAGAGCTCCTGCTGGGCCATGCTTGAGGTTCAGTGAGGTCTGAGGCATTGCAGGTTGTTGGGGATTGTAATAGAAACTCTGCAAGACAAAAAGCTTCCTTGGGAATGCCAACCTTTTAGCTAAAAGAAAAATATACCATGAATATTTATTTCTGTGCTGGAATTGTTACAGATATAATTGAGTAAACTTCTTTCCTTCTCCCCTATGGATTTCCTTGGTCTAACTCTTTGCATGTTCCCCATTTTCACTTGCACTCTTCTCTAGCATTGGTCCCTTTGCCCTGTCTCTTCTCTTGACTGTAGGATTTATTTTCCCTCCAGCTGTTGCTCCATGAAAAAGCTGACTTGTATCAGTCCTCACTTCATTGACTTGCTTATCTTTTATTATGTGTTACTTAGAGATACCTATTATCTTTAGATTATACTCTCTAGTTTTCCCCATCTGTTACTCTTTAGCTGCTTAATTGTGTTACTTAATTCAGTAAAACACTGTAGGATAGAATTTATGTGTAACATGTTGTACAAATTAAAACTAATTCTAATGAGACAAATTGCAGTGACCAGATTGTGTTAAGTATGTGACCTTCAGTGGAGTAGTTTTGTCTGGTTTTAGTCCAGTTGTAAAGAAAAGTTGGGTTGAAGAATAGTCACTAAATTAAAGTGCACAAACCTCAGCAACATTTTTAGTTTAGTTTAGTTTTTGATCAGCACATGAGACTGAAATGTTTTACACCCAGAAATCCTTTTTGGTGAAAGAATGTGACCAAGCTACCAACACAGAGGAATCAATTCTCCTTTCTCTCAGCTGCATGGTCTGGAGCTGGAGCGATGTCAGTGGGCACAGGGCTTGTTTCTCAGCCTTGGTGGCAGCTGACACTTTCTGAAAATCAGCATTCATACCTTTCAGTAGTTTTATTTTGTAAAGCAAGCAAACAGCATTAATTTTCCAGTATTATTATGTCAAGAAGAGATGAGTTGGTTAAAACTTGGTTGTAATAACAGCAAAGTCATGGGTTCAATCCCCTGTGTAGGCAATTGACTGAAGAGTTGGACTCGATGATCCTTGTGGGTCCCTTCCAACTCAGAATAGTCTGGGATTCTGAGGGGAACCAACCTGTTATTTTGCACCCTCAAGCCCCATATACAGTCAGATCAACCAGTGTTTGTCTTGTGGTTTTGTATGAGCTGCTACAGAGTTGTGTGTGAGGTCTCCTTTGTTATCCAAGAAGCAGCTGAATGGAGGACAAGCAAAAAGGTACCTGAAGGAATCAGCTCGGTTATTCTGGATTTTTTTCCTTCATTTTAGCTAAACCATTGGTTCCCTGTGTTAATGGTTAACTCTGTGAGTTTGCAGTTTTATTATGGAATCAAAACACAGTAACATTCTGGGAAAGATACGTTTGGCTGTGAAGCATTTGCTCTTGGTGACTAATTCCTTAACTCATTGTATTAAACTCTTCAGACAATAAAGACAACTCTAGTTCTTTGCTGGATAACACTGCGTGGTGATCTCTCTCTTAGCCCATTTGAGCAGGAGAAATAATTAAAGAGGGGTATTCAACCACAATAAATTAGTATTAAGCTGGTTTTCAGCCAGTTGCTTAAAAATACTCTTAAAATTTTGGAATTTGTACATCAAAAAGATCTGGAAAATAATTTGTAAATGCTCAAAGGATGGGATTTTTTTGTTTGTGTTTGAAAAGGGAGAGGCATATGCAAGACTAAGCATCAGACTCAGCATAATGTTATCACTGCTGAGTTTTTGCTTTTCAAATAATATATGCTATTTTCAGCACCACTGTAACTTTCCAAGTTGTATTAAAGTATCTGTTTTAATGTTTTAGATCTGTAGTTCAAAGGAAGACTCTAATTTTACGAATGTTCATAGGATCTTTGTTCCAATTAACTGATTTATGTTCTATCACTGGCAAAATAATAATAATAAAAAAGGCTTAATGTATTTTATTGCTCTGCTAGATAGTTGAATTTCCACTTGGGATGCAATAGGCAGTGTTAAAGCAGGAAGCTGAAACCAGCATTATGGCAGAGACTGCAGAGGCACTTAGGAAATGTCAGCACTTTGGGGTGGGGTTTTTTCCCTTTCCAATCCTTTTATCAGTGAGGCTCTTGGCAATTCACATTTGAAAATCAGGAAAACAATGTTAGACTTGCAGAGGGAGTTAATCTGCGTCCAAAGCATTTTAGCTAAATTAAAATAAAAAGTAAAAAAATGCATTGACTTGTGACAGCTCCTGTTTGAGTGTGGGTCAGAGCAGTGTGTGGTGTGCCCTGCTGGGAGGGCATGTGAGCCCCAGCTCTGGGTTCTGTGAGCTCTGGTGTCTGAGCTCTACAAAGTCCAAGCTCTTTATGCCTCTGTAGCTGCATTTCCCCACCTCAGAGATGAAAACGCTGCTCCCTTTGGGGTCTCCCCACACCGTGCTGGCTGTGGGAGCTGTTGGTTGGATGTGCCCAGGGTTATTGCCTGCTGTGCTGTTCCCCTCTGTGCTTCCCTGGCATCTGCTGCCAAGGCCTTTCCAAGCCTGGTCCCACCACACAGGACCCTGGATGGGGGAGCCAGGGGGCACTGCACTGTTTTGAGCTGCTTGCAGGGTCTCTGTGCCCTGTGTGCTGCTTGAACTGCAGGAAACTTGCCTGTGTTTATCAAAGTATCAGGAAGAATAATGGAATCTGGGAACATTGACTTGGCTCAATGTGCCTGTTTTTCCTTTGTGTTGGGTTCTCTGCTGCTTCCCCAGGACCCTTTGTGCAGGAGGGTGCTGCTGATGGGCTGGCAAATTTTAGTTGGTCCTTGTGTCTGTGCTTTTGGGCAGTTCTCTAACATTGCCTGGTAGGGTGAGGATTTTTGGAAGTCTGTTCTTCTCTAGAGCTGGAATTTTTCAGATTTCCTCCTTAGGATACATCATGAACCCAAGCATTGAACTTGTCTTCTATTACAGAATTAGGTACTTTGAAACTTTTGCTTAAGAAATAGGAAATGTACTAGTAATCATAATTTATTTTTCTTCAGATTTGTTTATATTTTCTTGAATACCACAATATTTTTCTGTCTTTTTTAAGGGTTTAGTTTTGTTTTAGCCTCACATTAGTTTATGTTGCTTCCTGAAGTTCCTATTAATAACTGATATTTATTTTACATATTATCAATGTGAGCTTCCCATTATGCCTGCAGGGATAAAAAGCTGGAACTTTTAGGTAAACTCAGTAGAAAATGAAAAGCTGGAACTTTTAGATAAACTCAGTAGACAAGTTGCTTGTTATGGACTTCTGTGCAGTGAGCCTGGTTGGGCTTTGCTTGCTATGAAAGGTGCTTAACAAAAGTTTGGCTCAGGATCAGCCAGCAGAGAGAAACACTTTTCCTGCCCATTTCAGAATGGGATGATTGTAATTGTGAGAAGGCAGTTATGGAAAACTAAACATGCATTGGTGAATTTTCTTCCATGCCCTGTCACAAATGCCATGCAGGCTGGCAGCTCCTCAACCCACCAGAGAGATTTATGCAGTACTGCTGCCTAGAGGAGAGTACCTAATAGAAAATAAAGATAATACAATTTACAAGAAGGTTTCCATAGAAAATGGATGAACTCCCAACAGTCCCCTGGTTTTGCCTGGCTGCAGGTTGAGAGTTGAGCATAAAGACAAAGCAGAAAGTAAAACCATAAATTAGCTCTTTTAGAACACAGTAATGCTAGAAAAAGTAACTTTAAAACCTAATTTATTTTTTTACATGATTTGAAATAATGCACAATAAAATGCCAGACAAATGCAACTTGAGATGGTGGATTTAGTGTGGTTTTATTTGACCACACAGTTCTGCTTTTTGAAGCCTTTTTTGTTCTGCTTTGTGTGTGCCTTCCTTTCAGATCTTACTGATTTTTGCCTCCCTAAGCCATTTTGTGATGCTTTTCCCACTGCTGTGGCTCTGCTGTGCCTCACTCTCACACCAAAGGGACTCCCTGTCATGAAATGGATCTCCAGCATCAGACTTCCTTCTTCTGGGTCTAAAATAACCTTTACTTTCTCTGGGTTGCTTGATCATTTGTCTGGATTGACGGTCTATCTTTCAAGAACTAATATTTTGTTGCTGGCAAAATAAAGGGGAGGTGAAGGAAAGGTCAGAGTGTGGATCAGTGTTAAACAAATTGTGAAGGTCACGAAGAATTTTAATCTGACTTGAAAAAGAGACTTGTATCCAGCAGCACATTTTTGTTTGTGATAGTCTGAATGGACAATTGTGGCTACTTTGAGAGTTTGGTATAGACTGCATGACTGGGATAAATTGAATTAGTGCCATGCCAAGGACATAGTCCCCTTTTTTCCCTTCTCTGCCTGATGGAAAGCAGAAGAAAGCCCTGCGTGACACGCCTCGACCCGCAGTGTCACTGTGGGCTTTTGTGACAGGCTCTGCTTTCTGGCCTCTCATTTGATCAAACCAGTTTGGGGGAGGCTAGAAAGGAGCTTGCTGCAACAGTAAATGTGCTTACACACAAGAGCGTCTGGGGTGAGTACAGATGCCTGCCATTCCCTCTTAATAGTCATTAGAAAACCAGAGTTTCTTTCTGAGAATGGGACCAAATCCCGGACTTGTATAACACAGGGACAGTGACCCCAAACCATGCACTGTAATTCTCTGTGCTCTGCAGCATCACCTGCCCTTGTCCTTTTCTCCAGCCATCCCTGTGCCTGCCATTTGCTCATCTCTTATATTTTTTCTTTCCCACTCCTCTGCCTTCCTTTCTTTCTCTTACATCACTCTCTGATCCCAACTCTGTGCCCTAACCCAGGCTGGAATTGCTCCCTCTCCTCCTTGCTGACGGGGCAAGAGAATTGGGGGGAGTGCTGCTTTTCCTTAGCATGAAAACATCCCAGCTTTCTGGTTTTGTATCCATTTCCCTCCTTTCTGCCTCCACCTCCACAGCTTGGGAAATATTTATAGTGTAAAATGGGAAAAAGCACCTCAGTGCAGGTTGGGGAACACGAAACTGTAATCTGAACTCACAATGCATATGTAATAATTTAAATTGAAACATTCTGTGATGTGTTAAGTACTAGAAAGACTTTCTGAATTGCTGTTGATTATTTGGCTTTTTTTTCATTTATGTTTTTAAACAGGGTTACAATTCAATTGTTCCAATTGATACACGATGCAGTGGGTTAAGATCTTTTCACTGTAAATTTACAAAGCTCACAAAGGAATGATTGACATGTTTTTCCTGAATATTAATTTCCAGTAAGAGGCTGTAATCTGAGCAGGGGCAGCCAAGTATTTTTGCAGGCAGTAAACAAACAGGAGCATGCTGAGCAAATTTCATTTACACTACGGGGTTGCAATTCCAAGGCAGAAGATTTGGCTGTAGGTACTCTGACAGCAAATCATGGCATTGGGCCAGTGTCGTGGCCACTTTTGAGGCATATTTTCTGGAAGTTCTGTCATTTGTATCATGAATTCTGGTGGGGTTTGTTGAGGAATCCTTTCAAAGAAAATTGAAACCATTGTGTGGTGTAATAAATCCAGAAACATCTACTTTTCCAAGCACGTGGCTGTTTCATTATCTCATGTAGATTTGAGAAATATGTTCTCTTTGTTAATACCATGTATTTTTTCTCCTCTTTCCTTATTCAGAGACCTGAGTGAAAACCAGATAAAAGGAATCCCTAGAAAGGCCTTTCGAGGAATCATTGATGTGAAGAACTTGTAAGTGACAACTTCATTAATATTTGTGGTGGAAACCATTCTCCCTGGGTTCCATCTGGCTGTTATTATGTGTTTGAGTAGCATTTGTTTAGCTCTGTGCAACACAAAAGGGACCTGCAGATCCTTCAAATTTTTGTCAGGGCCCTCACAAGCTACTTTGGTCCACACTGAACACACCTGGGGAAGTTTTAGCAAAGGAAAAAATGTTCTTAAATGCTCTACCCCTTCCTGCAGTATTACCCTGAAGAAAGATATGCATAGGAAAAGCACTGGTAGATTTTGGGGATGAAATTGAAATGTCTCCCTTAGATTAAATCTTCAGTCTCACCACTTGTGTGGGAAATAAATACAACAAAATGTGGCACACAAGCACAGTGGTTGAGCACAAATATCAGAAAATGCAAAAAAAAAAGTAATGTGGGCAGTTAACTCTGCAGGCTTTGACAGTTTGTATTGAATATTAAAATAATTTGTAAAAGCCATTAAAGAGAGAAAATAGAGTTTGTGCTGATGAAGCTGGGCTGTCCTAGCCACTTTCTGTAGCATAGTCTGAAATATGTGTAAATAAAGCCTTCCAGCTCTGTATTTCCAGAGCTGCTGGAGGCTCTTCCACACCACAGAACAGGAGCACATTTCTGAGCACACCCACGAGCTAAAGCACCACTGGCTTTGCTGGAGTCAGCACAAGGTGAGCTGGAAAAGGCAGTAACAGTTGGCAGGGTCAGGCTTGCCTGGGAGGACTTGCAGGCACTCCCAGCACCGTTTCAGAGCCATCAGGTTTGGCACTCTGTGGCCACACCAGCAGCTGAAATCTCATACCCCACTGTGTCAAATATTGTAAGCACAGAGTAAATGGCATGAATTTGTCTTTTTTTTTTTTAATTTAGTAGAAGAACCAACTAAAAAGAGATCTAAAAAGAAGCATCTTTCTACAGTCTTGCAACATGCCTGTGCTCTGTTTTCTCTGAGCACTGTGCAGAGTCCTTTGGGGGCTTTGGGATACACAGAACTCTTGCAGACACGCTGTAACACTCACAGCAGTTCGTGCAAGCATTCAGCACACTAAGCTTGTGTTTCTTGAGTGGTTTGTCCCCACTTTGTGCATATTCAACAGCAACTTTAGCTTTTGGGGTATGGAGGCTTTTTTACCTGAGTATCAGCATGAGGAAACACACCTTGGGAGGCCAATTAACCTTCAGTGGAGGAGCATCAGAGGACCTGTGTGAGCAGGGATAGTTTTCAAGACACAGAAAAGTACTGAAGAATATAGTTTATAGTAGGAAGAAGTTTGTGGACTTTAGGCAGAAGTCTGGCTTTCTTGTCATGTTATCATGAGCTTTACTTATACCATGTGATCTAGAGGAGCAATAGATGGTGTTTTGTTTCAGAAAATCTAAATTTCCCGGCTATAATTCACTGTTAGTTGTGTGGCTTCAGTTAAAATAGCAAAGTTTGCATTCAGAGTTGAGTTCACCTCTGGCAAGCTGTCACAACAATCACAGGTGTTTTGATTTATGCACCCACTCTCAGTGCAGAAGGAACCAGGGTTTCTCCTTTGCATGAGCTGATATCAAGGGATGACTGGCTGGAGTGCTTACAGGAGTTCTGCAAATGGTGAGGTTTAAAACTTTAACCAAAAAATGTGACTGTCAAGTAAAGGAGTATCTATTATTTTGCTGCAATAGACACAGTATCAGAAGTACTTCCCTCTAGCTACTGTTTCTGTCTTTCGTAAGTAGTGAATTTATCACAGAATCATAAAATAATTCTGGTTTGGAGTGACCTCTGGAGGTCATCTGATCCAGCCTCTGGCTCAGCAGGAACAGAGAGCTCAGTAGTCTGACAGATTGCTGATGTGAGCCATGAGCACTGATTGTGTAGATAAATGGCAGAGAAGCAGCCTTTTCACTCCTCCCTGGAACCAGTCTTCCTTGGTAAGAGATGTGTGAGTCCTGTACCCAGGGTGGTTCATTAGAGCAGCTGACTTTGCTTCCACACACAGGCTGGTGGCCTGAGAGTGGCTGAGAGGAGCATGGCAAACCCTTGAGCCAACTTGCTGCTGGAAACACATTAACATTTCTACAGCAGTAACTGTAAAGGTGTGATGTAAGTTGAACAGAGTTAATATTTAAAGCTCTTAAAGCTTTAAGCAGTAGCTTCAACATGCCAATTGCCATTCTCAGGCTAGACATGGCAGCCAAGTCTCTCCCTCCTGAGTGCCAGGGATGACCATCCAGTGAGGACGAGTGTTCAGGCGCCTGAGGAGGAGAATGAGCTTTGCCTTTCGGTGCCATCCAGCTGTTCCAACACCTGCACTGCTCCTGCCTGGTGCCTGTGACACATCCACACCAACAGGAGAGCAGCAGGCTTGGCTGTTTCTATGGTTATCACTTTGCAGAGTTATTGTACTGTCTCTGAGTTCCCTCACTCTATAAAGCATGTTTGTGAGGGATCTTGGAGACTTTTAGATGTAAGAAATAAAGTTACATATCCTCCCACGCTCCCCAACCCTTTCCAATTTATAATTAAAATCCATATAGGGAAGGGTTGGTGTGGAATAGTCTCTGTTTTCATGGCTTGACATTTACATAGTCTCAAATTCTTCCAGGTTTACAAAAAGTGTCCTGAATCTTGGCAAAAATAATAACCCTGTAGATATTATAACAGGGACACAGCAAGTGCTAGACCAGATGAAAGTCTCCAAATAATGCTGTCTTTAACTGCAGCTTGGAAAGCTTCCCTCAGGAAAGAATGCAGAGTTGATGCAGTAGACTGAGCCAGGGCATGAATTCCTTTTGGATCCAGGCTCCGAAATACCCAGCCTGAGGGCTCAAGAGAAATTACAGTGGGGGCCATTTGGAAGCCCTGTGAGAATTCCCCTGTCCCAGCACAGTAAGTGACACAGAGTCCCAGGCTGTGTCCAGCTGGAACACTGGAGCATGCTGGTGTGAAACAATCTGTGTGCTGGATTTAAGGACAGAGATGCCACTGCTTGTGCAGAGCACTGAGGGGCTTTGGTGATGTCCCCGAGCCCCAGAGCTGCACAATTGGCTTGGTGCCAATATGGGTTTGGGCATTTAAAAAAAAAGTTAAGATGATTGGAGGAAAAAAAAGTATTATAAAATGTAGTGTTTCAAGGTATTTTTTACCGTGCCTTTCCCTTTAAATGGTCAAAGCTTTCTGTCTTTTGTCATTCTCTTAGCAGAGCAGTGAGCCCAGGAAAATGGGCTTGGGTAAGGGCTGTGCTACAGAAGAGCTTTTAAATGTCAGGGAGGCCAATGTTTTTGCACAAGATGAAGCCAAAGCAGAGACTAAAGGTTTTCAAACTCCCAAGTGAGGCAAATTTTGTCGTGTGAATTATTTTCATGTGAAGTGTTTTCTGCTGGTTGACTACAAAATCAAAGGAAGAATCTGCACACAAAGAAGAAGTTAATAGGTCTATTTCTAATCAAAGTACAAAAATAATTATACAGCTTTTAGAAAGTGTCATGAGGACATATTGTCCATTAGCAGTGGTGAATTTATATGGTAATTTGGCAAAAGCTGACCCTTTGAAGATATTATAGAGTAGATGCATAAGTGCTGCTCAGTGGTCCTAAGAGCTGAACAAGAAAGGGCAAGGGAGAGCCAGGCTGCACGGTGCACCTGCATTCAATTTCTGTTCCTTAT
The DNA here is from genome assembly GCA_013396695.1 of Sakesphorus luctuosus. Taxonomy (NCBI): domain Eukaryota; kingdom Metazoa; phylum Chordata; class Aves; order Passeriformes; family Thamnophilidae; genus Sakesphorus; species Sakesphorus luctuosus. The sequence goes on along the minus strand of VWZD01010421.1, from coordinate 2,283,308 downwards.
TCCTTAGGGAACAGGAAATGTTTCTTGCAGGAATCTAGCCCCAAGTAAGCACATTTATTCCAAGAATTAAAGTGTATGGGTTTGGATCTCATTGAGCTTTGGGCTAACTCAGCACTGTCAGCCATGGCCTTCCATCATAAAAATATATGGAGCTGCTGCTTGGCTTTCTGCACGTTTGCCCTGCTTGGGTGACATCTTGGCATTCAGGGGAGTGTTTCTCTGCTGAGGAATTCTGCAGTTGCTGCTGAATTAGCCTGCACAGCCCACCTTACTGAGGACACCCAGAATAGGAATATACAGAGCTTGATATTTGGAAGAAATTGTTCCCTGGGAGGGTGGGCAGGCCCTGGCACAGGTGCCCAGAGAAGCTGTGGCTGCCCCATCCCTGGAAGTGTCCAAGACTAGGTTGGACAGGGCTTGGAGCAACCTGGGATAGTGGAAGGTGTCCCTGCCCATGGCAGGGGGTGGAACTGGATAAACTTTAAGTCCCTTCCAACCCAAACCATTCTATGAGTCTGTGAACATCTCCCAGCCAAGGAAATGAAATGATTCACAAAAAGTAGAACATGAATATGCAGTGCAGATGCACAGGGAGAATGGCAGAGCAGAGCGGGAGCCAACCTGACTGAGCAGCCACCCCATTTGAACACCACTGGAGCCACATGGAATGACAGAGTTACTGCTTCTTCCGTGAGGATTTTAAGCCATTTCTTGTTCTTGGCTCACCAGAACTCAGTTCAGCTCTTGCCTTTATCTCCTGTAGGCTTTGGCTGTAAGGTTCTGGAGTACTGGGCTTCAGAAAAACACAAGCTAAGAGGTTCATCTGTCATGGCAATACAGACTAATTGCACTGCTGTCTAAATATTTCTCAACCACACAGGAGATAATAGCTCATATCACCAGGCCTTGCATCCTGGGGCCACTTAGCCAGTTGTGGGTGATAGCCTTCCTGATAGCCCTGCTTTTGGAGGAAGAAATGAAGCATTTAGATTTTTTTTTTTAAACACAGGAATACAGCAGCACATATGTAACATTTAGCACTTCTGCAAGTCACTACACATTTATTTTCCTGGTGGTTACATCACTTATGCAGTGTGAAAAATCAGAGCTCTGTGAGTACTGTAAAATATTGTTGTACCTATTAGTTGCAGTTCCTTATTTGTTAAATGGCTTTTCTTGGAAGATACTCTTACTTTTTCTGCATGCATCTACTATTAGCATCGATCCATGTGACTTTTACAAAAATTAAACATCTAGATTGCACATTCAGGTTTTGGAAAAAGCTGAACTTGCTCTTTACATTCAGAGGTATTTTGCATTCACCTACACAAAACATAAAAACGTTCCTATGGAATCTTTTTTATCCATCACAACCAGCACTGCAGAGCATATTTGTAATTTTTGCCATTCAGCCATAGAAATAATTAAACATACCTGTCAAATTAAAGTAACTAATAAACCCAAGAAAATAATGGCTGATTTGTGTGTAGCCATTTCGCTAGCAGAAAGCAAGTGATTGTGAGTTATTTGCCCTACATAAATATGCAGTAGATCTTAATGAAATGTTACACTACAAAATGTAACTCCTTTAGCCTGGGTTCTCCAGGGACACTGTTATCCAGAGCCCTCTGAAATTCCTGGCCTTAATTTCTTGACATTTGTGTCCGGTATTCAGTGTTACTGTCGCAGTTTGCAGGAAAATAAAACAAAAGGAGGGAGATAAACATTTGGCCAGATTTTCCATTTGTTTGGTGTGAAATCTGCAATAAGTCTACTGGAGCCTGTGGTTGGACTCAAATAGAAGAAAAGAAATGCCTACAGGAGAATTCATTATCCCATGTTGGCTTGTGTACTTTCTTATGTATCTTTCAGAGGACAATGTGTGTCTATATTTGATGGTGTGCATGAAAAGCACAGTGTATTTTAAATATGAATGCACGAGGATACATTTCTATTATGGAACAGATTTCAGGTTGTTTCAAGCTCAGTTGGTATTTCTGAGTGTTTTCAGAGCTGGCAAAACAGGTCAGAGGTATGGAAACAGCTATTTGAAATACTTGTTGGAGACAAACCTTTTTTCCTTCTTTAGGAGGTGAAAAGATGGTATTCCTACAACTACAAAAATTTTTAAATAGTTTTCCTTCCCCTTGTCCACAAATTCAAGCTGCACTCAATGTATTCCAACAGTGTCGTCCTTTCTGTCTCCTGTAATTAGTCTTCGTGGTGATAGTGCCCATAATGAATTCAAGAGAGATCTCTGTGGCCATTGCATTTGCTTTCCTAGAAATTTCATTGTCATGCAGCATTATTATAACATTAAAATAACACGTTACCCACTTACCACCTTCCATGGAGAAACACCACCTGCAGCGCCAGTTAATTTTACGAATACATTAGTTTGAGCTTTTGCCATCTGTTCTACCCCTTATAAAAGATGCAAAAAGCATATATTTCACAATTAACTCATTAAAAAGATATGATTGATTGAAATGCACACGCATGTTCTCTGCACAACGCAGTGAAGGTGAGCTGTGCAGAACCAACCAAGCAGAGAGAGAGGCTCTGAGTGGGAGCAGAGGACATTTTGTGACAGTCTCACATGAAGGGCCAGCACACCAAGTGACACAGAACTGCTGGCTTCATTTGCTCCTGAGTCGTGGCATGTTCTGCCCAGGGAGCTGCTCTTGGCTTTCCTGCCTCAGCTCACTTGGGAGTGTATTATCCCTTGGGTTTGTTTTCTACTTTATTCAGTTCTGAATCACCGACCTTTCAAATCTTTCTAAATAACTTCTCTTGTCTATCTTAGTAAAGTTCAGAGGAAAAAGCAAGAAAACCTGAGCACTGTGCAGCGTGGCTTTGGGCAGGCAGAAGGGTGTGGTGGGGAATTGAGTTTTCCTTTGTCCCAGCTGAAGGTGCTTCCTTCTCACCCTTTTTCCATCAGGAATGTCAGAGCTGCTGCAGCCACAGCCAGAGCAAAGCCTGTTAGGAACACAGAGGTGAAATCTTCAAATTTAATCCAGAAACTGCATTCTTTTAATCTCAGTTTCTTTGCCCCCAGTGAATGGGCAGAGCCTTTTCCCTCTCTGTGCTGTGCTGGGAAGGGGATGCAGACACTGTTTCTGTTTCCTGGGGGTCTATGGGAGCACAGGGAGGGCAGCCCTTGCATCCCTTCCCTCCCCCAGAGCCTTGGGCAGGATGGCTGAGGGGGAGCCAGACATCTTGAACAAAGAGTTAATTCTGCATTTTTCTGGGATATGACGCACAGAGGCAGTGCCTCCTGAGTAACTGTGCTCTCTGCCAGCTTCTCAGAATTGTCATGTGGTACTGTGCTATTCAAGTGTCATTGCAACACTGAAACTTTTGCATGTGTCTCTTTTAACATCATAAGGAGTAGCCTCATACAAAATTACCTTCTTGGGAAGAAAGTTTCATGGGATTTTTGCACTGAGCACTGATGCTGAGAGATGCCAGTTCAGCAGTGATCTTGCTGCTAGTGAGTGAGCCAGTTTCGGTCTTGATAGTGCATTTTGGCAAATTCAAACTCTTCAGGGGACACAGTGTCAGCTCTTCAGGGGACATTTTACAAGGGTGTGTAGTGACAGGACAAGGAGTAATGGTTTTAAACTGACAGAGAGTAGGTTTAGAATCACAGAATCATAGAATGGATTGGGTTGGAAAAGACCTCTGAGATCATCAAGTCCAACCCTTGGGCCAACTCCACTCCCTTTACCACATCATGGCACTCAGTGCCACGGCCAAGCTCACCTTAAAAACCTCCAGGGATGGGGAATCCACCCCCTCTCTGAGCAGCCCATTCCAATGCCTGAGCACTCTCTCTGCAAAGAATTTTCTTCTGCTCTCCAACTTCAATTTCCCCTGGCAGAGCTTGAGCCCGTGCCCCCTTGTCCTATTGCTGAGTGCCTGGGAGAAGAGACCAACCCCCAGCTGGCCACAACTTCCCTTCAGGGAGTTCCAGACAGTGCTGAGGTCACCTCTGAGCCTCCTCTTCTCCAGCACAAACACCCCCAGCTCCCTCAGCCTCTCCCCATGCTCCCTCAGCATAATAGGAAGAAACTCTTCCTTATGAGGATGGTGAGGCCCTGGCACAGGTTGCCCAGAGAAGCTGTGGCTGCCCCATCCCTGGAAGTGTCCAAGGCCAGGTTGGATGGGGCTTGGAGCAACCAGGGATAGTGGAAGGTGTCCCTGCCCATGGCAGGGGGGTGGAACAGGATGAGCTTTAGTCCCTTCCAACCTAAATTATATGAGTCAACAATCCTGTGATTCACATGGTAACTGCAGAGTTTGGTCCCAACCTGCAGGATACTCCTGTATTTTATGAGAAGAGCTGCCCTTGAGAATTCTGCTTCCCTACATTATTCCTGACCAACCTGGGATGGTCTCATGTGCATCAGGGAGCGATGGAACAGGCACATACAGACTAATAACCTGCAAATTCTGCAGCACACATGAGGAAGAGTGGAAAACCTCAAACCATTTTATGGATTATTTAAATGTTTGTCATATTTGGTAGTGTGATTAGACCACACTTGCATTTTTAAACGCCTTTCCCATATCCCTTGCTAATAAATAAAACACAAGGTGGACTAACCAGCAAAAAGGATCTTAAATCTGTTGAATGTGCTAAACTATGACTTGTACTTCTCTTGAGATTGATTGCGCAGATTGAAAATGCACCACTGATTTTTTTTTTAAATGAAAACATCTGCATTAAGTGAAGTGGATGTCTGCTCTGTTCTCCTGCCCACTTGCATTTCAGGAAGTATTTGTTTCAGGGATGCCTATAGTTGTGGGCTCAAGTAGCCACAAGGGATCTGTCACCAACAACTTATTAAAAGCTGAACCATCACTCCTGAGAAACAGATTTCCTCACTGTAAAGATGCTTTCCCCTGAGTAAAATGTCAGATAAATAAAAGCTGAAATATCCCTTAAATGTGTTCTACCTATAAAAGAGAAGTACATAAGCCAGGACTGCGTAGTAGTGGAGGAGGTATTTTGGTGGCATTAAATATTTTTAAAATTTTCATTTTTCTGATGCTGTTCAGAGCTTACTACCTCCATAATAAGGTTATACATAATAATGATTTACCCAATTTCTGTATTTCCACTGCAGTATTTATTGGTTCCAATATCAATTTTTGGGCAAACCGTAGATTTTTAACTATTTCTTGTAGGCATAAGACAAGCATAAATACTGATTATTTTTTCCTTTTCTGGAAATATATTTCAAGCATTCTTTAAAGGCAGTACTTTAGTTGTTCATATGGTAAATCCTAAAGCTGATGACAAGAAAGATGAAGTGCATGACAGACCTAAGAGATCATTTCCATCTCTTTCAAATTCTGTTACGATCTTTCCTGTGCTTTGTATTTTGCCTAATTTACTTCTCCTCCTTGTGCAGCCATCAGCAATGCAGCTCTGTAGGCTGGTCATCAGGGGGGTCTGGAAGAGGGACATGGATGTGCTGTGTCCCATCAGGAGCATGGCACATCTGGCACAGTGATGGGAATCCTTTGCACAGGAGGCTGAAACAGTTCAGCATCTGGGTGTGAGAACCCCAGGCTTGATGGTCACCTTTAAAATTTCTGTTTGATTAGGTGAAAAATAGGTCAAATCTGGGCATCTAGAGATTTAAGTTGTATATAATTCACTTGCTTAAATGTGACATTGGTGGAAATCTTTAAAGGAGGCTGCAAGCTGCAGGTCCAGAGCTTGATCCGAGCAAACCTCACCCCTGAGCTTGGATGGGATCCCTTATGTGGGCTCTGAAATCTGCTGCAGAGTCAGGGTGACTATTGCTGTTTCCAGAGATTATTTATCTGCTTCCTCAGTCCCCAGAGCTCTGCTCGGTGCTTTCTGGGCTCATTATTCTTTTCCCCTAATGAAGCCCAGACTCATTTTGGTGCAGCACCCAGGCTGCAGCACTGCCTTTGTGTGCACAGTAATGAAGAGCAGGCTTGGCCCTTTTCTGTTTTAATAGTCTTACAAGAGTCTCTTTGACAGAAACAAACTCCAGAAAATACCTTGATTTAAAAACAGGCTATGTGGTATTCTTACTGTCCTTTTGATATAAAAATTGATTAAAATGGGATGAGACATCAGTTGAAAAAGTATGGAAATCAAATTTTCTTTATTACGTACGTGTTTAGGCTAACCTATGCCTACAGTTTATCTCTGTGTAATTTATACTGTCTTCGTGCCATACCTTAATTTTGAATACATTTGTTGAAGACTTCCCGTAGCATTCATCTATGATTGTCAAAAGGAACTTTTATTCTGGAAAAAAGAGACAGTACTGGTTTTAATTATGAATCTAAATAGCTTCATAACCACTGTGAACTCTGCATTTACATCATTTTTATGATAGCCTCACCATTCCAGGTTTATTGATTTTGTCATTTGCTTCATTACATTTAATGCAAACCTTTTGTGTGGAATTATTCCGGAGCTGTGCTGGGCATGGCGGGGTCAGTGTGTGCAGTCTGTAGCCAAAACAGCAGAGCAATATCATTTTAGTGCAGACTCCATGGCTAAAGGGGGTTGTAAATACTGTCCACCCACAGAACACAGTTTGCCTTCTCCCCTTGACCTTCCCAGCTGGGCAAAGTTAAAACCACAGCTTGAGTTGTCTTTTGGGGCTTTCCCCCTCCCTCTTTTTAACTCCCCTGCTGTGTGTTTCATTTTGGCTCTTTGGTCAGTGCAACACTTTTGGTAGTTAGAGAGAAAAAGGGTCTTCTGGCAGGAGCTCAGGGTCGGGCAGTGCCTGTTCAATCCCTGGCAGTGCCACACTTTGCCCTGTGCCCATGGAGATGGTCTGCTGGGAGTGCTGACCTGCTGCTCAGAAATTATTCTGATAAGCCACTGTGCTTTTTGGCTTTCAAGGCAGAGTCACTGTGGGTTTCTGGGCTCTCCAGTGGTTTCACCATTTCACTGGGATTAGGTTTTGATGTTTCATTTTCTGAATAGGCAACAATGTGCCTGGGCTTGCTGTAGCTTTTAAAGTGTCCCTGCCCATGGCAGGGTGATGGAACTAGATATGGAACCAGATATCTTTAAGGTCTCTTCCAACCCATTCTATGATTCTGTGAATAAAACTTCCTCAGTTCTTAATTAATACTGCATCACTCTCTTCTGGGTAACACAATTATTTTTAGTCTAACTTGATTTAAGAAAGCAATGAAAACACTGCTGCAGAACAGATAAGTAAAGGGATGGACCCTTGTTTTCCCACAGGGCAATGACTTGGGCTCAAAAATTAATTTCAGGAATTGACTGGGGGACTAGATTTGCTGTACCACTCTTCCCTGACCATGAAATGAGATGGGAGTTCCCCCCTTCTTGACCCCAGCCCTCAGCTCAGCTGCTTCTTGCTGTGTGAGAGCAGAGCTGGGTATTTAACAACAATGATGAGGAAGCTTGTGTAGTTTTTTTGCCACATTTAATGCCCAGAGGGGAATGATTATGTTTCTCATTCAGTGATTCAGTCTGTTCCATGGCTTTTCTATCCTGCAGTTGGGTGGCTCCATGAGATGAAGTGGCTGTGGGAGAACAAAGCCACCTGCAACTCAGTTCAATCCAAAATTGTTATGCCTTGAAAGGAAAAAAAGAGGAAACAAAAAGAATTAAACTGTAATGGTATAATTGTATTTTACAGGCTTTTTATCACAAGTTGCTTTTATATGAACATATGCTCACTGTCCAAGGGATGTTTTACAGTCCTTTTAAACAGCCACATTGTTGCATCATTTGAAAATGTCCCCAGAAGAAGCTCAGATCATGTAAATCCTACATGGATATTAAGAAGATCCTGTGGAGGATCCTATTTTTATTTAAGAAAACCCCAGTGTTTGTGCTTGGATCTCCAACGTTTTCTTCCAATATAAAGTAAGGATCTAAGTCTGAGCAAAGCACAGAGGGATTCTCAGGCACTCAAATATATGTTATGAGATTAATAGAAATACTGTAAAGTTGATTATCTAGGTGAAAATCTGAGAACGGCTTTAGTATAATAGCTTTGAGGTAGGCAAGAATAAAATCCCTTTTGTTTAAGGCCAGATGACACAGGGTGAGTGTGAGAGCAGCAGTGGAAAGGGCTGTGAGATTATGGTCTCATTTGTACAACTGATTTCTGCTAGGGAATATCATTCTCCTCCAGTTTTTTCCCCCTACCAAAAGCCTGTGGGATCTAATTCTGCTTTTGTTTACCCTTTAGTAGTCCCATAAATGTCAAAGAAAGAAATGAGAGAATTCTGTCTTCATGTGGAAGTAACCTCTGCTCCAGTCCTTTGTGAGGTTTTTTTTAAAGCTCTTTTTAGAGTTATTTTTCCACCTCATTGAGCAGCAGTACAGTAACACTGTGATAATATGTATACACAGCTTGTCTTAGGTGCATTTTCACACTTAGAATTCTTCTTCCTTTCTCTTGTTTTATGAGGGAAAGTGGAGATTTCTGAACTGTTCTTTTGAAGGAACATGAGACTTTCTTGCACGACCAAAATTATTTCTGTGTGTAAATTCTGCATCAATATCCTGTCAATCACAACGTGTTTATAAGACAGTCATGATATGTTAATACTGGAATATAGAATGATGCTTTTCCAAAAAGAAAAAAAAACCAAACAAAAAACAGAAAAAAACAAAACAAAAACAAAAATCAGAAAACCAAAACCAACCCCCAAACCCAAGAATTTAAAGAGAGAAGCGAATGGACTGTAAAAACTTGTGCCATGGGGCACAAGAAGTGTTAAGGCAAATGGTCTGCATTAGGATCCCTGTAAGCAGTTCTTGCTGCTTCTCTGGTGCCCACCATTGGAGCATCCAACCTGCCTCTCAGGGCAGTGAAACACGACTCTTTCACACACATTAAAATGGCTTGTCATGACGTGGGATGGGAAATGGAGCTCTCTGGGTTGAAAATTACCTTTAGAAATGAGATCAATTTTTTCCCCCCCTTTTTATTTCTTCTTTCTGTTTTCTTTTGTGACCCCTCAGTAGCCCGTGTTTGTGAGTGTCACCCTTGAACCTGCTTTATTTTGCATTTAATTTATATGCTTAAGCTCGGGTCATCCACAGCACCAGCTATTGATTAGGTGCTGCTTTTAAACCCGGCTTTACAGGGGAGATGCTGCAGGGAGGTCAAGTGCTTTGCCTGCAGTGATTCACTGAGTGGGGAGATGAGTTAGCTGAGACATTTTTGGGGGGGTTGCTGTCAGGGATGGATTTTTTTGCTTGGTTTGCAGCTCCCCTTGCTTTTCCGAGCTGGTGCTCTGCCTTGCTGAGGAGCAGCTGAAAGGGAATGAAGGGTTAATGTCGAGGTGGTTGGGGTGGGGGCAGCAGCAAACCCTCCACAATGAGTTAGGAACAAGCAGCTCTCTCAGGAGAGGGGCTGAGGAGGATGGCAGGAATGTCCTGTGAACCACTTGTGCAGGTATCCTCTTTACCTACTTGCAAAGAACTTGTGGCTTTGATTGCGAGGAGGAAAACTTTGGGGCAGGGCTTTTCTGTGGCCGCTGTCACCTCGCAGTGGGAATTAGGTATCTGAGGGTTTGTTTAAAGGGTCAGGTGAGGTAACTGGTGTGTGCCTGTGAGCCAGACTTGCTGCCTGACCCAGCGGGGAGCACAAGCTTCTCTTGCACATGAGTGCCTTTGGGGCATGGCAATCCTGGCAGAGGAAGCAGCTGAATGTTTTTATGGACTAACATCAGGAAAAAAAACTACTAAAAATATGCCACCTAGCAAGGAAATCTCAAAGCCATATGGATTAAGTTATTTTTTAAGACTCTCTGCTAATGGCTTCAATTTTGTAAGGCTTGTAGAATCATTATTCAGTGGCCAGTAAGTCAATGAAATAAGTAATGTAAGTGAAGGAACAGTTCAAACATAGAAGCGTTTGTAGTTAAGAAATCACAATGTCTAAGATGATCTGAAGGTTGATGTTAATAGCTTGAAAAAGAAATATTTTTCTTTAAAATATTAACAAAGAAAGTTAGCAATTTGTGGAGAATAATTTTGAAGCCTAACATCTAGGAAATTCTGTATATAAACCTGCCTCTGCAATATTTCCCATTGATGTAAGGTGCAAAAATTATTTAATAATACTTACCATATTTCTAATAGTAAGCCATGTTTTATCTATATCTGTATTTTTGTTTTTAAATTGAGCATACAGTCATTTCATGATGCTGTTTTTAGCAGTTTTTAGTGGCATAATTCTTTCATATTTCTTTTCATTACAAGTTCTGCATTTATAGATAATACAGACTTTTAAGTTACTCAAGTCTCCTGCAAGATGGAATCAATCCCTTTGGAGGAGACCTGTCCTGGTTTTGTACTCTTGGAGATGATGGTTGTCCTTTGGTACTTAGTCCCTTGACCAGTGAAGTTTCAGATCCAGAGTCAAGGTATTCCTTGTCCAGCAGTTAATGTCTTTAAGTGATTAGTGATCCAGAGGGAGAGCTGAAAAACAGACTCCCCCACCTGTTAGCCTGTTTTCAGTTCTCCCTGAGAATTAGGCTTATGTGAGGATGACAGGATTTTTGATGATACTTTTCCTTTCAGGCACTGCAGTTCAGTAACACACTAGGGCTGTTATACATATTTTGCCTTTATCTTTATAAACCTACTTTGTGACAACAGTGACATCATCAATCTATTGCAGTGAGTTGTGTTCAGCATTTTGGATATAAACTCTCCCTGCTTAGGATTAGTATTTTACATGTCCTGAGGCCAGGGAATCATATTTTAATTTGGATATCATGTAGGTTAGTGGAACTGGAAGGGACACATCCAGTGCCTGTAATATTTTAAAACCTCATGTTGCTGCTGACAGCTGAGCATCTGTGGGGTGGAGGAATAAATATATTAAAGGGTGAGGGACTTGCTGCAGCCATCACATAAATGGATGCCATTTGCTTTTATGCATTAAAACAAAATAGACCTCTGCTTTCATGTAGGTGGAAAGAAACTCCCTGGTGAATATGCACAAGAGTTGTCACATATGCTCCGTGTCCCGTTGCTGAAGGATACGTGGTGGTGCCACATTGATTTGGTAAAACATTGTTCAGGGAGCTGAAGATCTGCTGACAAAAACTGAACGTAGGGAGCCAAACATATTGGGTGCTTCTGGTTCATATGGGCGTTCAAGTGGGAACATTTGTTCCAAAATGCTTGTAAACATAAATCTGCAGGATGGATTGCTGTCCTTACCCTGGGTGACAAACGTTGCACAGATGATGTGAGTTTGGCTGGCTTCAAAAGCAAAATGGTTTTTTTGGTAACTCTGATCCAGTTTGCTGTTAATTCCATAGCAAAGTAGTTAAAAATTAATGCAATTACTACGTGCCCAAATAACCAAGAACATTATTTTTAGTTCCCATTTAATCTATCAGGTAATTAATTTGGTTTTAGTTCCTAAAATCCTTTCTGGGTTTTCTTTTGATTTACTTTTCTTAAAGAATCCTTTTTTTTCCTTCTGTTTAGAAACCAGTTATTCTTTCCAAACATTTCTTGTTCTGGTTAGTTCTTATTAAGCGTTTTGGACTTTCATTTGTTATGTGCAAGTGTGTTATTGACAGCATAGGTAAGTTTTGGAGGGATTTTAGACCTGGTGCAGACCTGGGCAAAGGAGTGGAGTGGCAGAGAGGAACACAAGTCACAGAGGCATGGCTGGTGTGGCATCTTCTTTAGAAATATGCCATAGGATGATTCATTCAGATAGGGACAACCACTGCAGGAAAAAGAATGTCTTCAAGTTCGTGTCCAGCTGCCCAACAAACACTTCATGCCTGTGAGTGGACTCTGATCTTGGTGCTAATGAGAAGTCAGCTCTAGGGTGGCCTGCTCAGGACTCTTCCATGAGGCTCTGAATGCACATAGACAGGAGTTACAGCAGCAAAAGAGCAGATTTTAGTGCTCCTTTGAACCTTTTGCCCGTCTTCTTAGTTTAATGGGAGTGTTATTTGCTTACTCATATATAAGTACATGTATACATAACTACCTGAGTTATATATATAAGCACACAGAGTGCTCAGAGAAGTCCAGAATACCGTTCTTATGAACTTAGTACAAATATAAATAAGTACATAAAAATGCACAGCCAGAACTCCCCCTTTCAGTGATGTTTTTGTAGCATAAGGGCATAATGCAGAAATCCAAAGCACATATTATGTGAACTTATTTGTTTGAAATCATGTAGGAGAACAAGCAAATTTGTGGCAAGTAGAGTCAGACTATAAGAAGCAATTCCAGTGGGACTTTGGGTGGGGAATTGGAATTCATTGCCTTGAGCAGTGAGAATGAAGTTTGATATAAATGTCTTAAAAGCTCAGAAGGTTCAGCTGAATTGTAATGTCGCTCTCCCACCCTCAGCACCGACTCATCTAAACTCACCCATACGCTTGTCTAGTATTGATTACAAGTCAGCCACAGATCTGACTTGCAAAATGAGACGTGATGCTAAGAAGTGACAAATATAAAGACTTAAAATCAGAGGATCTGGGCATTGCCTATGCATTGAAGCAACCACTGGAAAACAAATTTCAAATGTTTTTATGGTATCCGTTGCCAGCCTTGTTTTCTGGGAGAGACAGCACAGGAGTGGAGTTATGTGATGTCCTTGGGTCTGCTGCTCCTCCTCAGCTGGCCTGGGAAATCATGTGTCTGCAAAGCACATAAACAGAATGAGGAGCTGGAATTTGGAGCTGCATGCCATTTAGGAACATTTGTGTGTTAAAACCAAAACCTCTGACTTTGCAAATGCCCAGACAGGTTATCAGTGAATGACACAAAGCTGTAACTAAGCCAAATGACTCCTTGTCTTAAGATAATTGAACCACTTATTTTCTGTTAGCTAGTTTTCAGTGGCCAATTTTACAGCAAAAATCACTAGAATGAGATAAATTCCATGTCTCAAAAGCAAGCTGCTGTTGCCTGATCAGTACTGGAGAAAACCCCTCACCTTTCATAGAATCATAGAATTGATTGGGTTGGAAAAGACCTCTGAGATCATCAAGTCCAACCCTTGGGCCAACTCCACTCCCTTTACCACATCATGGCACTCAGTGCCACGGCCAAGCTCACTTGAAAAACCTCCAGGGATGGGGAATCCACCCCCTCTCTGGGCAGCCCATTCCAATCCCTGAGCAGTCTTTCTGTAGAGAGAGAGTAATCATCATCTGGAGTGCCACTTACCCTAAAATCAGAGCCCACAGCTCTGTTAAAGATGGAATGGCCTGCTTTGAAACCCCTTAGAAAAGCTCCTGAGCCCGTGTTAAGCATGATCAGAACTGGAACCCCCTATCAGTCTTATCTAAAACGAATGCAGCCTCTTGAACTATGTAGTGTCCATAAACTATGCTCCAATGGCTGTAGGATTTAGTTATTTTTTTAGCATTCCTTAAATGTTCAGAATCTGAATAAAACCCTACTGAAAAAAAAATAAAATCCCCCAAATAGGGCACTGATATTCAGAGCTGTGTTTCCTTCTCCAGCTTTAACTGAACATGTTGGGGTTTTTTTAAACAGCCTAATAAACCAGGATCCAATTAAAAATTTATAGATGTATTATACTAAGAAACTACCATTCATACATGCAAGCTCTTAATTGTTTGAATATTCATTCACAAAGTTTTAATATTAGTTCTATAAGTAACAAAAATAGTCACCAAAAAAAAAATCTACTGATTTTCCCAAACTTATCAGCCATGCAGGAAGGCTGACACACTGCTGTGACTTTACTCACAACATTTACTGATTGGGTATTATTTCCTCCTAATCTTTGTCTTAAGAGCTACAAAAACCATATCTCAAATTATTGTATGACTGTGGGTGATAGAATTAATCTAATGTACTATGGGATTTCAGAGGGGACAGATGTCTGGAGATCAAATGTCCAGATTTGCTTTTGCTCTGTCATCTCCCTAACTGTGTAAAACAGGCATTTCTGGAGTCTGGGCTCAGGCACACTCACCCTCCCTGCCCTGCCCAGGGTTTCATTCATCCTCTACCACAGCCTCTGCTCCTCGTGTCATTCTCAAGTTTGATGATCTAGCCAAAGCCTCTCAAAGGCAGGAGAGCCCTAATTTTCCCTCTCAAGCCAAAATTTTGTAAATATTAATAATAAAAATGTGTAAACAGTGAAACACCAAAATTGATAAGCTTTTTTACCAAACGACCCTGTTAGATAACCAGCTTAGGGGCTCCTGGTAAGCTCTGCACAGCCCTGGCCAGAGCTGGGCTCACAGGCATTCCCAGGGAAGCTGTGCTGGTGTCCCCAGAGCAGCAGGAATGCCATCCATGTGCAGGACATCTCCTGTCCTGCTCTGTGGACAGCAATCAGTGCAGCACTGACTCTGCCTTGTGCTCTAGAGAGGTTCTTGCACCCTCTGTCCTGCTGAGCCCATCAGAGAAACACCGGTGGCTCCAAACAAATGCTTTTCTGTCTTTGAACACTGACAGCTGATATATTTTTAATAGGAAGGAATGAAGCATTCTGTGTGTTCCCTTTGTTAAGCTGTGGTTCTGTGATGGATTTGTTCCAACACGGAACATACGCACAGACTCCCTTCCCAGAAGAGCCCCAAATCCCCATTGGCTGATGCCTCCATATTGATCAGCTCTCACAGCTCGCCTGTGGTTGGTTTTGCCTTCAAGCTGAGCATGGCTTAGGTGCTGTCAGTTCCACCCAGGTGATGCCAAGGTGGTGCCTGTGGGAACGCTGACCCTGCTCCCAGCTCATCCTGCCCTGTGCCTGGGCAATGGGGCCAGTGGGGTGAGGATAGGGCTGTCCCCCAGCTGGGATGGGGCACAGGCAGCCTGGGCCCTGGGGACTCACTGTACCTGTGCTCCCTTCCCGCTGCCAAGAGGGGAGGAAGGGGCTCGAGGTTTGATGGAAACGATGACCACAGATGTGCAAACAGAGCTCAGGCAGCGCTGCAGGTCGAGGGTGGAAGGTGCTGCTTCCTTCGGGATCCTGTCCCACCTGCAGCAGTTGGGTGGATGGAACCACCTGCACCTCCTCCCTGCCTCTTTGTACATGACAAATTTCTACTAGTTTCAGATTAAATAACTGCCCTTTTTTATTTTTTTTAACAAAAGTGCCTTCGTTTCACATTTTCCAGTTTCATAGTAACGTCCCTAATAATATGATTTCCTATTAATAAGGTAGCTGATTAGTAACATTTTGGAGACAGAAATTTTCTTTACATGTGGTATTTGATACTTTTGAACTGGAAATAACAATGAATAAACATTTAAGTGAGTGCAAACCTTCTAAAAGTGTAAACCCCACCATAGTAAATAACTTTTGTTTTCTTGAACACCCATTTTATCTTCCTCATTTCTTCCCCTTTTCCCCTTTGGGGCTGTGGCAGAGGAGAACAACAGATGGTTATCAGTCAAGAGTAACTAAGGAAACCACAAAACCTGCCCCAATTGCTATGGAGACAGCCATTTCTGTGCTTGGTATGCACTATTTGTTACATCAGCAACCAGAGAGAGTTAAAAAAAGAAAAAAAAATTGGTCTAAAGCACCTGATACTGAAAGGAAATCTTGGCTTTGTGTGTGTTTGTCCTTGTGGGAAGTGGCAGGAGTAGTTTCCATGTTCATTTGCTACTCAGCTTTTGCTTTAAGCTGATATGATGGCTGGGTTTTGACAGCAGCATTTTGATTTGTGAGTTTATGTAATACAAATGCTCAGAGTAAATGCTTAATACTTTGGAATAGTCTGAAGTACAATTATTTATGAGCAGCTCTTCCCCTTCCCATCAGGTATCCCTCCCTCCTTGAATTTAACAACCTGGCAGCATGGGTTGGGTGTGAAAACTGAAGACAGGGAATATGACTGTGCCCAATTATTTCAGGCAGATGAGCTGCTTCTGCTCAAAGCTTCAGCCATGGCTTCTGCCAAAGCCACATCTTTGGGAAAAGAAAACAAAATAAAAATAAAAAAAATTAAAAAGAGGAGTTTTGGAACACTTGTAAAAATTTCAGAGGGAGGTTGCAGGTTGATCACAGCAGCTGTATCACTTCTTTCAATTTTCCAATATAAGCAAGTTCTTATAGAATGATTTTAGTGATTTTCGTTTTAGAGTAAAAATCAAATGTGAAAAAATATATTAAAAGCCAGTTTGAAAGCATTTAATATTATTTCAATGTATTTGAGTTTAATATTACTTCAAAGAACCATCTTTTCCCACGTATTGGGGCTTCTTTATCAATTAAGGATTTTAGATTGGTATGTGAGAAATTTTCCATAGACCTGTTGGTGTCACTTTCCTTTCAGATTTTGATATCCTTATAATTATGTAAGGACAATAAATGTTACAGGGTGTATCTCTAATTCTTAGAGGTTGTTGAAGAGCTTAAGTATTAAGTTTTAAACTTCACAGGAAAGGGATAGACCAGCCTGTATTAGAAAAGAAACAGAAAAAGGTTGGGAAAAATGTTGTCTAAACAGAGATTATTTTGGAGATATAATTAACAGAATTAATTTGTTTTCTGGCAGTGATTCTATAACAAGTTACAGGGAATTTACCTTCCTCTGAAATGCCTATTAGCTACTTTAGTGATACAATACCTTTAATATGGATATTTCTGCTTAAAAGTGTAAGTCTTTTAGTCATGAGGTAATGGCTTTTGCCTAATTTCAGCTCTACAGCAGTAGATATAATCTATAACAGTAATTTTATATCTGTAACTGTAGAATCTTCTTAAATATGCAACTATTATAACACTGCTTTTTTGTGCTAAACAGGAAATGTGAGAAACAAAGAAATCTGAACAGTATTTATTATGATACTTGTTACTACAGGCTTTTATTTAAATATTTAACTAGATTTGGGGCAAAATATGGAAAGGTTATAGTAATTTAGCTGCTGTCAGAGTATAATTAAGAAACAGATTAGCACTTGAGCTCTGTAGTGGCCTTGGTAGTGTTTGAAAATGGAAACAAAAATCCCTCACTGAATAAAGTACAAACCACCGCTTATATAGTTCATTATTGTGAAATGTTGATGCTTCAAGGGCCTCTTCTTGGTGAATGTGACTGTGGCTAATTGCAGGAAAAATACTGAAAGCTCTTACATAGGCACCAGGTTAGCTGGTGTACCATGAGGAGACCTTGCTAGCAAACATTAGCTGATTTTTATTGTTAATAAAAGATTAGATTATTTCACTTTTATTTGAATTTTTTAATATTTGATAATAGTTGTGTGTTTAAAAAAATCTTAAACCTAGTAGCATGACAGAAATTATATCAGCTTTGCTGATGAGGGTTTTTATCTCCCAAATGCATTTGAAAATTTAATATTCCTCATTGTTGTGAGCAAAACTTTCAAGGCTCAGTATTTAAAGAATTATTTCAAATGGCAAAAGAAAATCAACCTTGTAAATATTATAAATATTATTTTAAATTTAACTCTTATGTGGGATAAATAATGTACAAGTCTAGATGGAGAAGCTGGAGTTATATTGTCAGGGAATCAGTGTTTTAGACATTTAAAGTGCTGTCTTGGCCAAGCCATAGGCTCTCCTGTGACATAAATCTATTAGGACACTGTTATTCCTAAATTCTTAGAAAGGTGGTTCCCATCCAAGTTGTTGGGGTTTTTTTAAAAAAACAAAACAAAACAAAACAAAAAAACAAAAAACAACACCAAGTTTGATAATGATCAATCAGCTGCATAGAATTTAATCACATAATTTTCCTGTTCTTAGTGAAAACTGAGAGTGGGTATTGAGCCCTGGTTAAAGGCAGATTATAATGCATGTGGCTTTATGTATTTATAGGTCTGCCCCATGAAAGATGCTTTTTCCTCTGGCTAGTTTTATAAATTCTTGCATTGTTTATAAGCATTTGTCTGTGTCACACTCCACTTAAATCCCATTTGCCCATTCAATATTTTCCTTGCTTGAGTGCTTTGCTCCCTTCTCCGAGGTCTTCTGCTGTTGCTCTTTGTTATCTGTTCGCATTGTCTGGTTGCTAATTGCCTGTCAGGGAGATCTGGGATCCCTGGAGCCCCTGAGGTGAGGTCAGGGATGATAATTCAATCACAGGAGCTGCTGGGTTTCCCAGGCTGGGATCTCGGAGCCAGGACCTGTTCTGGCAACATCACCAACTCCAGTGCTTTGTGTCTATTCCACGGGAGATTTGGTGTTTAACCCAAACACTTCCACCAAAGCTGAAGTTAGAAATCTATGCCACTTAGCAAAACTTGGAAGTTCCAAGTTTGGTCGTGTTTATTTGTTTATGCCTTGCCTTGTACTTGTTATGATGTGCCACCCTATGGCTGTTTCACACAGCTCAGTGACTGGGGTTTCATTCATCCTTCAGCCCCTTTCAAACAGTGCCTCATTTTTTCAGTGTGAGAACACTGTTTTCTTCTGAGGCAGTCGAGCCACTTGGTAGTTGCAGATACAATCTGACTTTAGTGCTGTATTCCTTCAAAAAGCAGGAGTAAATGGAGGTATGAAAAGTGATTTTGTCTATTTTAAAATCTGAGTTTGGGTCGTCTGCCCCTTTGTCAGCACCTCTATGAGCATAACATCCTGTTTGTTGTCTTGAGGAAAAGGTTTTCTAGAAAGGCTGTGAGCACTGACAAAAAGAGATGGCATTTAAATCTGAATCCAGACTTCTGCTGCCCCAGACCATTTTTTAGCTTTACGTGTAAGCCTGGGGCAGTTGATCTGTGGCTCAGGTACCTGCCCTGTGCTCCTTGGGAGTGCTCTGTTCAGAGCACAGGGATGGAGAAATGGGAGCAGTGTCACATGTTCCTCAGGGAAATAAATGTATGTGCCACCTCTTCTGAAATACTGCCTTTTCTCCTTTTTTTTTTTTTTTAAGTTCAATTTTTACTTTCTCTGCATATGGTTAGTTTTATTCAGGTAAGATGCTCTTCCCAACAAATGTTAGGCATGTCTGGTCTGCCCCTTGCAGAGCTGCGTGCACAGCTTACCCACACTGAGTATGTGATCTGGCTGCTGGCCCACGTCACAGGGGTTTTATTTTGTCTTCTTAGCTGTAAAAGTATGTGCTGAACACCTGTCTTTGCCTTTCTGTAAGACTTTACCTCAAGTTTTCCCAAATCTTTAAACTTAACACACTGTCTTGGAAAGAAGACTTTATTTAGATTTTAAACTCTCAAATCGCTAGTCTTGACCAAACCACTAAACAGGTGCAAAGAAATAGGATTTCCGTCTTTACACACAGGGAAATAAATGGAGGGTCTTAAAACCAACCACGCCTAATTTTAAGACAACTCAGAGTTCTATTCCTTTTGAGAAGAAATTCTCATGCTTTGCATTAAACGCCAATGTGAATGTGTTGGTGTGATAGATATCAGGAGACATGAGCTCTGGGACAAAGGAGAATTAAATGTGTGGCTCTCTCCCAGAGACTGTGCAGATTTAGTTCATGGGCCACAGAATTGGGGTGTATCACCAATGAATATTTTCCCTATTTACTGACCATCCTTCTAAATGTGTGTCTTCTGAGCATCTGGAGGTTTCCCTTGCTGTGTCCTGTGCATCGATCACCCAGACTAAACCTGGTTGTTAGCACCAGCATGACTGGACCTCTGAAAATATGATTAAGATGATCTTTACGCTTTTCCAACAAAAATCAATCTACGAGAGTAGTGGGGTTTTTTTTAAAAAAAACCAACAAAACAAAACAAGAAAAAAACAATACCCACGTAGGAAGCCTTTTAATCAGAAGCCTTTGTGACTAGCACACTGGGTTTATTTGCTTATTTTAGTGTATTTGGCAGAAAAATCAATGTTACAGTATAACTCAAATAAAAATACGCAGTATGTAGTGCTTCCCGTAGGAGAGGGGAGGTGATTCTCAGGCTGAGCCCTCTTTCTCTTCATCATTCTAGCATGTGCCAGCTTTATGCTTAATAAAGCTAAGTGTAAAATACTTAGTCATGTAAGCAGTGATATATTTAACTCCTTTGCATTTTATTCCACCATCCTTTCTGTTTGAGACACATATTTTTGACAACCCACACAATTAAACAGGGATGTCAGAGGGAACCATTCAGCAGCCAAAGGCCCTCCCAGCATTCAAAACTATGGAGGTTTTAGCATCTTTGCTAGGGGGTCAGGGAAACAGAACAGAAATATGTATATGTGCATTTACTTACATATGCATATATACTATGCATGAACTCCTGGATAAAAATCCCTTTTGGGTGATTGTTTATCCTGGTGTCTGTCACTATAGGAAATATTTCTGAAGTTTTGAGAAATTCACAAAGTTCTCCAAAGTTACAACAACTATGAGAAACCTTGGATGAGTTTTATGCTTCCTAAGCTTTTTAATAGACCTTAGAGTGTGTATGGATTTTCCTGTGCTTTAAGTCATAAAAAACATGATGTTCATCCACACCACCCTACAGCAGTTTCCTGTAGTTGTTAGTAAATGGATCGTACTCAAGATGCTCAATGTTAGTAGCTCAAACTTAGTCTTTAAAGGGATTCATAAAGATTCTATTTGCTCTGTCTTTGCTCTATTGTTGTATAGTAACAAAGGTGTGACAAATCTCTATGTAGACCCAAAATTAGATACAGCAAATAAA
This sequence comes from Sakesphorus luctuosus, assembly GCA_013396695.1. NCBI lineage: Eukaryota > Metazoa > Chordata > Aves > Passeriformes > Thamnophilidae > Sakesphorus > Sakesphorus luctuosus. Next base: position 2,262,712 of record VWZD01010421.1, on the reverse strand, counting down.
TGGAAAGAAGTTGATCAAACATACAACTATATTATACACAGGTGTAATATATTTGCTATATTTGCATATATATATTAACAGAAAACAGACACAGCAATGCAATCTTTATACCTTTGTTCATAATACTTCACACACACAGTACAAAAGGTCACTGCCTCTCGAAATTTAAAGTTTACACTGTGCAAAGGGCAGCATCAAATAAAGTCAGGAGCTTGCATCTATTTTTTCATGAAATGCAGATATTTTATTTAGACGTGGCTAGATATGTACTTTTATTTCTTTGAGTGGAAAATTGAAGGGATCAGATGTCAGAAAATGTAATCACTGAATTTTAGATTACAACTTTAATTTTTTTAAGCAGAAAAGACAGATGTAGCTGCACTGCTGTGTCCACATGTATCGCAAAATACATTTAAATCATGCGCATACAGGGAGACAAATGAGAGGACTCTGCCATCCGAATATTAAATTACACGTTTTGAAGCAAAATAGTGGTTTAAGTGTACATGTGTATAATGCTTTTTGTCACTGGATTGCTCTCCCTGATGCAGTTAGACAGAATCTGTATTTAGTCAGAAATCTTTCAATAGAACGGGCTACCAGATGGGACCAGTAACAATGCAGAGAGGCATCGAACCACCACAGACATTTGGTGCTTAGAATAATAAAAAGACTATAAAATTAGATTAGTTGAGTCTAATTTGGAATTGGTATATTCCCTATGCACTCTCACAGCTCTTGGGTAGATAAAGCCTGGAGATTTAGTACTGTCAGGACAGAGGACTCCAACTTCCAGTAAAAGAAAAAGCGGCATTCTGGGAGGTCACGGAGGGCAGCACAGTGACCTCCAATGATTTACAGGCCTTTAGCTTAATGAAATTGTTTCAGTGACATGACGGTAAAAGCTCATAATGGATTGGATGCCCTAATGTAATGAAATTACTCCCTTCTGCCTTTAAAAAAAAAAAAAAAAAAAGAAGAAGAAGGGAAAAAAAAAAAGGCGCAATTAATATTTACTGAGACCTGACAGGCTTCAGTGTGCGGCACCGTGCAGCGCTGTCAGACAGCGCGAGCGGAGCGTGGCAGCTGAGCAGACGCTGCCAGGGGGTGGAGGGACACCTCGGGCACGGGGAAGCCCCAACCTGGCGCTCCGACACAGCTCTGCCCGTCGCCAGCCTTCATCCTCCTCTCCCTCTCCTTCCTTTCTGCAGGCAACTGGACAACAACCAGATCAGCTGCATCGAAGATGGAGCCTTCCGAGCCCTGCGCGACCTGGAGATCCTGTGAGTTGACTTGGAGCCGTGCTGGGGTGCTGGGGGGTGGCCATCCCTGCGCTTCAGTGCTGGGGGAGTCAGGGGGCTCCCACCTCACCGGCTGGTGCAGGTGGCAAAGCGGCATCTCCCACTTCCCCGGGGCTGGGGTTATTGCTCATTAAACCACAATAGGCGAGTTCTCCGCTGCCGCTCGTGAGGAGCAGAGACATTGCCGTGCTCGCTGCTGCGTGGAACAGATGGGGTTCAGCAGCAGCCCAAGTGCGTCCGGGGTGGGTTCTGCAGTCACAACCCTGCCTGGGGCTGCCTAATGTCGAGCAGCGGATGGGTAACAGGTTCATGGGGAGCAATATTATGAGATATCTGACCATTGCACTAGACAAAAAGCTGTTTAAAAGGTGTTTGGTATGTAAGAGGGAGGAGAGACGGGCGTTTGGCAGGCTTGTTCGGTGCAGTCATTGGCTTTTGGGGAGGATCCTTCTCAGAGGGCTGAAATAACACCACGTTGTGCTCTTCATGTACCACAAACTTTACACGCTGCCTGTTAAAGCTGCAGCAGGTACCAGAAAACGGAAGAAAAGGTTTTGACAGTGAAAGCTGTCTCTAACAGAGAAGAAGCATATTAGATTGAGAGCACGGTCATTGTAATGTAAATCCAGTATTACCCAGAACTCAGTATCCAAGCAGATAATTTGTGTATTGCTAATACTTACTTGTTCACTTAAAGACCTTTTCTGCAATAGGTTTTTACTATGTGAACTGATATAAAGCTTTTCCTGTCACCTCAAAGTTAATCCAGCAAAGCTGAGCGTTAATCTTGTGAAAGCACGTAGTTCTAAGCCAAAATGGAAGGGCTGGGGTGACACACGACCCCTCTAAAACTGAAACCCTCAGCATGTGACCTGGAGTTGATGCTGGAGGAGCGCGGACACAGAGCACACTTAAGTGCAGCAGGGAAGGCCTGCCCACACTGCTGCAGAGCCTGCCCTTAAATTACATGGGATGAAACAGCAAATGGTAGGTGGTTAAAATAAGCGCCTGCCTCACACACTCCTGGCACCTGGAGAGTCAGCAGAGCCACAGTGGGCCTTTGGCTCCTGAGAGCAGGCAGAGCAGTGGCTGCACAGCCAGCCCTGTGCCACACACCCCAGGGGGCTGAATGCACATGGGGCAATGCAGGGAATTGCCCCAAGGGCTCTGCCCACCTTGTGCCGGTGCTCAAGGGAGTTCTGCCATCAGTGCCAGCACCAGCTCAGCTTCCTGCAGGACCTGGGAGTGGTGGCTGTGTGTGTCACAGCCAGCTGAGGGACCTTGGGCCCCCTCTGTCTCCCACGCTGGGTCAGGGATGTTGGTCAGGCAGTATGTGCTGCTCATAGTGAGTTAGCAGTAGGTTTCTGCTGAGTTTCTTATCTGGCAATTTATATCATCAAGACTATTGTTCAAATTCTATATTAATAGCACTTTTCAGGAAAAGTAATGCGCTGCCACTATAAAGTTTGACTTGTCTGTCAGATTGAAAAGTCTGTGTGGTGAAAGGAAGGAAATAAAAAAAAAATGAACGCCTTTAAAAATTGGCTTTTTCTGGTTCTTGTTTGTTTGTTTGTTTGATAGACTGATTTTCCATACCTGCAGAGAGTGAATCAGTCCTCCACTGACAGCAGACTATGCTATAACTTCCACTGAAATAGGCTGGACAATAAATGGAGTCTTTTTCTGTAAAATACCAAGTTCTGCAGGCTCCGCAGAAGTTGCTGGGAACACATTCCTTCTCTTCAGAATGTAGGAATTGTTGAATTAGTTTATTTAACTCTCTGCTTTTATTTGGTTAATTCTATGCCACTTATTTGGGTGGGAGAAGAGGAGGATATATAAAATACATCATAATCAGCTCTTTAATGCATTTTTAATTTTCAGCACAGGCACACTGCTCCAGGAAAAATCAATCTTAATTCTAAAAGATGAGAAAATAGATTGATAGTATCTATTTCGAAACTTATTTTTCTTGCAGTCACAAAATGTGAGTTTTATACTTGCAACCTAATATGATTTTTTCGATGTTGTTCTTCAAAGAAAGTCTGAGCGTTTAATCTCTCTATCAAAATAAATTTACTAAATGGCCCCAAGAATATCGTATCTTCAGTTGTGAAACAGTAATAATGTTAAAATTTAAAACAATCAGAGCCATCAAAGAACATTAACAAGTGAAACCAAATTTCATTTCAGATACACAGTGTATTTTGCACAGATATATTTTAACCTGTAATGCAACATGTAGAGAATACGTAGCAATTCTGACAGAAAATCATGTTAATTATCTCTGAATAGTTTGCGAGAGAACCAAATAATGTAGTTCTTCTTTATGTTACTGAGATCTCGTGACCTTTCTGATATCAAATGTTGCCATTGCTGTATCTTTTCCATGCACACACCGCCCATCTACAGAATTCTAAATTTTGAAGGTAACTGAGGGCAGTGCTTTGTATTACTCTAAATATAAACTAAGAACACCTTCTTTGGAAACACTTTGATTTCTGGATCACACTTCTCATTCACCTCGAGTTCCTCAAAAGACATGAGTGCCAGGAGCTTTGTGATTCAGTAGCTGCAGAAGGAAGTCGTGCAGTTATGCTTCAAAATGAAGAGCATGCCATGGTCCATGGTACTTATTCCTGCTTACCCACAAGTTGTTCTCACTATTTTTATTTTCTTGGGTTTTGTTATGAATATATTTCTGTACCAACAAATAACACAGAGGTAGAGATGAAAAGTAGACTGACAGTTGTGCCAAATTTCAGTACTTGAGGTGGTGCAGTGAGTTGGGAACTTCAGCTGCAGCTTGGATCAGACCAACGCTTTGACTACAGCTCCCAGTGCAAACATGGGCTCCGTGTCACTCCTGTGCTCGTGAGCCTCTGTGTTGGGAATGCCATGAAAGGCGTCCCTGATCCTGTGGTCTGATCTATGTAGAACCCAATGCAGGTGCCAAATGCTACTGCTGACTCTGAGTTTTGGGTCCAAAGATGCAAAAATGTTGAGTATGAAGTGCTTTGGTGCCTTCTGTTGATTGTCTTTGCCCCCGCTGAGAAATGACACACAGAACTGGCACGCTTATTTAAACATTCTTTCTTGGTACTTCTGTACTGAGGCTGGTTTTGTTCCTTTCTGCATCAGATTTTATTCCCATGAAGGTTTTGGTTTCTATCTGTTTGTAAAACAGGGATTTTGTGCATTGACTTACTTCCTTTCCGCCTTTTTATAAGATGTTAAAACCTATTTCAGTAGGTTTGGTCTTGAATTCCAAGACATAGAAAGGTGTGTGCAACAACTAAAACAACAATAAAATGGGAAAGTTCCATATATTCATAAATTATTGGCAAAATAACTATCATATTCCCTGTTGCAATATAAATGCACAGAAAAGTTGAAGAAAACTAGTGTTAAACCTTTACTAAGCTTTTTTAGTTAGAGAAGATTTTCTTCTCTGCTTAGTTTCTTACTTATGTCCTGCAGCAATATCTGGCAATAACAGTATTATTGAGAAATATATATTAGAGTAGCCGTGAGCATGATTAAAAGTTATTTCAAAAACACCAAAAAGCTTATTAAAAAAACACAAACAAACAAAACAAAACAAAAAACAACAACAACAAAAAAACCCCAAAACCAAAAGCAAATAAGACCCACCCAGAAGTAGTCTTCAAAACGATTGGCCAGTATTCCTTATAGTGTCTGAACATACGATGTTCGTATCATTGTAAGTTAGAAATTAGTCCATAGTTTTATTTCAGATGTCCAATGTTGTGAAGGATAGGAGATAAAAGTCTTCCAGAGCTCAGAATTTCACCTTCAGTCTCTTAGGAGACATGAAAAAAAAGGAATTCATTTCAAGGTGGTTCAACAAGCTCAAACTGGATAAACGAGACATATTGAGTGACTGAACACGCTATTGTCATTGGACTGGAAGGGCTGAACAATTTTTCTCAGTAAGAAACAGAACTCAATTTAGCAAAACTCCCTTTAATTTATTTATCATTGTTTTGTCTCTCTGGGGTAGCTTGAAAACTGTGTGGTGACATGGCAGTTATACCATGTGGATAGAACAGAAAGAATTACGAGTCACTGTTGACAACTTAGGTGGAGTATTTTCTTTCTTTTATATTGCAAAAGCTGTTTTTCCTCCTGCTTTATAATGATAGCCAGAGGGACTGGAGCTCCAACACATTCTGTTTGTTGCACAAGATTTTCTCCTACCAAGAGCTGATCCTAGGGGGTCTGTGGGTAGTATTCTGTTAAAGAAGGCAAATGAGTTCTTGCTCTACAGAGTGGTTTGTGGCTTTGTTTGTTGTTAGTCATGGTAATTGTAAGTCTTTCATATGATATCTCTGTCCCTGAAATCCTCCTTCCTGAGCTCACCTGCTCTTTGAAATGAAGGAGCTCTGGCTCTGTCTTTGAGTCTGTAGCAACGATCTATGCACGAGGGGTTCCACCAGTCTGCTTTGGACACTTGAGTGTGAAAAATCACGGCAGTTCATTCACAAATAATACTGAAAAAGGACAAGTATAGTCATCCAAATATTTGTAACTTCAATTCCAAATAAGCCCTAAATATTTTATCTTTAAAAAAAGAGTGGTTTTTTTTCAGACTGTAATATGTATATAAAGGAAAACGCATCATCCTTCCCTCTGCAAAATATTGAAATTAAATTATAGGAATCTCAGAGATTAAAATTTTTATTTCAGTGTTTGTATATTGAAGCTTTCCTCTCCAAATGTTTCTGCCTCACTCTTGCTCCTGCTCCACGACTAACTCACAAAAGCCCAGAACCCCAAGGGCAGCGCTGGCGTTTCTGAGCTCTGCTCCGGCCCCAGCCGTGGCCAGCAGGTCTCAGCATAGTCTGTCACAGCAGCCTGGGCTGCAGCCCCTGTTCTGGGCATTGCCCCACACATCCAGCCATTGCAGGCATCTTCCCACTGGAACAGGGTTATTCCTGCATTCCAACTTTCCATCCAATGTGTTCCTGTCAGAAAAGATTCTGTTTCATGAAAGGTTTAGTCCGTGCAATGTCTGATGGAGGTACCATGGAGGTCTGTGCTCGTAATGTTTGCTGCCTTTTGTCACATCAAACTTTTAAGAACTTTTCTAAACACAAATGAATACTTTGTGCTACCGCCAGGGTTTAATTGTTCCTAGGGTTGCCTCTGTGTGCTGAACGCTCAGTTATGTAGTCAGTTTTACTTATTTGCAAAATGCTATTCTGGGCATGTCTTAACTAGATAGAAGATTTTTATTTGCTTTCCCATCCTGGAAAGACAAGGAATGAAAGTAATGACATAATTCTAAATATATGAGATGTCATTGCTTAATGAAAGCCTGAAAATGCCACACAAATGTGATTTCCTCCTCTATTTTGCTGGAAATCACGGTCGGTTGAGGCAATCAGGATCAAATTTGAACTCTGTAAATTATGTTCCTATAACTGATACCAAAATACCTCAATACAATAATGAAAATAAGAATTCTATCTAAAATGACATGCATAGCTGGTTTAGTTATTCATGCAGTGAAATTGAAATGATAGACTTTTTTGGTTCAGGGTTTTTTGTTCGGTGGGTTTTGGTTTTGGCTTTTGTTTTTTTGTTGTGGTTTCATTTTCCCTTACCGGAGGGTGTGTGTTAGCTCAAATGTATGTAAATTAATAAAAGTAATTCAAAATCTTTGCTTATTTCATCAGTCAACATGTAAACAGTACACGTAGTATAAAGAAAACTGAGTAGAGTAACCATTGTCAGTATATGAGTAATCGAAATATCTGCCTGTTATGTGAAATTAGGTGAAAACCAAGGAATTTGGCATTTCTAGGAGCATCCTCAGCTTTCCGTGTTGAGCTTGTCTCACAGATGTGCCATAGGAAGAACAACAGTTGGTTTGGCAATTGAGAAATGGTGCACTCAGAAAACAGAGGTATCAGTGGGCAAATGGGAATTTCCACTTCTCTTTGCTCTGTTATTTATTGGACTGTCCTGTAGTTCATACTCCTCCTGTTTCTCCTGTCTCCCGTCTCGGTGTAGGTCTGTAAGGGAAGGAGAAATGCTCCTGAAGAACTGGCTGCTGTTATTACAATATCAGTTATATAAATCAGTTAGAGATCAGATTAACTGCAGAAAAATGCCTTTTTCTGGGGAACTTTTAGAAAGGTACTGCACCCCCATGGACCCGAGGGAGAGGAGATGCATAATCAGCACAAAGAATTGATGGAGGAAAGATGGGATGCTTGCGTGGCCGCTTGATAAGAGATGTTTTTATTTGCTGATGCATGTCTGTGGGAGATCTGGTGTCGGTGCTCGGGATGTGGAAATGAAGTCTGAGATAACCTCTGCTGTGCAGCAGATTACAAACGGGAGGTTGGAAGTACAGCATGGTGAAGGGAACACTATCCAGATGGCACCCTGGTGACAGGCTTTATATCAAAGACTAGCCAAGATAAAATAAGAGTGGGTAAGAGAGGGTCTCTGAAAATCGCTGGTGCCTCTTCCAGATGTAATGTAACTCCCTCTTTGACGGAGAGAACATATTTGCATAAATTCATTGATCAATGATTTTGCTAATCCTGCCGTGTTCCAGGCATGTCCTTGCAAATTGATGAACATTTCTGTCGGTCCTCAGTGCAGATGCTTAATTGTGTTACATATTTAGAAAAGATGGATTTTTCCCTTCCTGGAGGAGATGTAGTAGTTGAATGCTGTACTCATTCTCCTTCCCTGCCCCATTAGGTTGGAGGTTTTTTTTCCTTTAAGAATAGCCTGGAGCCGTACAGGCTGCAGAACTTATCAAGATAAGAGCAGTGCCAGGTTAGACTTATTAGTTTCATGAATCATTGACCAATATGCTTTTTGAGGAAGCCCAGCTTCATGGGTTGTGTGGTTTAAGCCCTTCATTGGTGCTGCAGTCACTGCTCTGAGAGATTCCAAAGTCAAAACTCGAGGAGACACCGAGATTTCTGGCAAACCTTCTCTTCCATGATATTAATTGTTTCATTTGCATGCTCTGCTCATCTTGTGACCTGCCCTCCCTCCCCTTTGACTAATATAGTTTCTTCATCAGTAATATAAAAGATGTAGAACAAGCATTTTGACTGTTGAAAGTCAAATGAATGTGAACGACTTAATCCGGAGGACACTCAACTGTGTATTTAATGCAGACATGTGGCTCAACACCTTAGCCAAGAGCTGGGCTGAAGACTGTGATGAGAATAAAACTCCTTGCTGGTAAAGTCGAGGTGATGACACAGTTCTGAGGTAGATGAACAGTCATTTTATGCCGCACTTTGCATTTCATTGTTTATATGACTCCCCAAAGCAGCAGGATGACGATACTGTGGTAGCTGGATGTAATTCTGTCGGCATCAACACAGCCTCAGGGGCTGTGTGCCTGTGTAGCACAGGCTTCTGTGCTATCAGTGTCACAGCCCAGGATGTCCTCAGCCCTCCTGTGACACTGCTCAGGGCCCAGAACTCATGGGATATGCAGGAGTCCCTTCCTGCTCTGGGCTCAGGCACCACAACAGCAAAAAATGGTGATTTCAAAGAACGTTTCAAAACACGTAATGGTTCCCTTCCATTTTTCTCTCTGCAATTAAAGGCACTGGTTATGACCTAAACATTTTTGTCTTTCTCAGAGGTTTGTCTTCCTCAGAGGCTGCTTTTGTCCCTCTGCTGTGCTAAGCACAACAACATAGACAAAAGCTCTGAGCTGCAGCCAGTCTTTATACAAGAGAGGACTCAGAATCCTCTTTTTCTTATGGTGGGAGCTCTGGTTACCAGTATTGCTGAGCTCCCACTTCAAGCAAGGTGTCCAATATTTAACCTTAAACTATAGCTGCAGGGATCAGGGTACTTACTACTGTCATTATCCAATGTTTTTAATTGGGATAATAATCTTGTACCTATAGTAAATTAGAAATCAAGTCAGTAATATGTAGGTAGTTAGCTTGGAAGTGAAGTAGATAATGACATCTGCACCTGAAAAGCAAAGCATTGGTAGAAACTTCTGATCTAAAGATCAGACAGGGTCTTTTTTCCTTGCTGTTCACAAGGTTATGCATATAATGTGAGTATATATGTGTGAAAGTATATAAGACAACAAAAACAAGTATATTATGGTTAAATCAAGAAAAAGTAATTTTTAAAAGTTTAAAAAGAAAGGCAAATGATTAGTATAAATTAGCCTTTATTTATGTAACAATTCCAGGTTTAAGAAACAAAGAGAAAATTTAAGAGCTGTTTTAAGGGTGGAAGCATAGAACAATGTCAAAGGCATTTGAAGAGAAACAACCACAATTTCTGTGTTAATTAAGTTATAATAAATGAAGTAATTTCATGTTAACTGGTTCGATATTTTTGAAGTGGAATTACATTTCTCACGTTTCTGGTTTGGGGTGAATAATCTGAATACATTATTTTGGGCTATACAAGTGATAGATAACCACACTTGGGATATCTGCAGATCCTTAGAAACAATTCAAGGTACTCTTAGGTTGTCCAGAAACCTTTGTTGTGATGTACCATGTTGCTCTTGAGTGTTTTCGATGTACTGAGAAAACAGCTCAGTCCATTGAAAAAGCATCAATGGCTACATGAAGCCAGGAAACAAGGAATAGTCATGCCATTAATTTCTAAAAATTGCACACATCCCCCTTATCTTCCCAGTGCTGGGTGGGGTGAGACATCCGTGGTCTGCAGGTGCCAGAGTGGGATTTCTTTGAGGTTAAAATAGAAGAGAACATTGTGGAAGCCAATGGCTGTGCTGAAGGGGTGTGGGAGCACATACCCAGCAAGGTCTCTGTTCACCAGCAGAATCTTTGGTTGTGTCTGACACCAGGAGGGCTTTGTTGGGAAAAGGGAGTGTGGGAAAACAGGTCTTGCTCATGGCTTTCATCTTTGGACTTGGCTCCCGCGATCGATGAATTGCCGCAATGCAGCATCTCTGCGACGCCGCCTGAAGGCCTCAAGGAGCCCCCGGTGGTGCAGGAGGCGGCTGCGGGCTGGGCGGGCTCTGGGGAGGGGGTAGCCCACGCCACAGACACCCCCACGCTTCCTACTGGCTCCTTGGGCAATTTCAGCGATGTCTTAAAAGGGTTGGGTCCATCTCATCTGTGAGACACCTTGTGCTCTCGTCCACGGCTGGCGCGTTGGGGACCAGGTGAGGCGCCGCGCTTGCACTTAGTCTGGAACAGGTGGGACACACCATGCACAATGGCAGGGATATTTTAATTTGGGTGCATGCAGATATTACAGACACAGCCATCTGTGGAGAAGGACGGACTCCTTCTATTTAGCTAATGCTTGTGCTTGTAGAATATTCCTGAACAGATCATGAGCGCGTCGAATTTCTTTCTGTGTGTGTTTTATTTTGCTCTTTCTCACTCTGTGGACTGAACGTGAATGAAACGCTGTGAGTATTTGCTGTTCCAATTGTTATGGTTTCTTGGCTGTATTACATAGGCATGCATGAATATAGGCAGGGATTGCTGCTCCTCATGGGCAGGTGGTGTTTGGGAGAAATGTAAAAATTGGAAAGACAGGCATTTTTAAGCATGTTGACCTTTTTCTTGTGTGATGCAACAAGCGCTGTCTGATGTCTTATTAAAACATAGTCCTGATGGAAAGCAGATCCCTTTCCAGCTTCACCAAGAAAACTGTAATTGTCCTTGTCTAGAAACTACTTGTAGTCTTTGTTCTTTTGAAGCATTTCTTTCCGCTCTAAATGTAACTTTTCCTTAACAACTGTTCATACATGCAAACCTAAATCCACAGAATGTGTGTCCATTGCCTGTGTCATTCATGTGGATTTGAATTAGCCTGTTTATTAGCCTTAATTTCCAGTATGAATTGCAGGTAAAGGCATCACCTTGTTAGAATATAAAATTATTCCACTAGCATCTTCTGAGTGTCTTGCATTTTGGGGAGACAATTTTGGCACTGGAGGTGAAGCGTCCCCTCTTTAAAAGATTTGCTTCTTTTTGTTCCTCTGCTGTCCAAAGCCAAGAATTGCCATTGCAGTTCCATGCGGCACCATGCCCTCTGTCCTCTTGCTGGAGCTATGGAAGGTCTCTTCCCGCTGCTCTCTCCCAGTGGGAATGCCACAGCCTTGGGAGCTGAGGGGCAGTGAGACACTGAACTCAGAGCAGCTACTCTCTACTAAGGGCATTATTTTGCCTGCAGCACCTGGTAGTTCTATTCTGGGGGAAAATGCAACTCAGGTCCTGGCAGCCCACTCTCCATGGATTCTCACTGCCCGCCTCTTACACAGCGTTGGTAAAACCTCTTCACTGACACTCAGGCTAAACTGCTACCAGTGCCATGCCATTGGTTGTGTGTGCATGTCCCTGTCACACGTGGGGCTGGTGGCTCGTCCCTCTTTGTTCCCAGTGGCCAGCGCTGCACCTGCAGCAGCCGCAGTCCCGCAGGCGGTGCCGCATTGCGGCAGGCGCTGAGGTGGCCACAGGTTGCCACCACCACCATCCCAAGGAGACCTGGGGTTGTCACACAGCCCCCTCCATGCAGAAGGCCATTTTTGGCACTTTCTCTAGCTCAGAAAAGACAACTAATTTCTATCTGCCGCTTGGGATGGTTTTCTGTTCCTGGTGTCTTACATGACCAGTATGAAAAGGCTGCGTTCATTGTGGAGGGGAAGGCTCTCAGAACAGGAGCTTTTACTGTAAGGCTGTAGCATTAAGGTTGCAGTATGCTCAGGATAGGACAAATTAAAACACTATTTGGAAGAATGGCACTGTTCCTCTCTGATCCAAATTCAATCAGTTTCTTTAGAATTTCTTTTGGTGGAGTCCTGTAAGAAAACTGCAGCACTCAGCTGAGTGAATGCTGAAACCTCTTACCCTGGAAACCTCCATCATTAAATGCCTTCAGCCTGAACAAATGACTGAAATTGCTTGCTCCTTTCAAATTATGGACTTGAACCGTGTTAGTTTGAATTGGATTATGTTTATAAGGCTGCTTCAGCTTCAGAAAGGACTAAGCTGAAACAACTGTTCAGGCAGGGACCTGAGAAACTGTTTTATTTTGCTGAAGAACTGAAGCATCAAACTTAAGGTTTGTATAATCTGACTTCATCCTGTTGATTCTTTTTCATCTTTTCCATAAATGCACTCTGTTAGGCTCTCAGTCCTCTGTATTCATCGAGAAGCCAGTCCAGTTTCCATTGATTTTGTCAGGAGTAGCACAGAATCCATAAACAACAGTACCTGACATGCATGCAGTTGGGTAAGACCAAGAGCCCTGTATTTCGTATCAGATATCTCTGTATAACATAAAAAACCAACAACCTCCCAAATCATTGATCTACTTATCAATGATTTATAGTATTTTAAGTTTAATTATATTAATTATTAGAACAAGAGATTTTCAAATAAATTTACAAAAAAGATTTAGGGGAGTTGGAATGGAGTACAATTATATTTTTGATTGCTGTGGCTCCTGTGGAAATCTGTGCCTAAATAAATAGATTGCAGGGCCTAGATTCACTCGCTGCTGAAATCAGCAGTGGGATTTACTCTGACTTCAGCAGACACTGGTCTGGGTATTATGACAATTGGACTCATTCCCAGTGGTTCTAGGCAATAATATCAGCCCTGAAATTCGGTACCATAGAGAAACATCAAAACCACCCTGATGATGCAAAACATTTATACAGTGTTTGCAGAAATACTTTTCTTTCTCTGAGTCCAAATAAAAATTCTGGATGTAATTGGGACTTAGAGCCACAGCAGGCATTCCCAGTACAGTGTACTGAAAAACATGGAGCCTTTGGGCAAAGACTTGAGAAAATTTCTTGATGAAAAGAAATAAAGACAACATGTCATTTGCCATTTTTGTTTTTAGAAGAATAATTCATTGCAGAATCCTTAATTCAAAAATAAAGCAGTGGCAGAATAATTTCAGCCTGCATTCTCTTGTCTTTGCACCAATGCTTTTATATTTCTATTCAGGCTGAACTGAATTTGTGTTTTCCACCTAGAACTAAAGTGCCATGTAAAAGAGTGAAAAAGCTGATTGAAATTTCTCAAAAAAAGCTTTTTCAGCTCTCATTGGGCATAGATGTTAAAAAGAATTGGGGGATGCAACTGGTGCCTGCATTTTGTACAGCTAATAGAGGTGATTTGATTGTGTGGGAAAATAGCTGTGTCTTTCTGTATACAGAAAGAACAACATCCTTAAGGGGAAGCAGTAACACATTTCATGTAAGGCCATGTGAATGACACTCTTGATTTAACATCTAACATAGTGCAGAACCTAAATGAATTTTGTACCCTCTTTCTCTGTATAACCTTTATTATATTTTATTTTACCTTACCTTATTCTATTCTCTTTCTCTGCTTTGTCTTGTTTTAGCATTTATTATTTATTTGTGGTTTGGTGTAAAGAAGTAAATTCAGGCATAATGATATTTATATGCACCTACAACATAAATGCAGAGCCAAACCTGAGACAAGGTACCACTAGAAAGGTTTGGTCACAAGTCACCAGAATCCTTAATTTTGCTCCTGCTTGTATACGTAGGAAAATACAACCTTTGATTGTGCAGGTCTGTATGGGTTTTTTCTGGCTTCTTTTACCTATTTGCACTGATCTCTATCCCAGTCTCTTCGGCTCCATTTGCCCAATGTGTTCTTAGCTGAGGTCCTGTCCTTCCCTCTCCCCTGCTCTGAGCCTGAGCTCAGCAGTCCCAGAGCCTCCAGCCAAGGCACAGCCAGACACTGGGGAGAGTTAATGCAGCAATTACAGAACTTAAGTGAATATCCCCTAAAGTTATCACTGTGGGCAAATGTGATCATCCTGGTTCTCGCTGGGTGACAAAACAGGCATTTTAAGCAAAGAATTTGTTATTATAATAACTCCATTTCCCCAAAGCTTGGCATTTCTGAATGTAATCTCACTCCTTCAGGGGGGGGGAAAAAATCTGCCATAAACATCTGGCCTTTATAATAGCCTTAAATACTTAAAATCTGACAGTTATATGCAAATTAAAATTAGCCACAGAAAGAGAAGAACTGGGCAATTGTAGCAGTAAACACTGCTGGCTGTTTTGTGCTCAATCCTGGGCTAAGCTTATTTATTTTATTTTTTCCTGAATTTCTAAAATGAACATTTTCTTTCCCCTGTGTCCTTGAGAGAGTCCTGCTTCTGATGTCTGCTCCCCAAGTTAGCAATGCTAGAGCGTCTCACCTTGCTCTGATGAGAACAGTTGTGAACACATTGTTGAAAGACTGATACTGCAACAGAACCCACAAATTGGCAACTAGTTATTTTTATTTCAGTGGATTTTGCTTGTCACCTGGAGACTATTTAGAACGTTATTTGCCTGGGCTAACATTATGTTTAAAAATAGCACTTGTGTAGTGCCAACTCATTTTAGAGTTGGGTACAAATATTGAGACAAAACCCCAGCTGTTATTGCTTTTGCTGCTAATTTGAGGTGTCAGATCAGAGCTCGCTGCTGTATGTCAGTGAATAAGGCCCCTTGTGAGATCATTATGTTTTCTAACAGGCGAGAGTAACAGATTCATCAGTGCAGCATCAGTTGCTTTCATTATCTGCCCACATGGTAGTTGTGGGCTTTAACTTGAACAGCCTGTGGGGAGATCAAAGGGCTGAGTACAAGAGGCACTCAGGACTCCCCACAACTCTGCGGAGACCCAGTTGAGTTTTGGATGTTGCCTAACGACCAGCCCTTGGATGCCTTCAAAGTCGAGGGTGACTGTACTCAGTGCTGAGGGATCGAGTGCCAAAGCCATTTTGCTTTTTCATCAGAGGCCATGAGAAGCAGTAAATATTTAATTCAATGCAAATTCCTCCTGACCTGTGTGAAAAATAGCTCTTTACTGCTGTTGGAAATATAGCTCCTTTTGCCCCGCAATCTGAAAGTTAATTACAAACATTAATTATGGCAGCACATAAAATTCAACTCTTGGTTTTATTACTAAATATAGATTTAGATTCACTTTTGGAATTGCTGCTGTTAGTTATATTGGGTGGTATGTAGGGGCTGGAAGGGGTCTGAAGTTGTCATCTACAGTCTTGCTGTGGGGAAGACCCATCAAGCCTCATGCCATTCCTGACAGGAATTCATTTAGTCTTTTACCACAGGTTTCCACAGCTGATAACTGTACAGCTCTTTTCTGGGTTTTTCCTGGTTTTATTGTACAAAATATTCCCCTATACCTAATGAAATTGCCCCTTTCTGAAACTAAAACCTGTTACTGCTTTGCTTAACCTTTGTTTGAATACAAAAAAACAGAGAATTTCTTTTCCCTTTGCAGTGGCTTTTGATGTAGTTGAAGGGAGACTTAAAAGCAAGTGACGTGAATGTGCTAGCACAGAGGTCCAAGGTACTGTCACTGTTAGTGTTAAATTTTGCTGCAGATGCAGCCACCCAGGTTTGTTTCAACTCTAGTATTTCAGACCCTTAGATCCTCCTCCTTATGTGCATAAATACTGATGGTGGTGCAGATCTTGCACAGGCGCCACTATTTCAGTCCACATCTACAACTGTGAAAAGATTCCTTCATGTATTGTTGTTTACCAACACTACACAGACACCTCCCAAAGCTTTGAGGTCTTGGAGAAGTTGTGCTTCTGGCACTGCCAGGGCCAGACTAGAGTTGCTTTCTGAGCTCCCCTGGCAGCTTGGGCTGAGCTGCTCAGGGTTTTTTTGCATCAGTTCACCCACTCCTAAGCAGAAATAACATTACCAAGTAAACTATTTACCTGAGAGGCTTAATTATGCTTAGAGATGCCTTGGTTAAGGCTGACTAAAATGTCTGGTCTGGTTTCCTGGATGTACATCTGCACTGGGGATGGGAGCCTGGAAGGCAGGCAGTGGTGGGAGAGGCAGTAATGGAGGAGTCTGGCAGTGATTCCCTCCTGGGAACGTTCCGAGGCTGCAGACGCACCATTTGTGGCTCTCCATTGCATGCACATAGATAATAATCTTGCATTAGGCCCAATTACATGGTGTTATGGACACACAACACGGGGATTACACACCCAGCCACCGAGCCCCCTGTGACAAAGCAGGGCTGTAATTGGAGGAGACAGGAGGAAATGTTGGTTGTTAGAGCTCCCAGCACTGCAGTGCTGGGACTGCTGAGCCCCACCAGCCTTGGCCCTTTGCTGTGCTGCTCCCTTTCAATGTCTCGCTTTCAAAGCGCAGGTTTAGCACAGTGGGAGATAACTGAGCACCTTCTTTCCCCAGAGAGTTGAGAAGGGAAAAGGGACTGAACAACATTGTTTAAGTTGAAGCCCACAGATACTCCTGCCAAAGGAGGGCTGGTGTTTGCAGGATTCCTGCTATCGAATCCTGTGTATTAGAAGCCTGTAAAGAATCTACACTGCCCAAACATAAAAGGCAATCAAACCCAGAAATCTAGTATATGAGCTGGTCCATTTACAGATCTTTCTCTCCATTTATCTATCAGTAAATGAGTCTGAATACTTCTTTCTAACTGAGAATTTTGCAAATGCTGCAATGTCCCCTGGTCAGCCAAATGTGACACAAAAGCAGCCTGGAGTGCATCACAAACCTGAATGGCCAGCACAGCAGGCCCCTGGTGACTATGGGAGATGCTTGTTAAGGCTTGAGGAGAAGTGTTTTCTCAATTTGAATTAAATTTCAATTAAAATGTCTCAATTTGATTAGCTGCTTTGCTAATCAGCTGCAGAAATGGAATGGGAAAGAAAATCAGTCTCGGTTACCATCAGGTAACAAAGAACATCTTCAGCATCCCACAGGTTCTCCCCTGCTCCATCCTTCAGAATCTGTTCAGACTGTAGACAAGAAGTGGGTATTGTCCTGTGCTGATGCACAGCTGGTGCTCCATGTACATCATGAGAATGCCTGGTGCTTACAGAAATGGTCATCTGCAGAGTGGCTTTTGCTTTTGTCAGTGACAAACTAAGATACCATAACTTTTTTTAAATGGGATGTACCAGGTGGTGTTGTCATCGAAAAGTGTTCCGTGTTTAACAAAAAACCAACCACATAGATTTTTCCCACTTGGAGTGTGACTGGAAAACAACATGACAGTCAGTATTTTACTGAATAGTTAATCTATGAGAAAATCCTTTTATGTTGTTTAGCTTTTTCTGACATCTTGCCAGAAGATCCTTTTGGTTCATGTCTGTTGAACTGGAATAGAGCACGTAGATATATTGTCCTGAAAGTATTATTTCAGATGAAAAAGCTGACAGGCATTTATTGTATGCTCTTAATCATATTAATTGAATTCCAAGTAAGAGAAACAAAATCTCTGTGTACTCTGTGATTTATGGAATTGACAGTGTTTGACTATTGACCTCTGGATTACTCCAAGGGACATGAGAGGATGCTTAGAGTTCCTGAGTTTTGGAAGTATAATACTTGTATTATTAATAGGGTTCAAAATTTAAATAGTTTCTTTTTATTTTTTCCCCCAAGATAAAAGTTTTGAGATTTCTTCCAACATTGGGAGTATAATTGTGTTTTTTCTTGTCTACTCCTGACCTGTTGTATTCCTATACAAAAGGGTGGAGAAGTATGTAAAGAATAATGCATAAATATTTTTTTAAAATACCACTGGCATGACTGTCATTTCTACATGTTAACGATTTTGAGTCTGGAATGAAGAACTCTTTGTCAGAGAAATACAGTGGTGTACATGAATTTGGAACAAGTCAGAACAGAAGAGATAAGTGCACCGAAAGTTTGAGGAAGGAGATAAGTGATTGTTTTCAAATCATGACAGGACTGCAGACTGAGCATTCTTTCCTTGAGAAAATTTCTGATTAGTAGGGGCTATAAATCAGCTTTATTCTCGAGAAGGAGGAAAGCAGCTCTACACGTTCCTCTAACCAGTGTGGACAACTGGCAGAGGAGTGAGTTAGGAGAGCAGTTCCTCTGGGGCTGTAAATTGAAGTCTGTGGGACTGTGACAGTTCATAGTGGTGGAGGATGCACCACCTCAGAGAGTGCTGATCTCACGTTATGCATCTTCCAAGTAGTCCTTGGAGGATGCTCAGCCCTGCTGCAGTCTGCTTCTGCTTACCCTGCAAGATCTGACAAGGATCACAGCCCAAGGTGGGAAGTTGGCTGGCATAAATAATATTGTCTATAGCCTCACTTTCCTGATTCAGCATTTTGGATGTGAATACTTTACAGGGAGAGGACTTCTAAATGAGAGGACAGTACTTTTTCAAGGGACAAGGGTTTGGGAAGAGATGGGGGGTATAAGGCTGAGGAGAACTCAGCAGAATATAATTTTCTCCAAATGATGTTGGAGGAGTCAAAAGATTCTGGAAGATTTCTATTTCTCACAGCTTCCTGGTGTTTGTGAATCTGTTTCTATGGATCTGAATCATAGGTGGATCAGGATGAGGCTGGGGCCCTGGAGCAGCAAGCAGATAACTGGAGAACGATTTATTTTTCCCTTCATATGCTACAAATATCACTGTATTGTGTCCTCATCTCTGTCAGGACACACTTCTTAAAACTCCTTGCTGGGAAGGCATCATGTGTGTGATGGAAAGCTTTGCAGAGAGTCTCTGGAACACATCTCTACCTGAGCAGGTTCCCACTCCAGAGCCAGTGAGCTCCCACTGCTTGGGAGCTCCACAGGAGGAAATTCCTGCAGCTCCAGCTGGGCTGTGGTGCAGACAGTTCACTGGCAATTAGTGCCCTTTGCAGTGTTTGGCCTCCTTTGTTCTGAAATAATTGCTGTTATCATAGATGTTTTATTGCCTTCATTATGCTTAACATTTAAATATCAGTGAAATAGTGTGCTACTAAGTCATCTGTGCAATAGCTGTCTGCTAGAGTTATCCCTGAAATTTGTGTTTCAGGAGTATATTAATTCAGCACTGACTTAGGATTCCTAGAAGGAGCGTTATATATTTGTTGATGAATTATGGGAAACCTCTGCTTATTTAAAAATAAGCAAATATTTGAAACCTTTGCAAAACCTGACCCACTCCTGTTTGATATCCTGTGAGGAGAAATACTGTGTGATTGGAATAATGCTTTGTCTGTTAAATGGAAATTTTGAAGTAATTTAAAATTTTTTTTGGCTCCTGGAGTCAGAGAGTGAAGGGTGACCTTTTTGTATCCACAAGAAGAATTGCACTGGGAGCCAGGGATGTGTCCTCTGCCCTGTCACAGCCTGTTCTACCTGAATGCAACCCATGGCCCTTTGAAATCAATAGAAAATCTCACAGGAGTTCCTCTGGCCCCCGTTGACTCCTGTAGCACCGTGTGTGACCTAGTCAGACATCAGCTATGGATGTGATTTAATTTTTGTGAGCTGACTTTACATGTGGCTTTTATTTATCACTGTATACCTAAAATCTTCCGAGTTCACAGCTCATTTTAATGTTACAGGCAACTGAGGCAGAGGGTTGCCTCAGAATTGTATTTTTATGTTTACAAAAAAAAAATAAAATAAAATGTGATGCAATTATGAATTCCATTTGTGAGCCCTGTTTGAACTTCCCAATATGCAAGGAGCAAATAAATACAGATACTGAGGGGTGGGAGTCTTAATGAGTTTATTCACTCTCTGCAATTGTTGTACAGGCTTGTTTTGGCCACAAAAAGCTGTGGTTGCATCACTGGGTAAATGAGGTAATCGAGTAGTAGCAACTGTATGACACAGAGGTTCATTTTGCACCCTATGAGCTGCAACGGTGGGACATGTGTGCTGTCACCATGGCGTGAGCAGGAGTTCAGAGGCAGAGCTTGCAGCCCTGCAGATGTGCACTGGTACCCTCTGTCTCTGCCAGCACTGCAGCCACAGCAGGGCAGGGATGTGCAGACTGGGGGGCACAGCTGGCAGGGGGATGTGGCTGATAGATGGGAGAGCTTGGTTCAGCTTTACTGCTCAGGCTGACAGTGTTTCTCTCCTATTCTTGCCCAGTACATTTAGAATAGACTGCCTTTGAGTCCTTACATACTGAGGAACTGAATACACAAACCCAGTAGTTTGTACACCCAGAGATCCCAATACTTAGCTATGCATTTCTTGTCTGAGTTTTGATAGCATCCAGTTTTCCAGAGGATCTGGAATGAATACTACATGTTGTACTATAAGCCAAGTTACACTAAGGCTGTAGCTCTTATCAGCCTGGTGTGTGAACATGTGGGACTTGACTGACACGGATCTCTGGCTGCAGATCTCACATGCAGATCCCAGATTTTCAGGACTCTGCTTCCACTGACATAACTCTCTGTGCTCACAGATTTGAAAAGGAAGGAGAATTTTGCTCTGTTGGTGCAGTTTGCTGTCATGGGTATGTCAGCCACCAAGCTGGCTCCAGGTTGCCAGTGCATCCATCTGGAATACCAGCTATGATCCTGCTAACAAAGTGGTTGGGTGCTGTCCTGCTGGGATGCAGCACAGCAGCAGCTGCCAGTGTCAGAGCTGCTCACACCCCTGTCCTGAGCATGCCTGCACAGAGCCATGTGATCCTGCAACCTCCTGGCTTTGCCAATATGCCCATGTGTCTTCCTGTGTACCCAAACCCCAGTTTTAATAGGGTATAATCTAATTAGCTTTAATCTGTTGTGTAGATGATGGCTCTGCCAAGGGATTTCTAGGCAGAATTGTAAAAATGTTTTCAAATTGGCAGATGACCAAGAGGGCTGGTTAACTTCTGTAATACTCTTCTAGAGCTTTTGATTAAATATCCTATGTAAATAGATGACATTGGAACAACTAAATAGTCCAGGGCAGGATAATGTGCCTTTAAGTTGCTTCAGCAGGTGTTTCCTGCAGCAGGTACATAACCATACAACATAAGCATACTGTCTTCTACCAAAGTGACCCTGTGGAGTGCTGTGCCCCTTGTAGAAGGCAGAGGTTGCTCCATGCCTTGGTGCTGTGGACAACACGTTTCCAATAGGCAGCAGCAGGACTGGCCACACTGGGACACGGAGTTGCCACCGGCCCCATCCATTCCCATGACAAACTGGCCTACAGCATTTGCAGATTTGGTGCACTTGCAGCATGGCAATTATGCCCTGTTGGAGTGCTTTCCATTTCCTGTGCCATCTTGATAAACTTTATAGCTTCTAATTTGCTAGAGAGTCATTGATGTAATTAGGAGCTCGGTAAACGGAAGCAGCACTCAGCTGATGGCAATCGAGCCAGTTCATTCTCCGTAAGAAGCGCTAAGGGGGTCCCTCCCAGCAGCCAAGATGATTCTCTCTTTAGGCTCAGCTTTGGTGGAGCAGCAGCAGCAGCAGCAGCAGCAATCCTTATGTGCCTGGGTCAGGACATGTTTTATTACAGCCTGTTCCACTACCCATCTATTTTTTCATGAGGAAACCAAAGAGAGGGAGCTCATCCATCCTTTAGTTTCCACGGAGCAGTGTGAGCTGTCTGTCCATGTCAGTGGGCTGTTAACAAGGCTGTGGGAGCCAACAGCTCTCTTTGGAGAGGGAGCCCTGGCAGTGCAAACCTTCCATGCTGCTGTCCCTCCACTCCAGTTGCACCAGGTTTTGGAGCCAAGTGGCAGCTTAACCAAGTCTGGATCTGTTCCAGCAGTCAATAAAAACTCATCTCCTGTACCCCTTGTTACTCCACCATGGTAAACAGTAACCTTCAGCCACTCTGATGCTGCTGTTGGTTGCTTTCCCCCTAACAATGTCTTTCAGGGTATGTCACAAATTGTCAGAGGCATCGGGGAGTGTGTCTTGCTGCTTGCAGCCCATCAGATTTATTACCAAGGATTTTAACAGTTTGTTTCTCTAAATAGTGTGTTGTTGAAGAAATGTAAATAACTGACCAATCTGTTATTCTCTTTTCTCTCTATTTTTTGCTCCCAACAGTACCCTCAACAATAACAACATCACCCGCATTCCTGTTACCAGTTTCAATCACATGCCAAAGATCAGGACTCTGTGAGTAATATCTTCTAATATTATAATATAATAGTGGTGGTGTAAACCAACTCTTTGGCTGTTTGTTGTCTGTGATAATCTCATTTCAGTCTCTCAGGCTGCCTTGGAGACCTGTGTGGCTGCAGGGCGGGGGTGTGAAGGTGCCTGCATTAACTAAGATCCAGTTTTATCAAATGAAACTGTTTTTTTTTCTTTTTCCCTCATGGGAAAATCCATAATGTGAAATGCTTTCCAACTTGGAATATCACCAAGAACATAAAAACTGCTCAGATGGAACAAATGATTGAATTTTGTTAATATCCTGTGTTTAAATGTTATTTATTCTTTTCAAATTCAGAATATTAATTGGGGAAACAAAGCATTTTTAAACAACTTGAAGAAGTGTCTTTTTCAGGTACTTTCTGAAACAAAATGTCACTGAATCTGATGTGGTTTTTTTTTTTAAAAAAAGCTTCTCTTATGTCAAATCTATTTTTTTAGCTGGACAGCACTGTGCTGGAAAAGCTTAGATCTTTAGTAGTTCAAAATACAAAGTCTGTGAAATTAGACTGGACATTTGTATAATTTACCCACAGCCTACCAAAACCATTTTTCTTGAAGTAAATTGTTCCTTTAAATTCCTTTAGGTAACACATAGCTTTGGGAAAAGTCATGTCTAAACAAAGCATCTCTGTTTTTCCTCCAAAATCTCAAACTCCACCAAGATGTATTTAGTCCTAAAGGCAAAGAAAGGGAAATAGTAGCTAGCCTGAAAATTTTCTATGCCACTGAAAAAATACAACGCTTCAAGGATGCTGCACATGCACATGTAAAACCGTGTTAAATAAATTACCAGAACTGAAGAAAAGTGGCTCTTGCTTATGTCAATCTGCATAAGATAACCTCTGCCTTAAATTTACATTCCTCATTAGGTGATGACATTATTAGATCTCAATGTATGTAATTAAATGGAAATGAGATGTTTGTCTTTTAGAAGAGGATGGAAAAAGAAGATAAAGGTGTAGAGGCAAGGTTCCTGGAGTTTTGCCTTTTCTTATTCAGTCACACTGGTCCAGAAAATTTGCCTGGCACTTCCAGATTAGCCAGTCTTGTCTGTTAGCAGAGCTCAGTGCCTTCTGCCATTTTCCCTTCAGTTTAATTCCAGAGATGGCTTTGTATATACTCCCTGGAGACTTACACTGACTAATCCCCCTCTGCTGTAATTAAGGAAAAAAAAACCTAAAAGGAAAAAAGGGAAGGAAGTCATAAATAGGATTTATAAAGGGAAGCTTTTATATTGAATTCTGAGAGCCACGTTTTATAGAACATGAATGCTGACCCACTCTAAAAGGATTTGCTGGAAATTTAATTTAGGGTCTACAGCTAAAAGGGCAACTTTAGCAAACTTGCATTTGTATTCAGTCACCTCATGTTCTTGAAAGGCAGTTTCATCAATATCAAGGGACATGTTTCAGTCTCCTAAGACTGCCAAATAACACACAGTACCCTTAGCAGGTCTATATAGGAATTTAAAAGTGCTACATAAACAGGTGGAAATATAGGAAAATGTTTTGGTTTTCTATCTGTTTCAGCAGAGGCAAAAAAGTCATCAAAATAGCAATTAATATAAGATAAACACTGGAATCAAATAGCATTTCATAATTTTTTTCTGCTGCTGTTTCATATTAAAAATTCTTTCTCTACCCCAAGTTATCTTAACACTTTTCACAATTAATGCATAGTTAGTTATTAACAAAACCAGTTTTCATTGCTGCATATTTCTCAATATTTCCTGAATATCTTCCGTTCAGGCTAATTCTGTTCAATCTAATACTACTTTGACTAACCAAGTTCTCTGTAAATGGATAGTACTGCCCTAACAACTAACATGCACCTGATCACATGTAAAACTCAGCAGTTTTTGTTCACCTGTGTAAAACATTTACATAAAGATATTATTTGCGAGGAAGTGTTAATGTTAATGTTCTCTCCACTTTCCTGAGCTTTATCACACCTGTTTCTCCCGCATTAATACACAACCTCAGTGCAGAGTCTGCATGAAAGGAGCAAGTTGTCTGAAGTGTAACAGCTGAATAAGATTTACCGTTTAATCCATTGGCTGCTGATGCAAATTCAGCCCAAATGGATCCTGAATGATGCTCGTTACAGTTTGATGACTCTGCTGCTTTCTTCAAAAATGATCATCAGTCTGTTCACCTTCCCAAACAGCTTCACACTTCTCAGATGTGTTTTATTTTCTTGTAGGAAATCCCTGGTCCGAATGTTACTTAAGTAGAGCTTTATCCCATCAGCCCAGGCCCAGTGCATGTGGATGTTTTCCTGTGTGCCTCTTTTACACTCTAGTGAGACCCATTAGCAGGACATTTGAGGCTGTTTCTGCAGCAGCTACATCTGCTGTGATGCTTCTGTGGATAAATAGCTTTTTAGTTCACGGCTCTCAAAACAATCTGCTCATTTTAGAACAGAGAAGGAAAAATAAAAAGTATATTCACCTTGAACATGACCTCTGAGGGGAAAGGAGGGAAAAATGAAAAAGAGAAAAGCGTCAGTAAATTTTGAAGCACCTTAAGAATTCTTTACTAAAATCAGCTCTTCTGTGCTAACCTTTTTTAGTTAACTGCCTTTTCTGCTGTTAAGTTTCATCGATCTTTTAGCCTTGATTGGAAGTGACAGGAATTAGTTTTTATTGATCTGCTTTCCTTTGCTTGAAACAGCTTTATTTATGTTAAAACATGTCCCCTGTATCTATTTGCTTAATGGTAAGTGTCCTGTTGTCTCTGCATGTGAGTGACTGCTGAGACAGGTAATTGCATAATTTCTTTTAATTTTTTTATTTGAGGGTAAACTGCAAATGTGCCAAATCACTTCAGTGCTTTTCATGTTCCCGGGGAACTGGTGTTTAATGCTTTTGAAGTGCTGTGAAAAGTCTTTTTGTGGCTGTATTCATTAATATAATTATCAAAAATATATTCTAATGGGCTGCTTTGTAAAGATTGATAGGCTCTCTAAGTGGTCTCCTCTCAAAGCAAACCAGAGTGTGCAAAAAAACTTGAGCAAATGACAAGGCAAAGAGGTGGCACTTTGCTCTACTGGAACAGGAAACCCCAGCTACACCAGTTTAGTGAGGGGGAAAAACAAGCCACAAAACTGGAAGACTGCCCCTTTTTTGGGAAATTTATTACTCCTGCCTGCCTTACATTCCAATGCAGGGAATGGCATGGGATGGGCACAGTTCCAGTTCCTGAAGGAAGATGATCCTGAGTATCATGACGTGGCACTGAGTGCCATGATCTGGTAAAGGGACTGGAGTTGGACCAAGGGTTGGACTTGATGATCTCGGAGGTCTTTTCCAACCCAATCAATTCTATGATTCTATGATCATTGTTGACTGCTGTTGTGGGAAGGATGAGACCTTGAGGATTTCAATGAAATGCTGACTCTCAAGTTAGAACAAAGTCTTCCTTAGGATGATTTCTGCCTAAAAGATATTTATGTATTTATTTATTCTTCCATTCAACAAAAAGGCAGATTAATGGTTCGTAACAAGAAAACATTTTAGTAGAAATCTGACTTACTGCATCTTCACTTAAATACCTTCACAATCCCTAAACTCAAGGTCTTGTAGCCATCCTTCTAGAACAATTACATTTTACAGTGCTCCCAGGAGAGCAGAGCCTTCCACCTCTCCAGGATAAACTCTGAGTTCCAGATTTGTGGGTTTTTTAACCATGCCTGCCCACCCCAGACGTACAAATCTGGGACTGTCAGCCCGGGCGCCAGTGCCGGGCTGTGCTGCTGCTGTGCAGTACAAACAGCTCCCAGACAGACAGATCGTTTGTCTGGAGGATGGACAAGGCTAAATCTGCTGCACACCAATTGTGTGCCTGTAATATTAGTGAATAATGCTTTGTCCAACCATTTCTGACAGGATTTTCAATCTGGTTCATCATTTCATTTGGTGTAACACTGCAAATCTATGACTCATTATGGGAATGAAATAATTAGTATCCTGGGCTTTTGTTTTGACCTAAAGCTTGGTAGCTATTAAAATTCCCAGATTTGCTCCCTGGACACATCATCATTTTGCAGACTTCTTCCCCCCCACCCCAGTGTGATAATGCTTCTGCAAATCCCTGGTGCCAGGCATGGAGCAGGCTGGGCAGGGAGCTGAGTGGATGGATCCTACAAGAGCTGAAAATTCCTGTCTAGGTCCTGCATACTTGCATTAAATTGCCACAGTAAAAAGAGCATTGATGAATTTGTGCAGGCAACATAGGAACACAAAAAGTATCCAGAGACTCTGATGTGCAGGGGTTCTCTCTTCCTTCTCTCCCCATCTCCCCAAAGGAGAGAGAAGAGGAAAGAATCTCCCATCATCCTGTTTTTCAGGCTGATCCTCATGTTTAGACAAACCACCCTTTGAATTCACTCAAAGATATCCCAGAATCCCAGACTATTCTGAGTTGGGAGGGACCCACAAGGATTATTGAGACCAACTCTTAAGTCAATGGCCCACACAGGGGATTGAACCCATGACCTTGGCATTATTACAACCAAGTTTTAACCAACTGAGCCAGTATCACATACAGGTCTTTCTGATGGGAAATCATAGGCAAAGGAATTACTTGGCACTGTCTTAAATTCTGCATATTCTTCTTGTTTCTAGAAAGGCCAGCTGTAGATAGGTCATTATTTAACTTCATTTTTCTAAGACATTGTAAATAATAGCACTAATATACATGTGGCCTTTGTGCCACAGAACATGCCAAGCTGCAAGGGATCCACAAGGATCATCAAGTCCAACCCTTAGCCCTGCACAGCACCATCCCCAAGAGTCACAGAGTGTTGTCCAAATGGTCCTTGAGCTCTGGCAGCCTTGGTGGTGTGCCCACTGCCCTGGAGAGCCTGTTCAGTGCCCAGCCACCCCTTGGCTGAAGAACCTTTTTCTAAAATGCAACCTAAACCTCTCCTGACACAACTTCAGGCCATTCCCTTGAGGGTGTTATATGGCAACATGGACATCAAGCCCTGACTCAGCTGTAAGAAAGAACCAACTGCAATGCTGCTGAAACTGTAGTGAAGGGTCAGACAGCCTTGTGCTTGATTGCTCTGCTTGTGGCTGATATTTAAACCAACTCCCAGTAACTGTAGGTGTGTTGTGTGTGTGTTTTGCAGGCGACTCCACTCCAACTTCCTGCACTGTGACTGTCACCTGGCCTGGCTGTCGGACTGGCTGCGGCAGCGCCGCACCATCGGCCAGTTCACCTTCTGCCTGGCCCCCGTCAGCCTCAGGGGCTTCCTGGTGGCAGAGGTGCAGAAGAAGGACTTTGTCTGCTCGGGTAATGATGCCAATCACTCATTTTTGTCTCTCAGCTGATGGGTTTATATGGCTATCCACATAAAAAACAGAGCAGGGAAAACGACTGTGTGGTGTTCGAATGCCATCCCGCAGCAATCCTGTTTTTATCACTGCTAAAATGTATGGGGGCAGATCAAGTTGTTATTTTTTTCCAGCTTTATAAGAATTATTGGATTTCAGTTAACATTTCACTTCTCACTTAATTCTTTTTCTACTTTTACGCTGCCAATGATATCAACATAAGGGATCAATTAAGTGTGGATAATGTGGTGTTTCTCCAGGGAAGAGCTCTACAGCTGACTGGAATATGAAAAAAAAGGAAAGAGAAAATGCAAATCTGAGCGTGTTGACAAATGATTGGATGATAGAACATGGGGAGCAGATTTTATCCCAGGGACTGAAACAGGATTCTTAGGGAGCCAATGCACTTTGCTGATCTGCAAGTTTCCACACTGATAAATGAGGCTGATGATACATGGCAACTCACAGAGCCTGTGTCTGCAGGTTGGGCCTATTCATCAAGCCTCTAGAACTGCACTTGGCTCTTTTGGGACAGAGATATGTTTTCCTAAAAGAAGAAGAAAAAAAAAGGAAAAAAAAAAGAGAGAGAGTGGTAGAAAAATTGAAAAAAAAAAAGAAATGTCTGAGCTGGGTTGAAAGGAAGGATGTGGTGGAGGAGAGCCATGGCAGTGTGCATGCTGTGGAAAAAAAGAAGATACTAGACATAAGTTTGGAGGTAATTTTGCAGGTCCAATGGTAGCACAGGGAGCTTGTTATGTGAATCCTAATCTTGACACACTGAATCTTGTACTGTTGAGTTCTTTATCTCTCACAGCCTGGGAGCCCTAAAGCTTCATCCACTTGGTACATGGATTGGCTGATGGAAATACAGTAGAAGTGCTCATGTAGAAGTGTTTTTAGGAATGCCTTTTTCTGTCGTTTCATTTGCATGTGACAAAGAAAGAGCAAAATGGTTGTACTTAGAGAAGAAGGGTTTGACCACTTAACTGTGGTAAATTAATGCCCAGCCTTCGAGGTGTGCAGAAGTGTTATGGGCACCTGGAAAATGAAGGTGTGATTATGCTCTTTGGGACATGGTATTCCAGAGTGCTGAGCAGCTTCTGTGCATTTGTGGAGATGATGCCCATAATACTTGATAAATTATATCAAAAGTTTAACTGAAGAAAAAGGTTTAGAAATGTAACAGTCTTTGGAGAGGAAGGATAAAAGAAATGGATAAATGAATTAAGCTATTAGCAGAAGCTAATTTTACCAAAGAGGTAACCACAGCTTTTTTTTTTCCTTATGAAATGAAGTTTTAGATGGGGCATGAGCTCAGCTATTTGGATTTATGATAGAGTGAATGAAGGAAAATGAGTTGTTTAAATCAGAAGAAGAGATAATAATTGCTGAATGAGAAATGTCACAGGAACAGAACTCATTTAAAAGGAGTTTTCTGTGCAGACTATGACTTCCAGAAGAGACAAGATTTCTAACATTTGCCTGTTGTACCAAAGGCATATAAGGGTACTCTCAAGATTTGCCTGCTTTTAAAAAAAATATAAAATAATGAAAATTAAAGGCAAGAAGTTTTCAGTGAGACAGTGCATCAACTGTATACCCGTAACTCTCATCTGGGAAATGAAATGAAATTAAATGTACTGAAAAAGAAATATATTTGAAGAGCTCATTTTAGTGGAGGATTTAGCTGAGAACTCAGCTTAGTACATGCTAGTTCAACCAACACTTACATGGACACCTAGTTTAAAGAGGATATAAATCTTTCTTTCTCCTTATTACAGTTCTTATTCCTGATTTTGCAGCATAATTTGTTAATGTTTGACTATGAAGTCAAACTAGGACAGGCGTTGGACAGTGAACTCAACTTGTCCCTCTGCAAAGGAACTTTATAGAAGTTACATGAATCATTGCAAGTAGCCTTGAGCTGGCAGTGAGAGCCACCTTTGCATCACAGTTATGAAGAGCTGAAACACAAAGTAGTGAACTGCTCTGTTTAACTACAGGCTGAGAATCTTAAACACTTGTGGTTTTATGTTTTTATATCATCACAGCAAAAGGAAACTCAGCTTTCCCTTCACTGTGAAATGGGCTTCATCAGGGCATTCCAGTTCAAAACTTGTGCTGCTGGATGCTTCAAAGCAGCAAGAATAGAATCATCATTTGGGGAAAAAGGAAAACAACATTACAAAACTGCCTTCTCTTCTTTGAACTCTATGCAAAAATAGTGGTGTTGTATAATTTTATGAGAAATACTTTTTGGAAACAGATTTCGAATGTTGCATACCAAGCTGGAAAAGAAAAATGGAAACAATGACAGAGAAGCACCGTAACTGGAGCCCAAATTGCAGGGTTTCCTTTGGGCATGTCCTGTACAGTGATGTTTATAAGCATTAGGTGCAAAGCCTCTCAAGATAATGTTGCTGAAGTCAGAGTTACCTGCAGAAGTATCTGGGTGAACTGAGTCATACCTGTGTAACCTGGGGGTCAGTCTTTCAAAAATGCTGTTCAGCTTGTGCACAGAAATTATAAAATGCTGATTCAAAGGGCATGTGTAGGCCACCTGTGAGCAGCAGAGGGGCTGTTGCAGGTGTCACTGGTTTGTGTCCATGAGCATTTGGCTCAGAACTGGAGGGGAAGGTGCAGGATTCAGTAGTGCTCAGTTGCCTGTAGATGGGTTTGCAAATATGTCTAATTGGATTTGTGTTTCTGAGAAGAAGGAAAGAGGTTGTGGACAGACCTGAGTGGGGCTGGGACTGGACAGCCCCTCCCTGTCAGAGGAGAGGTCAGTGATGCTGGCAGTCCTGTCACCACCAGGGCCTTCTGCTTGGCTTCCTCTGCAGCCTGTCCTCTCCTTGGTGGAGAGTCTCTCCTCCGGAGCCACCCCTGACAGAGCAGCCTTCCTGGGCCTTTGCCTGTAAGGCCATCTGTTCCCAGGGAAATCTCCAAAAGGCCTCTTCCTGCTGCACAGTTGGTTATTGAGCTCTGGGATACGTTTGCTGAGACAGTGTCCTAGAAGGTAGTACCTGTAGAAAGGGAAATTGTGGCACCAGAGGATGAGCCCTTTGCTGATGTGCTGCACAAAGGCAGTAGGATGCATTTCACACAGGCAACCTGCTGTATTTTACACAGGTAACATGCTGTATTTCACACAGATAAACTGGGGTGTTTTGCATAGGCAGCAGGCTGTATTTCACACAGATATCATGCCATATTTCACATAGGCAGCAGGATGTATTTCTTCTCTCTCCACCATAACCTTGCCATTCATTGCCACACTGCCATGACAGCAGGCAGTACACTAAGTAAAGACTTAGCATGAGTTGAAATACTACCTGTACTCTGAACTCTGGGACTTGTTTATTTTTGTATTCCCTTAGCTAGCACAGAAGCATCTGGGGGTTCTGGCTTATGCTTGGTACCTTTTGGAGCCTCCCAGTCTTTGCCTGGATCAAACCCAGCTTCCTTCCCACGCTCAAATGTTTCACTGTTGAACTGGCTTTTCCATCTCTGTCTCTCTCAAACACACTCTCTCTGCCTATTTGTCTGTCTCTTGTCCTCTTCTGACCTCCCTACGGTAGTTACTTTATTTCATTTTCCTCTCATCTAAGTTTTATTATGGCTCTTTGATTTTTCTTCTACCTGCTCTTTATTTACTGGAGTTGAAATTAATCTACATATTGATCTGTTATGACAAGTCATAATGTGTCTTCTCACCTGCATCAGCGTGGCTGCAAAGCTTTGCAAAGTAGGTTTGTGAAGTTGCGCACTTCTGCCATCAGCAGCATTTTGGTCCTTTCGGGGCTCTGTGCAGGGGCCACTGAGTGACCCCATTTAGATGGTTTTTGTAATGGTGAATCATCCTGATTTTCCTAAGTATACACATGGGAAAATAAATGTGTATTCGAAGTGGCTGTCTAAGAATAAAGCAGCTGCATCCAGGAGCTCTGTGTCTCATGCTGTGACAGTGCCACACTTCAGCTGCTGTCCAGGGATGCTGTCATTTTGGCCAGGACCTTGATGTATGTTACAATTGGATGAGATTTCTCAGAATAGACCAGAGATCGATATTTCTAAGAGTTGATGAAATTTATAAGTGTAAAATACGTGATTTTTAAGTGATTTTCTAAGACAGTTTTTTAAAAAAAAAATGAAAGAAGCATGGTAGAGAAGAAAGGTAGATCAATACAACATTCTCTTTTTTCTTAGAAACAATTTTCTCTGATTCTTGATCCTTAGTTGCCATTCAGAGGGTCTCCATGAACCTGAAGGAAATCAAGATGCATAATTTGATTTAAATAAGTTAAAATGCAGTCTGAAATTTAGTCCAGAGAGACATTATTACCATAGACAAGTGTCTAGTGATTTCTGGCTATATAAACTGGTACTGATTTTAAGGAAACAGTGGATTGATGCAAATCTCGGTTGAAGATCTAGAGCTCTGATTCATGTGGTGAGACTGCAGCTGAGGTATAATAAAGAGGAAAATATGTTAGCTTCCTGCTGCTTCATGCAGACTGGAAGCCCTAATGAGGCAGCAGATTTATTTGTTTAGGAGGTCAAACTATCTTTAAACATTGCTGTTACTCTGTGGCCCAGATCAAGGAATTCAGGAGACTGTCTTGCTCCATTTTTTACTGATAATTTCCCAGCATATTGTTGAGGAGACACTCAACAATGAGTAACTAATAAAACAGCACTCTTCAAGCTTAGTGTCTCAATGAGAGCAGCCAGGAGGTACCAAGGGAAAAGTGTGTGGGGAGAGGAACTCCCCCCATGTGCTGCTGGTTCAAACTCTCTGTGCAGTGGTGGATCTGTGGGATCGGGAGGCACTGCCAGCAATGAGGATTGGTGCTCCCGGGGGAATAAAGAGGGGACAGACTGTTTGCTGCTGGGGCAGGTTTTGCTGGAGCAGGGCAGTGGTAATGGCTCCTGAGGGTTGTCTCCATGCTGTCCATCCCAGTTCAGGCAGAGAAAGGTGGGATCCTGTCCTGTATCAAAAATAACGTGGCCAGCAGGCCCAGGGCAGTGAGCCTTCCCCTGGGCTCTGCCTTGGGGAGGCCACACCTTGAGTGTTGTGTTGAGTTCTGGGCCCCTGAGTTGAGGCAAGAGATTGAGGGGCTGGAGCGGGGCCAGAGAAGAGCAACGAGGCTGGAGAAGGGAGTGGAGCACAAGTGCTGTGGGGAGAGGCTGAGGGAGCTGGGGGTGTTTGTGCTGGAGAAGAGGAGGCTGAGAGGTGACCTCAGCACTGTCTGGAAGTGCCACATCAGGGAAGTTGTGGCCAGGTGGGGGTTGGTCTCTTCTCCCAGGCACTCAGCAATAGGACAAGGGGGCACGGGAGGCTCAAGCTCTGCCAGGGCAAATTGAAGTTGGAGAGCAGAAACAAATTCTTTGCAGAGAGAGTGCTCAGGCATTGGAATGGGCTGCCCAGAGAGGGGGTGGATTCCCCATCCCTGGAGGTTTTTAAAGTGAGCTTGGCCGTGGCACTGAGTGCCATGATGTGGTAAAGGGACTGGAGTTGGCCCAAGGGTTGGACTTGATGATCTTGGAGGTCTTTTCCAACCCAATCAGTTCTAT
Organism: Sakesphorus luctuosus; assembly: GCA_013396695.1. Lineage (NCBI taxonomy): Eukaryota > Metazoa > Chordata > Aves > Passeriformes > Thamnophilidae > Sakesphorus > Sakesphorus luctuosus. Next base: position 2,229,541 of record VWZD01010421.1, on the reverse strand, counting down.
GATTCTATGATGCAATGCCCTTGGCCCTGATGGTCACCGGAGCTGGGTGAGGAAACTGGAGGAGGAGGAGGCCTTTTGCTGTGAGTGAATGGTCTCTTTCTGCCTAGTGGGACACCCTCACTATACAGCTGTTTTATTGTTTTTGGAAGTGAGCTTGACCATTTCATCCAACTCTGACCTTTCTCCAGCAGAATGACCTGGGAGTCATGCCAGACACAGCACCTTTTTTTCTCACTGTAAACTTAGTTCTTGCTTTTTCTGACCATTCAGAGACCCAGTAAGTGCTCTTACAATGGAGTCTAGGCAGGACTTAGAGTGAGTATGACTTTTGAGGCCTTTTGGTCAAAAATGTGGTTTAAATTTTACCCCAGGAAATTTCTGTGGAATGCTGATAGAATTTTTACCTCCTGTTACAGTTTGGTACCACAAAATAACATTAATAACTGGTCTAAAGAAATGTTCCAATACTGTGCATTTGTTTGTTGCTCCTCAAATTAATTCCTCTTGGAGATTTGGAGAGATACTAATCACTATTTATCAGTTTGTTTGTTTTCTGTTTCCATTAAGTTTCTAATAACAAATTTAAATTTACTCTAGCACTAGCAGTTGTTTTATACTGTAGGAATTTACTTCTTGACTTGCTTAGTATGTAAGATGCCACATATGGTGCTTCTCATTTAGGGGACCATCTTGCAAATCTGAGGGATAAATATGTGTTTATTAAGGCACTTAATATTTCTTTAAGGGCCAAAGCTGAAAATTGGCTTTTAATTACAGTAAATTTAGTTTTACTGCCAAAAATTATGTCTTACCTTTCAGTATAATTAGCTCTTTTTTTACCTTGGAATTCTCTGTGTCCCCAGAGCAGTATGTATAGGGCTTTAATGGTTATTTAATGATGGCAGGTTGGGGTATAATTATTCAGCCATTGAGCTTTTGAACTGTTGCTGTAAAACTAATAACATGATTAGTTTTTCTGTTGATGTCCAAAGCTGGTGGAGTTCTGTTGGTAATATTTTGGTGTAGAATGGAAATGCTTCCTGGCAGTACCACAGCCATGCTCAGAGCCCGTTCACAGAGAGCAGGGCTGTCAAATACAGAGCAACAGGGTTGACTCTGAGCATGTGGACAAGCTTTGGTATGAAATCTGTAGAGTTTTTCTGTTCAGTACATGTATTGGCAACTCCTTTATGGATCCACAATTAATAATAGTAATTAAAACAAGCACGGAGCTGCTTATAAAATGAGTGCAGAATTCCATAAATGAATTGGGGCAGATACAAAGCTGCATACAGTCAACACCAAGTTTGTGCTAATTTTTCTGCTTCACTGACAGTGGAATTAGGGATGTTGCACTGTTGCATCACACCTGTGATGGGTTGGCAATGGAGCACCACCAGCCATCCTGCTGCTCCCACTCACTCTCCTCAGTCTTCTCCTCCTGGGGTGAAACCAAATTCTGCCCCAGCCCCTCCTTTCCTGCCTTGTTCTCTGACTTTGGTGCTTGCAGGGCTGTTTCTCACACTTTTTTTCCTCACTCCCTATGCCTGGCACTGCTCTGCCCTTTCTCAGGTGCCCTCTCACAGAGGCACCACCAGCCCCATGGGCAGGCTCAGCCGTGAGGCTGAAAGGAAGTGTCTGGAACCACCGTGGCCTCTCCTCTCCTCACAGCAGCTTCCCTGGCAGTGCTGGGCACCAACACCCCATACCCAAACTGAGGGGATCTCCTGGCCCACTGAATTACCTCCTAGTAATGGCAGGCAAACATGTTTAGGTCAGAAGGTCCATAAGAATTTTCTTCTATAATTTCCAGACATCATAAGGAGCTTGAATGCACCAGAGTCCTCTTGCAAAAGACCAAAGGCAGTGACTCCAACCTGCCCCAGGAGAAAGGCAGGAGAGGTTGTTGTTGCCCTGCCTTCCTTAATGTGTTCAAAATGCCAGAGAATTTGGTTCATGGAATCCCAAGGTGGCCCTGGGAAGGGGATGATGCCTTGCTCTTCCGTCCTTGCCCACTCAGCTGGAAAAAAAACCCAGTATTTCCTCACTCTGGATCTGGCCACGGGGCAAGCTCATGACCAGGCTGGATTCCTTGGGTGTCGTTATCAGGAGGTGTGGCACATTCTGCCAGCCATCCCTGAATGGTTGTGTCAGTCTGGCTGGAGTGAATCCCATCTTCCTCCTCCTCCTGAAGAGACCAGCCATGGTACCAAGGCAAGGAAAACCCTGTCTTAGCTGTGGCAGGACATGGATGGGGGGACAGAAGCAAAGACAAATGTGCAAGCAAACAAAATCCTGTAGTGTTTAAAACTCCGGTAAAGTCAAGTCCAAGGACTCAAAGCATAGTCTTAAACTAATCCTATTCCTTCCAGAACTTTATCAAACTTCACTGTGAAACAGTTCAGGATGGATCACCTGTTTAGAACCAGACTCCCTTCACAGGCTTACCATTGATCATGATCATTATCTATCTTTTAACCTCCTACAGGTGGTATCCTTTCACTTAAATTATTTATCTTCCTCTTCATTTCTATGCTTGAATATATTTATAAGTTCCCTGTATTATTTCTGGACCTATTTTTAAATGTCACTTCATATACACCTTTGAGGCAGCTGACACAAATTGTGGAATTGGCATTAGTGGATGACTGTGAATGGACAGGAGTATTACATCTTTCAAGACTTTCTGTTGCATTCTTTCAGCCTCTGACCTGCTTTGGAAGAGCAAACAACACACAAACCCAGAGAGCCAACTGCACATAACAGCCTTCCTTGTGGTGCAATGGTTGGAAAGTTAAGTTCTAGCTGGTTTTAGGAGAACATGCCTGTGTTGACAGGGCTGGAGAAAAGACCTTGAAAAAAGGCTCAGGGTGGGCACAGGGCATTCTGACTTTTCAATCCCTCCTGTGGAAAGCTTAAGTGGAATAAATTTCCCTGAGAGAAAAACACTTTTGTCATAATTTTGCATAGATTTCAGTTGCCTCACAGATTATATATTATTAATCCTCCAGAAGAACAAATCTACCTGGTGAACCTCAGTGGTTGCAGGTGAACCTCTTTGTTCTACTTTCTTCCATTTTGCTTGGAAGTGTTCCGTATAATTTTGGTGCTATTATCGTTAATGAGATAATTGCAATATTAATTCTTCTAGGATAAGAATGTGAAGCAAGGTCTGATTTTCAATGGTGTTACTTTACTGATAGATTTTGAAACATGCTAAGTAGGATTTTGTGGAATAAAGCAGAGTTCATTCGTTAAACCAGACCTTCCTTGCACTGCAGTTGGGTATTTCTGGTTTTATTCCTCAATATTTATTTGCAAACTGATTAGTGTTGACTTTTGCCTACATAACACTTGTGCTCACGTGCCAGGAATTTTTAACAGATAAATTTACTGTTTGAGAATATTGGGCAAAGCAGTGAAGTTGAATCAAATAATGAATATTCATGACTAGCAAATTTTTGCATACCATGAACTTGATGGTATTAACATCCTCAATTAGGGGCTCAAGTTACTAATCATAAATCCTTAAGCTGTGCTCAGCAACTGGCTGGTGAACAACCAGAGAGGGAAATATTTGCATAAGCCATTTGCTGCCCATTTGTGTAGAATAAACACATTTGCACAAAGTTTGGCCGTTAGAGGGATATTTGCCATCCCTAAGGAATGTTGACTTTGCAGATGGTCAGCTGTGATTCCCTTGCCTGTGTCTCTCTGCAGGGCTGTGTGTGCCCAAATGTACATTTATCCTGGGGTGCAGACACCAGTCAGGAGCAACGTGTCTGTTTTAGGTGCCTCTTGGAGTTTGTACCACTAGAAATTCAGTGCAAACTACAGCCCATGCAAGAGGAATTGCTTTCAGATGTCCCAGCATTGTCAGAAGTTCCCATGGGTTATTTAATTAAACCCAAAAAGGTCATACCATATCCGTGGATCTGCAATACTCGTAGTGTTTTGCTTATTGATCAATAATTTCATGTCTGGTGTACTTAAAATGATGTAAACTCAGCACAGATTTTTAACCACTAAGTCCTGTCAGATTTGTCTTTATATCCATTAATATTTTTTACAATTAACTAATGTTTTGGTGGTGGAAAAGAACTGCTGTGAAGGCGACTGGATAGGTGAGGAGGTAATAAAACACACTACTTAGTGTGCTGTAATTGAGTGTCAGTGGAAATGAGATTATTTACTTTATTTAGTAATTGCAAAATTTATTTTAGATGCCTATGACATTTAAGCTGTTCATTTATACACCATAACCCTTCTATTCTGATAATTGTAATATCAGTCTGTTTGCTGCTTTTAAAAGGCTAGAGGCTAATGAGAAGCTTATTTGCAAAAAGCATTTAATTCCTCTGTAAACTGCTGGGTCCTAAGTCTCTCCCCTCTTTCCTCTCTCCCCTAACCCACAGTCTGAGACTAAAATCAAGTGGTGCCAGATATTAATTACCATAATCATTGGCACTGTCGTTCCATTACATCAGGCACAAAAAGCACAGTAATTTCTGTTAAATCACGTTCCTATTTTAGCTTCCACATTTTGTTAGTGCTTTTCTTATGGCAAAATGTATAATTGAGTTGATGGTTTTTATCTCTTAGAGAAAAATATAATTAACGTGGTGAACTAGGGCTGCTGTGTATCAGAAAAGATCTGAAATGGCAACATGACAGATCATAAGAACAATTTCAGAAGGGAAATAATATAAATTGACTTGTCCATGGCCATTTCCTTTTGCTGCATCCACTCCATAAGGAGTTCACTGCACTTGTGGAGGGCACAAAGAAATCCTGAAATAATTCTGTCTTTCCTCTGTCTTTTCTTTTGAAGAAAGTTTTTTAGCAAAAGGAAAATTCATTTTTAGATTTCAAATACCTTTTCTTTAGAGGTTGTGTTGCCTTGGGGCCCTTGTTGTGTCTGTATGCTTATACTCTGCATGCCTATGAAAGTCATACCCAAATTTTAATAACTTTATAGTCCTTAGACTACTTAGATTTGTTTTCTTGACCAGTCCTTTCTTCACCAGCTCTCCACAACTATACAAACATTAAACTAATTAAACTCTTGGATTTTTTTTTTTTGCACTTTACTTCTCTAGGTCTGCTAACAAGAGATCCTCATTTAGGTGGAGCTGTTAAATCCAAATCAATTTTGAAATTCTGTTTATAACATTATTGAAGAAACATTGACCTTAATAGATAACTCTTAGTGTAAGAGCTGATAGAACATGTGCTAGATACCTGTTGAGTGAGTTCTATTTTGTTCTTTGCCAAGGGAAAACAAGAGAAAGCATTTAAGAATAATGTCATTTGGTCATTAGAGTTTTCAGAAATCTACAGACTAGGTCTACTTTTGCTCATGAAGAAGAAAAGTTCACCAGCTCTGTAGGGCTGTTCCCGTGGTGCTTAGGGCTGTGATTTAGTAGTAGAACTGCAGTGCTGGGTTAGTGATCCTGAAGATCTTCCCCAGCCTCAATGATTCTCTGACTGTCCTGTTGCTACCTGCCTTTTGTGCCAGGAATTCTGGTGTTTCTGCCATTGCTCTTTCTTTTCAGGCTGCTTTCTGTACCACCCTCCTTTCCTGCAGTGCAGAGCACTCTGCAGTCCATCCTCACACCACCTGTGCAGGGGCTGAGCCACCTCACCGACTCTGACAGTGCTGATTTAGATGCAGCAGGTCAGGAAAAGACTCTTCAAACTCCACCTGGCAATACAGCTGGTTTTTTGATTCTGTGCCCTTACAGAAAGGAGTGTATTACTGCTCCTCTAACCCACAGTGACATGTGGCAGGGTTATAACTGTGCAAAATTGCATTTTCCCCCTGCTGCAAAGCCCCTTCAAGAAAGCACATCAGACGTGTGATGATAAAGGATGTGTAGATCTGACCTTGCTGCCAACTTTGTGCCTCCCAGAGAGCAAGGATTGCTTGGAAGTGTTTCTTCCCAGTTGGATAATTTCTCCCTATCCCTAAAAGCTTGCAGTAGCTCGTTTGCACTTCACTTTTCCTTTGTTTCATAGCACCACAAGGGAGGCAGGCAAAGAGAAAATGGAAAATGTTGGCGATCAGGTCCTAAGAACAAACCTCTTGTTCTTAAACATAACAGAGGGCTGTGCACATTTTGAGGCAATACAAGCTACTTTTGGGAGGAGTCACAGCTGAAATCTTCCAGAAACCTTAGACTTGCCTTGGGTTGGCAGAGCTGGCCATGCTTTGGAGCAGAGCTCTGTTAATTCTACAGGGGTTGTATTCCTTGACAATGATGCCCTGCATTTCCATGGCCTGGAGCAGACCCAGCAGACCTGCTGGTCCTGCCTGTTACACATGCACATGTTTAACTGGAGAAATAGTTTTTTCTTGTTTAGTTCAAATAGCTACCACTTAAATACTGTATGAAATGCATGGCAACATGTATAGACTATGTTAAGACAATGATAATATTTTGAAACTGGACAAGTCAAAGTTCAGATTGCCTGATAAATAGGCATTTGTTTCCTTGGAAATGGATTTAGATTTAACTACATTACATTATTGAATTATTTTTGCAGTAGATTTTTGCCCAGATGATTCTTTGGGGTGCCTTTGAAACCAATTCTGTGTTGAGATGAAAGACTTTTGATGGTAAACTCCTTATCTGCAAATGTCCCTGTGGTTGGAAAGTGGACTACAGATGAGACAGGGTATTTTAGCAAAGAAAAGGATCATTGGGATCACCTCATGGTGAAAGCAGCTGCCCACTCTCACAAAGAATGCATTTGACTCCTGCCCATGCTGAAAATTTCCTGTGAGCCCCACTTTTTCCTAGTTGGTCACTACCTCTGAAAATCTAATTTCTGGATGCCTGGAGTTCTGAGGCCTGGCCTGCCAAAATGCAGTCACTCACAGCTCTGATTAGCATCAGTGAAAGTTATATTTTAAACACATGCAGTGCTATGAAACCCACAGTTCTCCCCTGCTGTCCTGACAGAAAGTCAGGTGGTGACCCAATAAAAATATTTCAAACCCAGTACTTGGGTTTGGCAACATTTTGCACACAGTTGAAATGGTGATCTTATCCTGCAAGTTGGTAGTGAATTTTAATATAAGGCAGTTCTGTCATCCCAGGTTACAGAATAATATTTAAAGGGGATGACAGTTTGCCTGAACTCAAGGAAATTCAGACAAACTGCAATGAATTCCCATCAGAATTTGATACCTTTCTGACAGAAGGCATGATTTTGCAGTAATTGTCTTTTCCTTTCCAGCAGGACTGCCTCTCAAGTGTAAAGTCAATCTGTAGAAGTTTTCAGCTGATGCCTTTTCAAACTGTATCTGCCTATCAAAATAATGATACTTAGAGGTGCCACAGAATGCCTTTCCTATGGTGACTTTTCCTGTTCAAGGCTTTGAAAACAGGAACGTGTATCTGGCTGTACAAACTGACATTGCTGTGGAGAGTTAAGGGCTAAACTGGGCAGCTATGGAGGCATAAATCAAGAGAGAAAGTTTATGAGTGTTGCATTTTTATAACATTCTATTTGTCGTAATGAACATTTGGTTGCACGTTGATGCAAAGAAATATTTTTTTGACTTTTTGTCACCCACAGTTATAATTCATGAAAGTATCTATCATGGATCTTTGCCAGGACAAATCCAAGCATGTACATGAATTAATTTTTCCAAAGAAAAGGCCAATCTGTTATGATTTTTGTCTTTTCTTACCAGCACAAGTCTTCACATTTAGCCCTCTGTGCCTCAACATAAAGATTCTTGAGGTTTCTTGTGTTCCATGTACTTTGGAAATATCACTTGCTCTAAATAAAGCAATAACTGCTACAACCTGATCACCTCAGTTAGCACAGCAAGCCCATTTTATCTATGGCTAAGTGTATGCATATATCAAAATTACCAATGTAAGAATCATAAACATTTGAGTAAAACTGACATAACTGCTACAGTTTCAAAAGAACTTAATGACATTTAATTAAACCTGAAACTAATGAATTGACTAAAATGTATATAGAGCAATGTCCTCATGCTACACCTCTGCTCTGTGAGAAGCTTTGTGTCTCTCAGTGATGTTACCAGCTTAAGCAAGGGTTGGAAGGTTTGAACTCATATATTTCTAAATTCTTTTTGTGTTTCCATTAACTGCATTGTCTAATCTTGAAAAAACTAGCTTTATATTTCCAGTCTTATGCCATAATATGTTACCTCATTTCAAAAACATAAGTCATCGCTGATGACAGTCTTCTCTCAGTATGTAAAAACACTCCAGAAGTGTTTGTGTAAGGGAAACTTCTAAGCACAGATAACTTTTGGAAATACTACTTGATCCTAAGGCTTAATTTAAAAATCTTTGAATAAATTGATACGGCTGATCACAGAGGAGTCCAAAGAAGTGTTCATGAAGGAAAGAGATTGATAGAGTGGAGACTGAGGAGGGATAAGAACACAATAAACTTTTACACTTTTTCTCTGTCATTGATTTGTAGCACATTATAGTCACTGAATCGAAATAAATTATTACTTTATGCAGTGAAAGGATCAGGAAGACTCAGAGCCTGGTGTATTTAGTTGTTAAAATCTCAGCTGATGATTTTGTAAAATGAACATTTAATGTTTTTGTTCTGTCTCAGGTTCCCCCTCTGAGCCTCCCTCGTGCAGTGCCAGTTCCATCAGCTGCCCATCCGCCTGCACCTGCAGCAACAACGTCGTGGATTGTCGGGGAAGGGGCTTAACAGAAATCCCAGCTAACCTGCCAGAGGACATTTGGGAAATGTAAGTGCCAGTGTAATGCATTCTTTTCCATGCTCTCCATTTCTATTCCATGTCTTGGCCTCCTGCCTGGAAGAAAGGCACATGTTTTGAAAGCTGTTCTTCTATCAGGTATAGTGTAGTTGTTCTCTTTGCTTTTGTTCTTTTCATCTAAGGGCTCCAACCAGGCTTTAATGTAATTGAAGATATTGTTTGATGTTGCCCTACCTGAAAGCAAGATGAAGTTCTTGGTGCATTAAGTTCAGATTGTGTTTACACCTCACAAACCTGGAATTACAGTTCTGTAGTCAGTAAAAGAAAATACACAGTCCTTTTTTATTTCTAGTCAGTGATTTCCCCAGGAGATGGAGGGCCATATTGTTAGCTTGGCAGAATGCATTTATAATGAATTAGGATGTCAGAGCACATTGTCCCTCCTGATTTTACCTTCTATTTCTTGTCTTCCACATTTTTTTATTCCTAGTTCTTGTAACAGTTTTGTGACTTGTGTTGTGAAATGAGATGGTAGTTTTACAGACATATTTGTCTTTACTACCTTTAGGAATTGCAATCTTCTATTTCTGTGTCCATGACTTCATACCACCGAGGTCCTGAAATACTGTTACATTAAACCAGTTTGCTTTTGGTTAGTCTGTAGGGAATGGAGATCAATTCTTTTCCTATTTAGGGGCTTGTTGTACAGTTTCCTGACATCCAGCCAGTTTTCACAGTCTGCACAGTGTGAACTCAAATATTTGCATGGTCACTGGACTCATCAGTGCCTTGTTGCTGTAGAAATACTGCTATGTGGAAACATTTACTATGATAAAGCATAAATTCCAGGGATGGGGCAGTCACAGCTTCTCTGGGCAACCTTAGCCAGGCCCTCACCACCCTCAAAGGGAAGGATTTTGCCCTAATATCCCATCTAATGTCCCTGCCCTCTGTCAGTTTAAAGCCATCCCTGCTTGTCCTGTCACTCCAGGCCCTTGTTCCAAGTCCCTCTCCAGTTCTCTTGGAGCCTCTTCGGGCACTGGAAGGGGCTCTCAGGTCTCCCTGGAGCCTCCTCTCCTCCAGGTGAACAGCCCCAGCTCTCCCAGCCTGGCTCCAGAGCAGAGGGGCTCCAGCCCTCTCACTGTCATTGTGGCCTCCTCTGGACTGGCTCCAGCAGGTTCCTGTCCTGATGCTCTGAGCTCCTGAGTAGAGTCCCATTGGAGAGGAGCAGAGGGGCAGGATCCCCTCCTTCAGCCTGCTCTGGATGCAGGTCTGAGCCACAGCCACTCACTGCTGGGTCATGTTGAGCTCCTTGCCAACCAATACCCCCAAGTCCTTCTCCTCAGGGCTGATCTCAATCCATTCTCCATCCAGCCTGTTTGTGCTTGGGGTTGCCCTGACTCTGGTGCAGGGCCTTGCACTTGGCCATGATGGCCTTCACGATGTTTGCACAGACCCACCTCTCCAGCCTCTCAGGGTCCCTCTGGATGGCATCCTGGCCCTCCACAACACCCCCAAGTTTGCCATCTTGGTGCCATTGGCCAACCTGCTGGGGGTACACTCCAACCCAGTGTCCATGTCAGCAAAGATGTTATACAGGGTTGGTCCCAATACTGACCTCAGGGAATGCTGAATTCAACTACATTTTCTATTTCCCCTTAACTGAGTATTTCTTTGTAAGCCAAATTGTATCTGACAAGAGCTCTTGACTGACAAACTGTTCCACAAAAGTGAAACTCACAGCTGTTGCTCTAACACAGTTATTAAAGGTGACCAATATTTCACTCTGTTTCAGTATTAATTGAAGATCTTTTATTCAGTCTTCCCACCTTTCTTCATTAGCATGGAGAGGCAGAACCTTCTGTGACAAAGCTGCCAACAAGTCCTAAAACTGTTTTTGTTGATAAAATGCTGCCACAAAAAAGGCAACTCACTTGTCATGGGACATAAAACAAGAATCATATGACACTAATTTTCTCTTGCTGCTGACCTCTGCCACATGTAACTTAGAGTGTCTGTTGTGTTACTCTGTTACTCCTTTCCTCAAGGTGAAGATCTTCATTTCAAGAATGTTTATTATGAAATAAAAATTTAGGAAAGCTAGAAATCTCCATCCCAGACTTGGTTTTTTTTATAATTTCATAAAGTAGGTAGCAAGAATGTACAGAATGCAATTCATTTTTTCATAAAGCTTCTTGTTCAGTGGGGAGCTGACATCAGCAGCCAAATTGACTGAGGAAAAATGAGTTACAAGAAATTGAAGCTGAGGAATACAGACTGTGTGCTGAATGCTATAAAAGATTCTCTGCTTACAAAGTGGTTCTCTTGTGCTTTGCAGAGGAGAAATGAACAGTGCATGTTATAGAGAAACACATGAGAATAAGCACAGAGAAGTTTTGCATGAATACTTGGATGAAAACAAAAGTCATTAAGCACCTGGAGGCATTCACTGACAAACAAATACCAAAACAAACATGGCTTGGTGGTTTGCTGGAAGTGAACAATATAGTCATTTCACTACACTGGAACAGCATCTACAATAAAAGGAGAAGTTGCATTTATTTAGAAAGAGTGAGAGGAAATGCATGCAAGGCAAATAGGGAACACAATGTGAATGCAGCATGGACTTGACCTTGCGGAGATATAGGGAAGGAGGGATGACCAAGTAGTCAGAGACAGTCTCCAAAGAATCTGATTTCCTGCTCAGACTTGATTGCAGCCTTGCAGCCAGTGCCTGTCAGACTGACGGACAGTTCAGCCCGTGGAGACAGCAAAGCCAGGCTACAGTAGAGACCTGTTAAACCCCAAGCTACCAGCTGTGCCTGTGACAGTCACTGCCCTGCAGCTTGTGGGAACTTGGAAGGGTGTTGTGAGAAACACAAGTGCCACAAGTGTGGCCTTCCCTCAGTCTGTGGTCTGGGCTGTTCTTGGCTCAGGACAGGGTTGGATGGGGCTGAGCTCTGGCACTGCTGCTGGGTCTGTGCCAGGGAAAGGACAGCATTCCCTGCACGTGCAGGTGTGGGGCACTGTAGTGTTTCAAACAGTATTTGCTTCAAGGTGTTGCCTGTTTGTTGCCTCCTAGTACTGGAGAGGGATCAGTAACTCCCTATTAATTTTTTCCTCTCTCACTACACTTTTCCTCCACCCTTTCTCGACAATGAAGTTTTCATGCTGTTTGTCTATCTCAGACTGATATACTCATTTTTTATTTATCCCCTCGAGCAAGGCTGTATTTTAGGATATGAATTCTGGACAGCTTTTTTTCTGAGAATTTTATACACCTTAAAACAATAGCACAGGGACTACCACTCCTGCATTCGTGTTTCATAATGGCGCAAGACCTTCCTGAGTGAAAGCAGGGCACAGCTCCTCATAGCCTGGCCCTCCTACTCCTGGCTGGTCCAGAGAGGGCTTGTCCTGTGGTGCCTGAAGGTGCCAGAGCAGCAACCACTGGCACTGGGCACTGCCTCCCTGAAGGATCTTCAGGTTGTTTAAAAGAGGAATTTAATTAATCATAAGTGCAAAAGGTTGGATTGGGGTTGGGACAGATGCTTGAGAGACTAAAAACTAGCTGGGCTCAGTATGGAAACTGTTGGGAAAAGAAGGCTGAACTCAAACGAGGAAACAACCAAACACATGAGGAGAAGGATTGGGAACAAAGGGAATTGAAACACGTTGAGCAAAGTGCTGTAGAATCCGAGAAAGTGATGAGTAGTTGGTGATAAGGCCTGAGCTTGCTCTGCAGGATGAGCTGTGGGGATGTGGCAGGAGGGCCAGGACACTGGAGCTGGGCAGGCTGTGTGGCCAGGACAGGGGGATGCAGGTAGAGATGGAGCAAAGGAGTTTCTTCCCACCAGAAAGCACATGTGTCTTCCAGAGCCTTCTTGCCTTGTTGCCAAGTACTGGGGAAACACAACAATTCATGTGTCTGTCCCTGTGCACCAGTGACTATCTGGACAGAGATTACCTGTTAAACTACACAGGGATTTCCTGCTTTCACTGCTGCTATTCCAGTTCAACAGCACTGCAGAGGTCTGGGTCTCATACTTTTGTTACTCATGATTTTCCTTGTGATGGAATTAGTTAACTCAGCTTTTGGTTATGAATGAAATATTAAATTACATATAAATTAAATTTATTATTACTTAGAAAGTTAAAGTTTAAAAATGCCAAAATTAATTTTTTTTTTTAGCTGAAATCTTCATTTGGAACTTTCAGTATGTGTTTGTTTTGTTCTCCACTGCAACAACAGCATAGTCTCATGTTGCTGTTAAAAGCCTGGAATGATTGATTGTTGTCCAGGGATGCATCATGGATGTATAATGAGGGAGCCTGTACAGGGTCTGTTTGCTTGTTGCAGAAATAGGAAAATTGTAAAATGAGGGCTGTGGGGAAGATCATCTCATGAATGCTGTTCAGGGAATTGGGTTGTGTCTCTTCCTGCCCTGGCCCTGGTTTTATTAACTGATTCTGGGCGAGTGACTCGCACAAGCTTTTCCTGGGTGGTCATGGGTGGTGCAACCCTGGGGCTGTGGCTGCCTCAGCTGAGCCATTTCCCAGTGCTGAGGACTCACAGCTGTGGCAGGAGGCAGTGGGAGCTGTGCTGTGACACTCTGTGCTGGGCAGTGCTAATCACTCTGAGAAGCCCCGCCTCCATCATCTGCAGGCTTAGAAAGCAAACTCCAGAATCTATGAGATATCCTTAGGTCTTGAAAGTGATCTCAGATCAAACTTGGGCTTTTTCATCTTAAGTTTGCTGTATTACTGTTACTTAACCTGTACCATGCTCCCTGTCTGCTGAGATTAAGAAATGTAATGATATGAGGAAAGAGTAATCCTGGATAGGATGGGTGTGAATCAGACCCGAGGACTGCTTGGTGAGGTGCTGATGTGATTGCTCCTGGCAGAGTAAAGAGGCTGTCAGTCCCTCAAGGAGAAGTGCTGCTTAGGCACCTCTGTCTGGTGAGATCATCCCCACAGCTTGGTCTGACAGCTGGGCAGAGCAAACTGGGATGGCAGTGCTTCCACCAGTGCCCAGGTGTGGCTAAAGGTCAGTTTAGTCACTTGTTCTGCATTGCTTTAGTTCCTCATTCTCACTGGTGATTGCTGAACTGGGGACTCAGATTTTTGTAGGTGTTTCTCATTCTCACTGTGGATTGCTGAACTGGGGACTCAGATTTTTGTAGGTGTTCCTCATTCTCACTGTGGATTGCTGAACTGGGGACTCAGATTTTTGTAGGTGTTTCTCATTCTCACTGTGGATTGCTGAACTGGGGACTCAGATTTTTGTAGGTGTTCCTCATTCTCACTGTGGATTGCTGAACTGGGGACTCAGATTTTTGTAGGTGTGAGTGGTGCATGGTTCTGGTACATAATTTTTAAAAATTCCAGAGTTTGAGCACACAGGAAGAATCTGATGTGCTTAACTGTTGGTTTCCTTGTGCTTCTGGCAAAATGAACACAAACCTAATTGTCTGCAAGACAACCACTTTGAAATGTAATGATCTACTTGTCCTAACTGTAATGAATGTGCTTTCCTGACAAATTTAATAGAGAACTGCTGTCAGGAGGGTCCCCCTGTGCTGGGCAGGGCTGGGGAAAGAGCTGCAGACAGACAGCTTTGCTGTGGTTGTTGTTGCAAAGGTTGTCTCAGGGAGAAATCCCCTGCTCTGTTCTTTAATACCTGTAGGATTGTGCATTTCAGGAGAGCTGGAACTTCAGCAATGAATCTTTATGGAGCTTTTGTGATTTGAGGAAGGTGCTGGGCATTTAAATTACTGATACATTCAAAGTGAATTTTCTACCAATTAAAATAAAGTCAGACAAGCTATTATAAAAAGATTGAGCACTGGTAACTATTTATTATAACAAGATTATTTCTGTTTTCAATAAATTATAAATCATGCTATAACACTTTTGTGTTTATTAACATTTGACTGTGAAGTTCTCAGCTTCTTAAAGGCAAGATTTTTTTTTCTTTCATCAAGAATATATAGAAATTGTAAACCTCGTGGATAAAGGAACGACAGTTTTGCATGAAACACTTTTTTTTTTCCTCCTAAAAGAAAATTATAATAATTTTCCCAGGCTTCCAGTAAATACTCCAGCTGAAGCCAGCACAGTATTTTTGAACACTGTAGTAAATGTTCAATAATTGCCTCTGGTGGCAAGTTCTCTGGCTGGGGAATCAAGTTGGCTCCTGTAGTTGAATCATATAATATCATTTTCATTCACTGCTGTAAATTGGCTCTGGACAGCTTCACATGTCAAACTTGACTACTATTTTCTGGCTCTCACTGGGCAAACTGTGTCAGTCACTCCTTGCATTCAACAGAGGCTTCTGTTGTCGGGCCAAAAATATGTAGAAAATGTTCTATGAGGTCAAGACACAAAAATAATAAAGAAATAATAAATAAAATATTTTAGATTGAGAGTCACTGGAGGAAATATAAATATACAGAAAATGATAAGAATAAAGGTGATTTCTGTGCTGAGACAGATTAAGGAAAATAGAAAGCTGTGTTTCAGAAACAAGCAGTAACAGCAGGGAATTTCTGCTGAGAGATCAAGGCAGGGCTTATTTCTTACATCTTTACTTTCATTTCTAAAATTAAGCATAACTAATGTCATCTGTAGACACAAGAATGTGGTTTTGTTTTGGTAAATCTAGATTTCCTACACGTGATAATTTCCATTTTGGCTGCATCATTTTTTCACTACTCTGTAATTGTGAGATTTCTTCTAAAAAAGTTATGAACAGGTTAATCTACTCAGGCAAGTTGTGTAGGAATAAATTTACCA
This sequence comes from Sakesphorus luctuosus, assembly GCA_013396695.1. Taxonomy (NCBI): domain Eukaryota; kingdom Metazoa; phylum Chordata; class Aves; order Passeriformes; family Thamnophilidae; genus Sakesphorus; species Sakesphorus luctuosus. The sequence goes on along the minus strand of VWZD01010421.1, from coordinate 2,214,012 downwards.
GGTTTGTAGGCTTGAGATTGTCTTGGGGTTTTGGTTTGGGTGTGTTTTGGAGTATTTATCTTTTGTGTGTGTATGTTCTCCTTTTCCCACAGGCAGCACTTCAGTTCGGTAGGAACATAAATGAATAATTATTAATAAAAATGAATAGCATAACAAAAAAGTCATGTATCTTTTATCTAATACAAATCTCACTGCAAAGCTCCTGTGTTGCCAAGCAAAATAGAGAGATTGTGATTTATAATGAGTTTATACATCCTTAAAGCCAATTATGAAGGGCAGAAGCAATCATAGAAAATAAAATTTTAACTTTGAAATAAAATATACTAATCAGATTTTTTACTGGATGAAAGACTAATTGTCTTTTGGCTTACATGTGTTTGCCTGTTTATTTTGCTTTAAAAAATTAGGAAAAGGGAAAGTATTTGAAGAAAGTTTATAGTCAACTGTCAGAATCTGCTTTGTTGACAAAATATTACAGGTGGCAGAAATTCAACTACCAGAAAGCTGTTTAATTTTTCTGCTAATTTCTGATGTTCTGCCTTTTCTTTGTCAGTATTTGTAAATGTTTAATAAAAACAGATGTTGCAGAATATATAGTAAGTTAGATTAGAAATTAAACAATAACTTTTTCTTCAGTTAATTTTCTTCCGCTTCCACTAAGTCTAGAAGTATATTTTTTGTGTTATAACTTGATAAATATATTGCAAACCAACTTGAAATCTTCAGATTCCTGAGCTATTTGTAGCATTGTGAAAAGGCTTGCAAAGTGATCTGGGCTGGAGGTTTCTTGAAGTAATTGGAAGCCAATAGAGAGTGGTCAGCACTGACCTACTTGAGCAGTAATTAAATAATAATGTGACATGTTAAGGGGTTAGTCTTTCAGGAGACCTCATAGAGCAGAAACATGTTCTCAGGAAAGCAAATATTCTGAGTTTGGTTTGCTAAAAACCATTCCTACTGCTTTAGATTCTTGCAATGTAACCATAGGTGAGTGATTGCTTTCCCATAGGCCCTGTAGAAACCATCTTTCTCCCAAATACGATTTCCAGCTTCAGAAAAAAAGTGAAAAACAAACCAAAAATAATAAAAATAATTAAGAAGAGAAAGTGCTCAGCGGAGGTCTAAGGCTGAGTCAGGCTCAGAGCAGATGTTGTGTTATTGAAGTGAACACACGGACCGCCCTCTATGTAGTACCCTGTGGGATGGTCTCTTTGGAGACTTCTGAACTGGAATCACTGGGTGTGAACTGGAATCACTGGGTTTGAACTGGAATCACAGGATGCCACAAAAATCCAGGAGTGGGATCCATGTGTCTGCTGTACCACAACATCTTGGAAACACAACCACGTGAACTGGTGTGTGCTGGTTTAACTGGGCTGCATTTTGGCAGCAGGGAGCTGGAAACTGCCAAAGCTTTCCAGCCTAAGCACTCTCTTCCCTGGATTTGTGCTCACAGCCACAGGCTGTATACAGGTCAAATTCTTCCTGTAAACCCTGATCCCAAGTCCAGTGACCCAATAAAGTCTGCTGAGATGGGAAATGACCTGTCTAGTCTAGAGTAAGAGCAGGGAGACATCATTTTGTGTTCTACCCCAAAACAGCTTCTGTTTAACCTCCAACACTCTCCCTGGTCATGGCTCTGGAGCTCACCTGGAGTCCCTGCTCTTCTCTCTGTGCCCAGCCCACAGCAGTTGGTGCAGTCTTGGCATTGCAGTGAGAGGGAGTTCAGGGATGCGCCCTCAGTCAGAGGAGGAAACAAGGTAAATACATGAATGAGACTGGCAGGGGATATAACAATGAGAGGTTGTGAGAAGGGCTGAAAATTCTGACCAGAAACGTGCAGTATCACAGTGGCAGATGGAGAAACCTTGAGGTCTGGCAGTATAATGCTGCATTCTGGTGTTTGTGTGGTTAGAGATACATTGCAGTGATGTCAAAAAGTGTTTTGCAAAATACCAGTCTAGGGATTTCTCTGGTGTCTTCCTGTTTGTCTGGACAGCACTTAATGCAAAATTAACATGTTAGGACAGAGTTGATGGCTTCCTAATGCAACTGCCATTACAAATTCAGCATTTACCAGCTGATCCCTGACCAAATGCTGGCCTACACCGTTGTGTCAGCTGAAACTGGATTCACTGGGGTATGTTAGAAGATCCAATATCACTAGCATTACTTTTAAATGAACAAGAAACATATCAAAACATCTGGTTTCATTTTGAAAGATGTCTTTTGGTGAGCAGAATTATCTGTGTGACTTCTTGGGTAGATTTATGTTGACAAGTCACTTCATTGTTGGTAGGATTTTGTCTATTGAATATCTGCCCTCAGGTGAGTTGTTAAGGAGCAGGAGCTCGACAGCTGAACCCTGAAAATCAGCGCCAAAGTATGAAGGGAAACTCTAGTTGTCACCTTGTATTAATATAGGTGGATGGTTTACTGGCTCTCAGCTCCCCAGTTCCTAAGGCAGACTCAATGAGAGGGATTTATTAATTTTGTTTGGAAGTCATTCAGGTACTGCGATGAAAGGCAGCACTATAAAAGTTTTGGAGGACCACATGTGTTTAGGGGTTTTATAGTGGTGGTACAGCCTCTGGCTGGGGCAGAGATTGAAGACTTTAATTCTTAAAACAAGCAGTAAGAACACACATTTAAAATGCTGAATGTGCTGCCATCCCAAAGCTCTGTATTTGCTACCTTAGGACTGAGGGGCAAGAGGCACAACAGGCTGTTCCTTTGGATACAGGTCCATAAACACTTTCTGAAGCAGCAGAACTGCAGGGGTTTTGCCTTGCACAGCACCTGTGCTGGGGTTTAAGGGGCAGTGATTGGGGCTTCTGCTTGTTTTGCTGCTGAATGAGCCACAGGCTCCGACTGTAAGTGCAGGGCAGGATTCCTCCCTCCCTTCTCAACAAGGGTGCCTCCTATCCAGGGCTGTCTTTACTGGGTCAATACTTCAGTGCAGCTCCCTAAACCTGGTGTGCATGGAAGGAATTAAGCTTGTATTTCAAAGGAAGAGGCAAGAAAGGCATCAGGGCAGGGATCAGATCCAGCTTGTATTTATAGTAAGAAGACCAAATTTTAAGTATGATTTCATCATCATAAATACTGAAAATATATCTCTGGACTTTTCTTCATCAGAGTCCAAAACATGAAGATATGATGTCCAAAATACAAGACGAAATCATGGTCCAAGCAGGATTTTATAATCCACTTGTTTTCAGCCTTTGTCAATGAGGAGCAGTCTCTTTTGATTGTTAATGTGCTCTAGAAATTTCCTCCCACTTAATACAAACAGTTCTCCCTGGGTTTGTCACTGTGGTGGATGTGCATTCCCCAAAATAGTCCTTAACCAGTTCCCTGCAAATCCCCGCTTCCAGGACAGGAGGAAAGCGAGGGGTTTGCCCTTCCCAACCACCTGCAGGCAGGCTGTGTGTGCCCTGCCAGGTATGACCCTGCTCTCGGTTCTGCTGCACCCCGATCTCCCCGTCCCCTTAAGCTCTCTCAGGGATTTCTGTGGCTCCGGGCTGTGCGAGCCCCGGGATGCAGAGACCGATGTAGCTCAGCCCTCTGTGTCCCAGCAGCGCCCCGATCTCCCCGTCCCCTTTGGCTCTCTCAGGGATTTCTGTGGCTCCGGGCTGTGCGAGCCCCGGGATGCAGAGACCGATGTAGCTCAGCCCTCTGTGTCCCAGCAGCGCGGCCGTGGCTGCCAATGCAGAGGGACGTGTGGGACACGTGTCAGGCAGCAGCTCGGTGACACTGTTAATAGAGCGTGGCTGTCTCATTTGTAGGCTCTATTCATCTGACAGCTGAGAATTATCAGCACTGATGCTTCGCTCCCTCTCTCTTTTTCTCCGAGGTAGCGATTTGTCTGTGTTACGGGGAGGTGAGCTTGACAAAACATTACACATTAGCAGCCGAGCCCGCGTTTGAAATGAGAAAATTGCTAGCAAACTGCTCCATTAGAGACCCAAATAACAAATTCTTTCTTTCCCTCAACGAAGGGGAGATAGTTAAGGCCCAAATTAGTGTGTCTGTCTCCCCACTCTGCAGGGGGAATCACTCTTCAAGACAAATGGCTTTGTCACTCCTGAGCCCTCGTTAAGCAGAGCTTTTTCTCCTTTGTGTTGCCATCCTGGGCTGAGCAGTGCAAGGCACCACGTGAGGAGGTGATGAAAAGACTTGCACCTCAGTGAACTTTGAGATGGATTAGCATGGGAACTGCAGTGCTTATTCTTTACTCTGGGATAGTTTTTCATCTTTAGCTGCATGGTTTCCCACTGTTTGTTTTGGATTTTTTTTCTTTGACATGTTTACCTTTTGCTCTCATTGCTGCAAAGTCATTTTAAGAGAGTAGGAAGGACTTTACCCTGTCTGACAGTATGTTGTTACAGCAAAAACGTATCTGAATCCATTGGGTCCTCATACTTTCCAATCTCTGATAATATATTAGAGAAAGAAGTTTGTTCTTGTCCTTTGATGTTGTTGTCAAAGACTCTAAACTGAAGCTTGGAGAGGCAGACAGAGCGTTGCTGGGTGTCAAAGCGGGGAGATGCTTCAGTTCAGCTCAGCACTCAGCTGGCAGCAGGAGACTTGGCCCAGGGAAACTGGGAACTCAGAGAGGAACAAAAGCTGCTGGGAGTTTCAATTTGTTACACCAGTTTTGTCAATTCTACTTGTCGAGTCTTTTAAGTACATCTGAGTGTGAAATACCCGAGGAGAATAGAGGGAAATTATATTGAGTTGTAAGGAATCTTAATTGTGGGGGGTAGCAGTTTAAATTATCAATTATTTAGTAGTATATTCTGCTAATACCCCAAAAAGATGAACTCCCCAATGCTACTTTGCACTAGCACAGATGGTTTTATAGTGTATGACAGCACTCCATATTATGTAGGGATAGACCATGAAAAACACAATTTTCCAAAGGTCTTGTTCTAGGTAAACGGGGTAATTTTCTCTGAAGTAAAATGTGGCTGTAAAATTTAGATTAGCTTTTTGCTTTTTGGAGGACAAAAATGCCAGCACAAGGTAAGGACTGTGTTTTTCACTTTATTTCAAAGATGCCACCTCTAACAGCAGTTCCCCATTATATCATGAACAGCACTGGTTTATAATTAAGCCTTCATCACCCTGGAATTGCCAACACCCCTCCTGGCAGAACCTCGTGTTTCTTGAGAGTTCTAATCCTCTCCTGTCCTTGACATGTCATTTATGAGCTCAGATGAGGTGAAAGCACAAAATATTAATACAAGCAATGTGTTTTCTGCTGTTTTAGTTGTGTAAGTGCATTGTGTTTTTCAGGCTATGCCTGCCAATCTATAATTAAAACATGTGCTTATTTAATGCAGAACTGTATTTAATGCTCCACGATTGGCTCTGGTTGTGCCCAAACTGGAGCCCACCTGCAAACAGGGCCTGATGGGAGCCCGTGGGGCTGCCTCTGCCTCCCTGGTGGCATCTGCAAGATGTAGTGCACTGAGCAGGATGGGTTCTCCATAGTCTTTTGTCCTTCAGTTACAAAGAGCTTCATGAGATAAAAGAAAACATAAGGTCTAAGTGAAAATATAGGAGCAGATGACAACAGCCTTGGCCAGCTATTTCTGTCCAGGCCATCTGCTCCAAATTTTGTAGGAAGGGGTGAAGAGTTCAGTAGGTGGCTTCAGAAGACATCTATGTCAAGAAGTCCTGTTTCTGTCTTCCTTTCCATCTTTCTAGAAATTTCCTGGTGTTTTGGTTTGGTTTGGGTTTTTGTTTTGTTTTGGGGTTTTTTTTACAATTTTTTATTCCAATTTTGGATTTTTTCACCCTGGATGGGGAGAAATTCTGTGTATACTTCCACCCTTAAGCCACTAAAATTTCCTTGGAATTCTAAGTGATTATAAAAAGGACCATGTTCCCCCATCTTTATATTTGATTTTCCCTGTGTGCAGGATGTGTGACCCCCAGTTTCCCTCCCCTTGGCCAGGGAATGGGGCAGGCATGGCCCTCTTTTGTTCCTGGAAGTGTCTACACAGAAATCCTTGGGAGGAGTTAAACACGGGACTGGCAGGCTGACAAAAAGCCTTTATGGGAAGACTGTGTGTACTGCTAATTCTGGTGACAAACACCCAACAATAGTGGTGTGCTGGAGCTTGCAGCAATTTGCATTTCACTGTGGACTTGCCAGAAATGAAGTGTGTTATATTTAGACCAACGGGAAGGGAAATCTCAGGCACTAATTCAAATCACAAAAGCGGGAGTAGAATTAACTCTGATCAGAACCTTTAAAACAGACTGCTACAGAAATAAAAGAGGGCATGCACGTTGGCTGTGCAAGTTGACTGTGCAAATATCACAATATTTGAGGCTCAAATGGCTTCTCAGAGTGTAACTGAGCTGGCAAATTATCTTGTTTTCAAGGGGATTTTTTCTTTTGTCTATGGAAGCAGAGATAGCTGTGCAATAGAGAAATGATGGGCCTTACACGTTTTCTCTACATTATTCCCAAAGCCTTTACAAACCTTATTTATTTCTCCCTTCTCCCATTTCATTTTATCTCCATTCCTGCTTCTAAAATTTTTTCTCCCCTCTGCAATGCTGCAGCAGCTCTAAATGACTGGAGTGCCTCATTCCATCATTCCAGGATGTTTTTGTATTTCAATTCCGTTTCCAACCACAGATTTTTTACTATTTAAACTCTTTCCTTTTATGACACTTTTGGGAAAAAATACACAAGATTTGAATAATAAGTAAGAGCAAGGGAAAATCACATTTTGCTCTCAGCTCTGTAGAATTTTTGCTACCATGGTCATTGGAATTTGTGTTATGGGGATCCACTTCTACAGTTCTAATTGAGATGAACATTTAGAGTTCATCTGAGGAGAAGTTATTCTTTTAGCAGGAATTTGGGGAACTTGCTGACAATTGAAAGTACTTCTGGGAAGGAAGAGAAATTCATCTTAGTGGTTGCTGTATGTGGTATCTAAAAGCTGCTTACATTTTATGTTAGTGAGACATGCATTTATGAGACTTCATAAAGAATACCTCTTTCAACCCAAATCTTAGAAATAAAAACAGCAGCATTTTCATCTAGTCTGGACCATATTTTAGAAAACCTTCAGTGTTAGGTAGTTAAAATATGAAGATGCTGTTCTTTTTTGTGCTGCTTTAACATCAAATTTCTCCCTCCCTCCTCTTAAAAATCTGGATTCATCTTACAGTGAATTCACTTTAGTTTTTAGCATGTTCCCACAGATTATTGCTCCTGAGTTGTTCTGATAGCGTTATTAATCTGCTTATAAAGCTGTCACAACCCAGCCCAGCTTTTAGTTCAGACAGCTACATTCTATTTACAAAACTTAGTCAAAGAAAGCATCTGCACTTTTTATTTTCTACTTTAAAACATACATATTGTTACTCATTAATTCCACGAGCCTTAAAGGTGCAGTTCCTCTAACCTGGGACTTTTTTTCTGTACCAATTTAATGCAATCAAAGAGATTGTTACATTTTCTAAGTTATTTTCTCAGCATTTTCTCCATTTAGTGGATTTCGAAACAAGAAACGTGTTTTGCATGAGACTCTGTAAAATTGTTTTATGTTTATATAAAATTTGCTGTCATGTTTAATGTGATTGCTGTCCTATAGCTGTGTAGTTAACGTGTATATTGCTTTGTTTGTTTTCAGACGTTTGGAACAAAACCTCATCAAAATCATTCCCCCTGGAGCTTTCACCCAGTACAAGAAACTTAAGAGAATGTAAGTTTTAATAAGACCAACATGCAAGAGCAATCATGAATCTTCTAGCTTCAAGTTCAGTATCTTTATTTCAGAAACATATTGGCAATTCTGTGTTGAAATCACTGGGGATTGCACAAATAATCTCCTCAAAGTGTAAGCAACAATGGAATTTGGTTCAGGATGCCTGACAGTGCATGAAATCCTTAATAATGCTTAATTTCACTTCCTATTATAAACGATGTGATCTAATTAGTTGTTAGTCTGTTCAAACTTCAAATCTGCCTCCTCAGAACAGATTTGAAGTTCTGGGTTTTTCTCCTTTGTTCTGATGTCTGTTTGCAGCAGTTCAGTGAAGTTGACCCCAGTTATAGCAGGAGTCAGGATTTTTTTTTGTAGTGCCTTCAGTTGTCCTGATGTTGAAATGGTTTGACTGTTTACAAGAAAACAAAGAAATCTGCTGGAGCTTGTTTTCTCTGTTGCTCAATCACCAGTAGATACCCAGACAATTATTTTTGTATTAGCTCTTGTGTTTTCTCTTTGGATTTTTTTTTTAAAAGTAATCCATTGGTGTTTGGGTAAAAGGACTGTATTTTCCAGTCCAAACTTCCCAAGTTCCTAGAGCTGTGGAGCTGTAAATATGGATCTTAATATTTAACAGGTCAAATCATCAATCTTAGAGGGTCTCTATTCTTCTGTCTCCCTTTCAATATAGCTGTATGTATTTTTAAAGAAGGTCTGTATTGGAAAGTGAGCTGGTAATTTCAGTGAAAAATGACGGATCCCTTTTCACTGACCTAACTTGTAACTTTTCCATTATTAAAATCACTAGGCAGTTCTTTCTAAGGTGTGACTAATTTTAGATTTTGGCAATGTTTTACCAGCCTTTCATTTGTCATGATTGGTGAACTCCAGCTTTATGGGAGTTGACCAGAAAAATGTTCTTCAGTGTGCCGAGCTGCTCAACCCAATGCAGCACTTCCTATGTCAGATGATTAATGGTAGAACTTCACAGCAGAATTCCATTAGCAAGTTGTGTTAACAGCTTTCTGGAGTATAATTGGCATACTCATTGAGGTCTGAACTCATCATTAAATAGTAAGTTATTGTGCCAGATGATCTGTGTCAAAGCTTAGTTAATGTAACAGCATTTGGGGGAAGAACTTGGGGTAGGTAGTTCTGCCCCAAGAACTACAGAATGGTTGCAGAATGTCCCATAACGAACACGGGACTGCAGAATGTCCCATAACAAACACGATGTGTTGCCATTTGCCAACTGACCTGTCTCCCTGTTAAAGTTTTGGTCCTGCTGGGTGGTGGAGGTTTTAAATTGAGCAACAGTTCTGTTACACATCGTTTAATTGAGGATATTTGTTTCAGTATTTGAAGAGATTATTGACATTATCTTTTTAGTGGGCAAGATTCCCAGTACTGTTAACACAAAATTATACTTTGGTCAATAGACTAGCCCTTAAAACAAAAGAATTACCCATTCTTTTCCTTTAGAGGAAGGACATGTTCAATATCCCAGACGTCCTGAGCCTTTCTTCATTTCTGGCACTTTAATTTCAATGAGCAGTGCCATAGCATGAAGATTATCAATTTAATTAATGGATGCCCTGCTCAGGGCACAAATTAAGCACATTAATATGATTGTTGTTATTAATACTATGAACTATTATAATATTTTTATCTAATTCAGAAGATATTATTATCGTAACACCACAAATTGCATTTTTCTTCTACGGGTGAATAAATATACAAGAATCTTACAGGTTACAAACTTCTCACTTGCAACACTCTCTGTGTTTTGATTGTTTATTGAGTATTTGCTGCAATATTATGAAGTTTCCTTTTCTTAGCTAATTGGATAACTGGGATTAATTTTTAAGCAAGAGCCAATTGTCCAAGATATTCTTGATATGACTTGGTATTAATAGGTCAAGATGACAGCAGAGGATGTGTGTTAATTCAAGTGTTATACTTTCATGGAGCTGAAGTTTGCCCTTTAGAATGTCTCTTCAACAACTCCTAGGATGAGAGAGTTATTTTGGTGATTCAGTTTTAGCAAAGGAGCTGAAACCTTCTGTGTCTTGGAATTAATCTTAATTGCTCACATCTCCTCACACAATTAATGGCATGAAGCTGAATGTGCCTGTATCTCTTCTGAGGAGGAAGACTTGGCACTTGTAGGGTTCAAATACGCAGTTGAATGATGTAATCTGGGCTGATGGTTGCCCTGATTTTGGGGTGGAGATCACCCCAGTTCTGTGCTCAGTTACTCAAGGTCTGTAGAAGAGGCTTCAGGGGCTTGAAGGAGACACATCCCATCTCCAGAGGTAGAAGTTGTCATTATTGCATGAAGTACCCAAGCCCAGACAAGCTGTTTGAAGTTAATTCACAGAGCAGTTGTGCTTGCAGCATAGCTCTGTAACTTCTAGCTTACAAATTCAAAGTTTATGACATCATCTCACATTCTGTCTCTGCTCTTCTGAGGCTTTTAACTAACAACTTTGTAGCAAGGTTGTAGAGCAAGACTAAGAGCCAAGCACATAAAATCACTTTGAAAGATGTTGTACCTCTGTAGCTCTGATGGTTGTAGTGGCATTTCATGTTGTCAGATGAATTTTACCACATATTAGCAGAAAACACCTTGAGATTTCACAGACTTCCCAGTAGCTCTGTGGAATTGCTACTTTTGTTAAGCAGCTCCTAAAAACTAAACCATATATGACATGGATTTTGCTGAGTTCTCTTGTCAAATGGGAACAGTCCATTTTACATGTTAGAGATAACCAAGTAATCTGTTTCTAATCATGTTAGTCAACAAAGAGCATATTCATCCAATGCCATTCATAGTTTTGCATATGGCTGCATCTAAAAATAAATCTGTTTTGTTTCAAAAACTTTTACAGTAAAGACATTTGAGCCATACAGCTGCATGTTGCACAGTGACTTGCAGGGCATCCTTGCTCCCCTGGTGCAAATCAAACCCAATTTCTGTCCCTGACTGGTTATTGAGCACAGCCACCCTCCAAGGTGGGTTCAACAGCCTTTGGAAGGATTTCTGCTGTGCTGTCAGAGGTGCAGGGAGGCAAGTCTGAGGTGCCTCATGTGTTCCCTGCCTGAGTGGAACCCTGGTATTTTATTACATTTCCAGCTGAAGAGCCACACTTCCCCTGAGTGATTCAGAGATACCCTAAGCTATGAAAATGAGCCTTATGTCATCTAAATTGTCTTTCAGAGAACCCTGTATCTCTTTGTCTTGCTGTAAATTCAGCACAGAACAGGATATTCTTATCCAAGCAGCCAGACTAAGGGAAGAAAAATACAAAAACATAATTGAATCCCTTCCCTCAGTCAAGTCAGGAGGAGATGGAGCCTCCTTATCCAGTAGCAGTGCAACTTGGCCTCTAATGGAAAGGAAATAATGTGTCTAATTATCTTCTAATGCTGATTGTAGTGCATCTGCATCAAATGAGTGAGTGTCATTGCCCAGCATGGCATTTCTGCACGTTCAGGCACCATTAGTTACACACTCATTAGTGCCCACACATGGGGAGAGAGGAGGGTGGGACTGGGGAAATGCAGCAAGTCAGTAAAACAGAGCTGAAAGACTTGTTTCAAAAAGGAGATGCCCCTTTCAGGTGCTTGTCGTTGTTCAGCAAGCCCATCTTCTCAGGTGATTTTAATAGATTTTATTGCATTGCTCAATAAATAGATAGAACTGATGCACATCAGACTTCTGCTTACTAGATAAAAGGCAGCAGTTTATAAAAAAAAATTCATAAAACCCTGTATAAAAACAAATATTCCTACTTTCACTGGACAAATTTGGCTGGTGTAAGTTGAGCTGAAGGACCAGAAACCTTCCATGAATGCTGGTAGGCAGGATGTTGTAATAGAAAACAACAGTAGATTGCAGAGCAATTAGTTCATAAAATAATAAAATCTTATAAGGGAACAAAAAAAAAATCCCACTTGATGTGACTAACTTGAAAACAGTTAGAGGAATTAATTATAATTTTAACCAACATGATTTGTAGCTCAAAACATGTACAGAATGGAAAACCTTTTTGCTTTCTGATTCCTAAGTTCTTGTTCAAGTGGTGCTTACTTAGAGTCTACTTGGGCCCTTAGCATGTGCCCCAGTGGACATACCAGTGGAGATGTCCATGAAATCCTGTATCACTGCAGCTCCAGCCCTCAGTGAAGAGCTCTGAGGTACTGATACAAGCTGATAGCAGCTGACAGGGCAGGCAGAGTGGCGGCTGGAAGTTCTCTCAGCTAAGCACCTGGTGGAACTGATTGACAGAAAGTTTGGGTGGCAGTGACTGTCACAAAAAGGCCCTGAGCATCTGGGTAACAAGTGGAGTTAATTGGGCTCCATATCTAAAGATACTGTGGCATATCCTGTTGGTTCTCATTGGAATTGAAGGGTATTTTCCAATCCAGCAGCACACTTGCCTGGCAGATGACAGCAGGCTGTGCTGAATCCCACTCACACCACGGCTGAAAGGGTGGAACCTTGCTGGGCTCCCTGATGGGTCTGCAACACCCTGGGTGTTCCTACTCTGCTGCTGGGCTTCAGAGCTCCACAATTTCCATTCAGGTGCTCAGGGGCTTTCCCCAGTGTCTGAAAACTCTGGGCAGACCTGCCAGTGCTGTGCCAACCCTCCTCTCAGCTGCTTCACCAAACCAAGGTCGTGGTGGAACTCTGCCAGGAAAACCCAGACCCCACTGGTGCAGTGCCAAGCCCTTCAGTGCCACTGGTGCTTGCTTTGGGATCAATCAAGGGCTGGGCAGTCTGTATGATGCCCTGTATTTTTATAAAGTTTGCCTTCCATGCCTGCATTTAAACATTCAAACAACCTTTATGCTTTGTCATGGGCTGCTCCTCGTGCTTGAGGGCCACCCCACAGAATCGCAATGAGGTCTCCAGTACTAGTGGCTTTTAGGATGGTTTTATCAATGTTGCTGTTGTTCTTCAAAGCTCTTCATAAAAACTTTTGTTTTAATGTCCATAAAATGAAAGGCCTTATTAAGATGGGAGATCTAGACTTGTCAGACTTACTGATCCTTCCTGGAATTGGCCTATCTGTGCCCTAACATCATTTCTCTGAGATAATAGGATCTTTTACTTCTGTTTTTATATCAAGTGTGTTCTTCCAATAAACTACAGCTAAAATCTTTTCATCACATTCCTGTTTACAAATATTTTTTTAATCCTCTCTTCCCTTTACAGAGACATCAGCAAGAACCAAATAACTGACATTGCGCCTGATGCTTTCAAAGGCTTGAAATCTCTCATTTCATTGTAAGTACAAAATAGAACTGAATGGGCATTTGGGGAGAACTTGCATATAAGAGGAATAAAAATGCTAATGTGCTGTCTGGGGGAACATATGTTTCTGTGTGCAATTGCCAGCTTGTGTGAAGCATCTGATCTTTTGTAAATGAAGAATTGGTGATGAAGTTTAGGAGAGACTGTTTACAAGTCTCTAGTAAAGCTCTTTTATAGATCAACACCCCCAAGGCTGCTGACTTGTTCACTTCTTCAATCAGTGCATCAGTTGATCTTCATGTGCACCTGCAGTCTGGTCCATACACCCCTGCTCCTCATGGCACACAGAAACCTCAGCACAGCTCAGACAGTGGTTGGTGGTGTGGAGCACTGGGGGAAATACTTCCATACTGAATTTTTGTGCTATAGTACAATACTGAGATTGCATTCTTTTAGTTTGTTTCTTGTGCTTAGTGGGGTTTTTTTGGTTTTGTGTTCTGTTTTTTGTTTGTTTTGTTTTGTTTCTTTCCAAACTAGTTAGAGAAAACCCTAAGGTTGTAAGAAAATGTTTATATCTCTTAGCTGTAATTACTAATTTCTTAAGCTGGAAGAGGACTAAAATATGACTTCATACAAAAGATAAAAAGAAGGTAGAATCTCTTGGCAGCCATTCATTTCTCTTTATGGGACACAGAAACTGGTTTAGAACCAGCTGAATTTACATGCAGCTGTATTTCAGCCTGGGTACTCACAGCACTGTTAAAATAGTGGGGCTTTTAATGGGTGAAAGGAGCAAGGCAAGGTCAGAATCTGCATTTAGAGGATGAACTAGAACACAGTGTTAGAAAGAGCCCAAGGATGAGAGAAGAGGGTAAGCACAATTAGAATGATACTTGCTTTGTTAATTTTAAGGGTAGTTTTAAACCCAGCATCTCATTCATACTCATATAATGCAGCTTGATTTCTAAAGACTATGGTTTATTTCTACAAGCTACCCTGGTTTTATTCACTGAATACTTGATAATTCTGACAAACTGGATAACTTGTTGACTGGTGTTACTATTAGAAAGTTATTAAGTATTAATGTATGTTACATGTTACAGTAAACCTCTGAGCCAGAGTGCTTGGCCCTTTTTTGTGCCCTGAGTCCAGCTGGGAGAAAGCCAGAAATATATATTAAGTGTTGCTGGTGTTTGTTGAATAGTTTGGGCAGTGTTATTCAACATGCTGTGGAAATGGTCAAATCCCTCAATGCTGTCTGGAAACAATTCAGTGAGTGAGTGACATTTACTGAATGCTCCAGTTTTGGCTTAGTCTGAAACTGCTGCTGATGCTGCAATGCTCCAGCTCTCTGGTCTTGGCAAACCTCCTGGCTAGGAGTGAGCTGGACAGGCAAGACATTTCCCCTGGGATTGACCTCCCAGAGCAGAAGTTATTCAGCTTTGGCTCCAGTTAATTCAGATACCCCCAGGTGGCCCCAGGAATGGGATGAAACACATCAGAGTGGACAGAGAGGAAATGAGAATATAAACTGGGCAGGAATTTAAAGTGTTTCAACTTTCATACAGAAGCAAGTGAAATGACTTTGTATTCTCTGCCCAGTCATCCAAAATGATATTTTGAGTAAATGATGTTTAAATACGTTTATATCCAAGTGGGTAAAATAGTGCTTAAGTTAATGCTAAGAGGTTACAGAGAGGGAAGAGAGAGGGCAGGGAGAGGAGATGCAGCACAGACAAAGCCATAGCAAGGGAGCTGCCTCTGAGCAGTCTTTCCTTTGTTCAGTGTTTGTCTCTACCTCACTTTCCTTCTTCCACAGACACACAAAGCTGTTGCAGTGCACAGTTTTCTTTTTGGCAGACTTGTTTCTAGGACAATATCCACTCCAGTCTTGAAATGTCAGCCTCCTCCTCTAGGTTCAGTTGTCCACTGTGTTTTTACTTACTTTTGAAAGGTTTTACTCTTGTTTTTCATTGCAGGCAGGTCTTACAAATGTTTCCCCCATGGCTGACAGGCAGTGGTTAGTTCCCTCATTTTCATGACCTTTCACCCAAACCTTTGGCAGGTTCCTCCCTGCTGGTCATATCTGTAATTGTTTCAGTTTCTGAGCCCTGGATATCTTTATGTAGCAAGATTATCTGTTGGTCTGCAGAATCTGGATTTCTCTGAGGAAACCTTCCCCAGGTTTCCACCTCTGAGAAGCAGAGGATCTTCTTTCCTCTGATCTCTGCCATAGCCACCAGTCAAGTCCTGTCAGTCACAGAAAGTCAAGTGGAAGAGGAGTCCTTTGAAGTGCCAGTCCTCCCAATGGAACTGCCAAAGGAGGAAAACCAGGAGGCAGAAAGGAAGTGAGACAGTTGCTTAGTAGTGTTTTCCCTCTTAAGCAGCTCCCTCTTTCTGGTGCCCCAGGCCCCAGTAACGTGAATCAGCTGCATGCCCAGAAGGAGCACTGCTCTGCACACAATGCTTCAGCCCAGCTGAGAGCAACTTTTACTGTCCATTCACCTCCCCCAGGTGTGATTGGTGCATACATTTTAATGAGACACCATCGAGGTTTCATCTGTGAGCAGAGCAGCTGGACTTTGCAGCTATCTGAGTTAAAACCAGAAGAAAGGAGGGGGAAATATTAATGCACAGATGAAAGTAAGCAGCTTGGTTTGCATGAAAAATTAAGTAGTGCTGTAGTGCCTAAAATCCTTGCTTTTTCTCTCGGTGTTATTCCAATTTTCTGCTCCTCCCTTTACTCCCTGCTTGCAATTGCAGTGCTCCCTATGGGTCTGGGAGAGTGAGAGTGCTTGTCTGGAAGGCAGCCAACATTGTTAGTCAGGCTGGCTAATGGAGGCCTATATATAGTGGGTTCTACTCTGCTTTCTTCTGGAGTGAGCTCAGGTTGGTGTTTCCAGGCAGAACTGGTTCTCAGAGTACTCTGCCTATTGTGCTTGTGTAGAGATGGTGAAAAAAAAATAGGTGTATTACAGTTTTCAAACACAGGAATGTTTATTACAGAAGCTGTTTCCCCTAAAATATATAAAACTTAAAACTTTAAAAAGTGCTAAGTGATCCATGTGCTAGTGGGTCATAAGTTTTTATTGTAAATCTATATATTTTCTTCAGCAAGAAATCCACCTATGGGAGTCAAACAGGTCACAAAATCTTTATACTTCAAAGCAGTCATTTCTACCTTGGCTTTTCTCTGCATTTAGCAAAAGAAAGACAAGTTTGTTCTTTTAAGGACTCAAGACTTCTCCATTCCCCACACACAAGAAAAAAAATAAATCATTTTCTCTATGCTCATTTTTCAGTGGGATTTTTCCCCTATTCATATGTCTCTGTGGAACAAGGAATTTTTACTCTATTTTTCTTAGAAACATTTAGAAATGTACATAACTTTTTTTCCTGGTTGTTACAAGAATAAACCACCAGATTCATTGTTCTTTAAGAGCTTTTTTTCCCCCTCCTTCCTAGAGTTTTGTGGCTTTTCCTTTTCTTCTTTTGTCACTTGTAGGTCAGCCCTGGGTCTGTATGTTCTGTGTATTTAATTCTGTTACAGTGTGTGATGTTCCCTTTCAGTATTTAGGCAATAGGGCTTAGATCATTAGTATATTTTTGGAAAGAACCTTCATACCTTTGGTGTGAAGCTTCAAACTCCCTTATGGACAAAACTGGGGATACAGGAAGATCCAGGCTCTGGAATTGAGAGAACAGAGTTGTGAAGAACTCACTATAAAGCCATGGTAGGGAATGGAGGTTGTTGTGGACCAAGGCCTGAGGAAAAGGGGCTTTAGAGATGCCACTGTGGGATTTAGGAGGAAGTTTTGGTTCATAATATCTGTGAGAACTGCTGGACAAATAAACTGCCTGTCTCCAGCAAAGGCTCCCCTCTTGAAAAGGTGGAAGGACTTGGTCTTAGAGAGATGATACAAGGGCACAGGGTGTAGTGATTGTGCAGCACTTGGGCCATGGGAAATATGCAATATGAGAGAGAAATAATTAAAATTATTTGAGTCTCAAAAATCAGTAAGCAGGAGGGATGTCCGTGAGCCAAGGTAATGTGGCCATGGCTTTCATCTTGGAGGGGTTACTCTTGCCATCCAATAGTTCTTGCCAAATAAACATGAGGGCAAACAGTACCCTTTGCACTGAGAAGTGTGGCAAGATTGGTTTGTTGCAAAAGAATTCATTCTCTGAGTTCTAAGCAGAAGTTTGAGAAAGGCTCTGTTTTAGTAGGTGGTGTTTGTGGTGCATGGTGAGCACTGCCCTTGGCTGGAGCTGCAGTGGGGGAGAACAGCCCAGAGCGTGGGGGCCAGGCCAGGAAGAGTCTCATGTTTCAACATTGCTACATGCACTTCCTGGAGTAAATTAATTTTCATTTAATCAACTCAAAAATCTGTCGAATACCAGTGAGAGGATTGTATCAGCATTTGGTTATTGTTAACAGGATCACAGATAAATGTTGTTCTTGGGGTCTGTATACTTCCCACAAATGGAGGTTTGGAAGGCCATAACCAGACTGTCTGGGGACATTTTATGAGATATGACAAAATAGTCTAAACCTTCAGGGTGTTAAACTGCGTGAATAAATTTTAGACAACTGCAGAGGGAGAATTCCTTTGGTTTTGTTCATACACTGAATTAAGCTAGTGAAGACTTTAAAAGCTTAGATCAGCCTGGGCACAAAGACAAGAGACAGCTTAGGTTTTGACACAGCAGTCCCATTTAGACCATCATCTCCTGGATGGTGATGTATGGGGTGTCAGTCACGGTGATTTGAAATCTGCAATAAAACACTGTCTATGGCAATAACTGCCAAACTTATTTTAAGGTAACAAATTGCTTTGGATAGTTTTACTGTGATTTATTTAGCTTAACTTGTTCTGAAGAAATATTGAATAGTGCAGGGGGGAAAAAATTACATGTCTAAGTTTCTTTCCGATATTAGAAATTTATTGCTGTTTTTATCCCTATCAATTCCTCCTCTTTTGAAAACCTGAATTCTTATTGAGCCTGTGCCACTGTACCTTGCTTGGGAAATATAATTCTTCCTAGGAAGAATTGTTTTCGCAATCTGAAGGAAAGTTAAAAGCATTCTGAGGACTGAAAAAGACATTGCACAAAGTCACAATTTGACACTTCAGTAAGAATGTTTCACCCAAGCCAAAATAAAGGAACACTTAGCTGGAAACCATATGGTCTGAAGTAAGGGATTCTGTGCCAGGCTTTCATACCCCAAAAAGCTCTGTGTCACCTTCAAGGGTAAAGAGAAATCTCTCTGTATTCTGCCATCTGACTTAAGGAAGCAGCTGAATTGCAGCTACATATGCAAGTGAGGTGGGCTGAGGAACTGTAGAGACAGCACAGCAATTATTGTTTCACACCCTTGAAAGGTGGGATGTTAAACTTCAGTGTGTGTGAGAGACCACGTGTTGGTAAAAGCAGCACCAATTCCTCCATTTGAAAATTGCTCAGGAGGTCAGAATGGACAGAGGCTGTGAAGAATGGCTGAGAATTTCATGGTTCAAGACTCTGTTGCTGGAGGTTTGATCCAGTTTTAGTGACCTTCTCATCCAAGAAGCCCCACTTGTGGCTGTGTGTGCTTCCAGTGCTCCCTTGGTGTGGTGTGGCCCAGGCTTCCAAATGAAAAATTGACTAATTCCACTGTGTAATCTTTAACTACTTGGAACATCAGTTGGATTAATCTGCAAAACTTGGGAGTTTAGTAGTAACAATTAATTATTTAACTGGAAATTTAATATCTAAAATTGTGCCTCGGAATAATTCCATTGTTGGGGCAATAATGCAATCTGATGCCAGAATCAGGCTGAAGAAACATAACACCTCATTCTGACTGTTATAGATTTGTATAATTTCTTATTACAGATCCATAGTAACTCTTTAGGGTGCTTCTTCCAGGGATCTCCCCCAAAGCTCTCAGTGCTGCCAAGGTCTGAGCTTTATGTGCTGCTCTATTTGTCAGGCCTGTGGCTAATTTGGTCTCCTAAAGTTGAGAAGCAAACGAAAAATCAGGAGCACACACTGCAAATGTTACTAATTTTTTTTGTGTTCCAATAAAAGTTGTTCTAATTCACTGATTCACTGTCTGTTGGCACCAGTTACTGAGCTAATTTTATTTTTATTGCATATTAACTTTGTTAGTGTATTTTTAATAAGAAAATATTTGGGGTCTAAAATTTCAGGTGCTCGGGGAGTGCAGGGTTGTGTTCCTGTGCCAGGCTTGCACATCAGCCAGGGCACCTGCACGGCCTGCAGTGGGTGTGAGTGAACAGACACCTTTAGAACTTGGAATGCCACAGGCAAATCTCCTCAAATTTGTCTCTGCTGGGAAAAGCAGTGAAGATTTAAATTTTAAAGTTCTAGAATTGGCTTGGCTGTGCTTCCTGTTATGTGGCCTTATGAAGCTTTGGGGATTTTTTTTTTTTTTGGTGGGAGCTTCTTTGTGTTTTGCTTTGGTTTTGTGGGTTTTTTTAAATTATTTTATTTATTTGGGTTTGGTTTTGTGGGGTTTTGTTGGTTTAGTTTTTTGTTGGTTTAGTTTTTTGTTGGTTTAGTTTTTTATGGTTTTTTTGTTGTTGTTTTGGGTTTGGTTGTTTTGGTTTTTTATTGTTTTGGGATTTTGATGTTTTGGTTTTTTGTTGTTTTGGTTTTTTGTTGTTTTCAGGCTTTTTGTTTTCATTTTTTGTTCTTTTGTTTTTTTGTTTTGAAGTTTTGTTGTTTTGGTTTTTGTTGTTTTGGGTTTTTGCTGTTTGGGGGTTTTGCTGTTTGGGGGTTTTGCTGTTTGGGGGTTTTTTGTTTTGGTTTTTTGTTTTGGTTTTTTGTTTTGGGTTTTTGTTGTTTTGGGTTTTATTTTGTTGGGTTTTTTGCTTGTTAGCTTGGCAGTTCTTTTTTGGTTTTGTTAGGGCTTTTTGTTTGGTTTCTTTTCCCCCCAAGCTGCTGCCCTGGGGCTGTTGAGGTGCAGGGCAGTGAGATGGCAGCTGGCAGGAAGAGGAGGAGGGTGGTTACAGTGACACCCAGCCTGGCAGCACCTTGGCCAATATTCATGTTAGTTCTTGTCTTAAACAGAAAAAAAAAATAACCCTGAGGAGGGCAAATATTCTTTGCTTTTTCTTAGAGTAAACTCCACTCCAGAAAAGGGGTGCAGTGCATTTTGGAGCTCCCCTGTCTTTGCCTCCCTCTCTTTGACTCCAGCCCTGGCATCAGCTAATTTGGCTCTGGGAGTGCAGAACATGAATATGAATTAGAGACAAGTGCCTGAGCTCTCATACTGACTTTTGTTTAGCTGTTAATCTGTTCCAATGTTAATGTGCCACATGCACATAAGCCCAATTAGGTTGGAAAATGCTTATTTTCCCTTTCATGGCTTCTAAAAATTGAAGCTTTGTTTTATTTTATAAGCTATTTTAATCTGGTTTATTTTGCTCAAAATAATAAAGAGGATGTATAAACACATCCAAGGTTTACAATTGAGTGACATACTGCACTGTGATCTTCTGGCTCTGAAATTAAAAGTAAATGAAAAACTTGCTCTGAGAGTCTTATTTTGATATTTGCATTTGGTAGTACCAGAAGTAACAACTGCACTGGGTGTGAGTGGAGATTTCTTTAAGGTTTTGTTTTATGTGTTTTTACCTCTACAACCAAAACAACCCTTAGGTTGGAGTGGGGATGTTTGTAGAGTTTAGCTCCTCAACTCCTTCTTATATGATAGAATATTATGCATTACTGATCAGTGTAGAAGATCCTGCTGCTCCCCAAAACTAAGGGAGAGGTTTCTCAAGCACCCCAGAGCTTGTAAACTAAACTCAGCATCCAGCAGGAAATGCTTTGTAGAAAGACTGGAAAAAAATGGATGTAGGCTGGATTCTGTGGGCGTTAACTTCATGTATTAACCTTTTGTAAGTATTTTATTTGCAGAGGTTTTGCTTTTGCTTCCTGATGCAGGTGCACACGTGAGTTCCTTTGTGAGTCAGTCACGCACATGTCGGTTTAGAGCCCAGTGAAATTCAGCGACTTGAATGTTCTCTCACAGTTTGAATCTGCATCCAAATGGTCCTGTTGAACCTCTCAAACTTCAGCCACCGTTTCTCTCTAGCTTTGAGTAGAGTGTAAAACTCTGCATGAGATTTTGTTAAAGTTGGAAATTGTGCGTGTCTTCTAAAGCTGAAGTTTAGAAACCATCAGAAAGATTTACAGGCATTTATTACCCGCAATATACAGCGACTGGAATAGCACATTAAAACCCAACCTCCTGACTCTGAAATAGATAAAGAGAAATTATTTTACATTTGTTTAGAGAAAATATAATGCTGGATGATAACTGGTTTCTTGGGTAGCACTTCAGTTCCTGCTAGACTGCAAAAATACTGAAAAATGAAGTTTCAAGTTTGGATTTTCATATTTAAGTGGTGTTATTTTATTTCAATTCATTTTCTTTAGGCTCAGAAATGAGCTGATCTGGGAAGGCTCCCACAGTGCTGATAGACTTGCAGTGACTGATGAAGAGCAAACTGACGTGCTGATGCTCTGGGAGGGCCAGAGGGAATTGGAAAGGCTCTGTTGTCCTAAGAGTTTGTTTTTCAGTATGTCCAACCCTTCATAATATTTCAAATGTTGTAAGACAGGGTGAGCCAGAATTTCAGGCAGCATCCAAGCCTCACATGGCTGTTTGATTCATTGCTAACATATTGTTGCACATGAAAAAGTGAGGGAATTAACCAGTTTAGAGGCACATGAGCACCAAAGGTTTGGCATGAGCTGGTTTATAACCATTTACCGTGTCCTGTGTAGAGCACAGAAATTACATAAATACTGGTTTTCCTAATTTAAACTCTCCTAAAATGTTTAGATAGGGCAAAATATTTTCAGAGGGAGCCTTATCATCTTCTCTTTTACCAGGACCCAGAGGAGCTCCTTATTCACTTTCTGGTTTTGACAAATGTTACCAACTTGCAGCAATGACAGGAGTAAATACTTAAGCCATGATTGAAATTCAGGTGTTCTGTCCCAGCTGATTCTGCTCTGATCACTGGGCAGCACATCTCAGCATAATGGTGGTTCTGTCTCCTTCCCCCTCTAGTTCAGTTTCTGAGGATAATAGAGGTGTGTTTTTCCATTAAAAATAAAATATTTTTAATATTAAAACTGAATCATGGATATCAGGTCATATACTTATGGTTGAATAAATATATACAGTGACTCTCATTTTGTTATTAAAGTTTTACTGATTTTTATAACTAAGCTATATCTGAGCTATTTTTGAGTGTCTGAAATATATGTCCACTTCCAGTTCAGGATAAATTTCTGTATATTAGCTTGCTGAAATGGTAACAGCAGCTGGTGAAGCCATAATATTTTATCCAATGATGCCTCTGCCACATTCCATGCCAATTACTGTATCTTAAGAGACTCAGTTATATGAAATTTTATCTACAACCAGCTTGTGCTCCCTGGCTTTTAAATTCAGTATTACTGAGCAGAATTTGTGCATCAGACAATGTGCCTTTCAGTGGTTAAAATATTTCTAAAAAGGGTGGAAGAAAAATCCCTTAACAGAATGAAAAATATTTCAGATCCAGTTTTTGGATGATGTCCAGTTTCTACATTAAAAATGCTTTCCAACACCAGACGAAGCCTGAATCATAACGACTCATTTAATACCATGTGCTCTCTGAAAAGAAAATGAGATCAGTGGTTAAATGAAATGCCCACAGATCCTGGGCATGGTGCACAAGATCAATAAAGATGATAATGCAGAGATGTGGGAGGACACTAAACTGGGCTGTTATTTAAGATTTATTTTGTCTTCCTGAATCTTGCAGAGTGCTCTATGGAAACAAGATCACGGAGATTCCCCAGGGCCTTTTTGATGATCTTGTGTCTCTGCAGCTGCTGTGAGTATGATCCCTTCCTCTCCTTTATTGTACAGACTAGCTAGATTTACTGTTTTTTTTCAGCTTCTGACATTATTGTAACCACCTTTTCCACTGAAAACTCACTGGGATGTGCTCGTGTGTTGTGTCTGTGTCAGGCAAGAAGGAGGCAAGGACTGGGAAGAAAAAAATAAAAAGGAAGGTGTCAATAGTTTTATAGCAGAGTGTGTGTAATAGATAATAGAAACAGAGGATTTGAGTGTGGGGAGGAAATGAGAGGCACAGTGAATTCCAAGAAAGGAAATTTGGTCGGTGGCTGATGTGTGGGTGGGGATGCCATCTGATTGTTTTTGCACATTTAGCACTTGTGGTTGAAAGGCTGGATCCTTGGGGGACCTGCACGGGCAAGGAAAGGGCAATGAACAAGATCTGATGGTTGAAACTCATGCTCAGTTCCATGTTCTTACTATGTCAAATGGGGTTTGGCTGCAAGAGAAATGATTTAATGATATATTGTGATTTGAGTGTTTTATGCCATGTGGGATTTGACACATAGGCTAAGATATATATATATTTATTCAGTGCATATTAATGTAGCAGAAAAAATCTCCTGAGCCAAATATGAAATTGCAAATTTCACTCCTGTCTTCATAATCACATTGGGAAGCAGTGACTCCTTCAAAGAGAAGGGAATCATCAGCCAGTCAGCAGAGGGGGCAGAAGTGAAATAAGTTTAATATGTATTCCTAATGTTCTGATTACCATCATGGATGATGCACTCAGAAAATGAAGGTGATATGTCATAAATAAATCAATCCTGATTTATAGCACACCCAGCACTCCACTCCCAAATAATAAATCATGTAAAATATAGAATATAGTAGCTTTTAGACATGTTATTTTAAGCCTCTCTGCTGCTCTTGACATAGCCAGCAATGCATATCCAAAAGTTCACGCTTGCCATTGGGTCTGTCACTGTGATTGCAGTCCTTGCTGTCCTTATAGAAAAGTAAGCATAGATTTAGATGAGAAATTCATGAGCAAAGCCAAAGTAAAACAAAAGAGCTGAAATTTCTCTGTATGTTAAGTGAAGGACTACTCAGAGGTGCAATTTATCCGTAAGATCTTAATTGCAAACATGCCCCCCCCTGTTCTAGACAAGGACAGGCAGGAGCACCCGTGGTTTGGCCATGACAGTCCTTGAGCTGGAGCAGTGGGAGCTGCTCATCTCCTGCTCACTCTGCCAACCATTTTACCTCCACCTTCTGCACACACATTGTCTGGCAGCTCCTTTCCTCTCTCCTGTCCCAAACTCACAGATTTGGTAATACTTCAGTGTCTCCATGTGTTTAGGGGGGAGATAGTTTGCCTTGTGTGAGCACAGTAACTCTGAGAGTGCTGAGGAGCAGGGACTGGGTGTGTGCAGAGGTAACTGGTGTTTCAGTCCCTGTCAGATCAGGTTGTGCTCAGTGCAATGAAGGCACTGCAAGCAAAAGGAGAGGAAAACTGAGCTTCCCACTGATGCCTGTGATTGCGTACCCCTGTGAACAGAGACACACTGCAGACAAGTAAATGGAGAAAGATATAGAGGTTTATTAGAAGAAGCTTCCACGATCAAACCCAACGGGGTCTGACCCCCAGGTCAGGAAGTCTCAGGGTTTTTATACCCCCCATGGACATCCAATCATAAGCTCTCATTTCTCTCAAATGCCCACCCAAAAGTTCTGCCAATCTACCCCCTTCGTCATGGAGGGGGCAGATGGGCCTTCTCGGGCCTCCTCGGTGTTTGTCTTCTGTTATCTTGCAGGTGGCTGCTGGAATATAGCTTGGCCTTGACTAAGCTTACAGTTTGTGAGAAAGAGGCTTTAATATTCAGACTTAAAAATCAGGGTAACTGAACAGATTCTATATGATTCTAAAACCTTCTAAAATTACATTAAGTCACACTTTTAGGCATCACCACTTTGACCTCAGAGGAAGAAACTATATTTTAAAAAGTCTGAGCTTTCTGATAGTCCTTCCCCCCAGATATTTTATGGTTACAAGTTTTCACAGTTGCTCTGTCTAACCTAGGACACTTTACAGATAGATTCTTTCCCAGTAGGAAAAAAGGAATAGGAAAAAAAAAAAGAATCACTCAACACGTGGATCACAGTGTCCTATAAAAACAGGGTCTAGAACTCTGGCATAAAGGCAATTTTCAATGCCTTTATAGTATAGTCCTGAAGTAAATATTCATTTATTATTTTATTTGTAAGTATATATTTAAGCCAAGATGAAGCCATTTTCCAGTCAGAATTAGTTCAGGGGATGCTTTTTGTTAAGGAGGCAAAGTCTGTGTGCCAGAGAACCATTGAATGGGGTTGTGCTTCAACCACTTAAACATTCTCAAGCTGAGAAGATCTAAGTAGGTTGCCCCATTATGGGATTCCCAGAGCACTGAAGCCTTTCAGGGTCTTCTTGAAAGTGTTTGAATGTAAAGTCTCTTTTGGCAAGGAGAGCATTGAATGATCATGCTTTAAATGCAAACAAATGTTTGCACACTTTTCTGATTGTGGCTTTGAAGCAGCTGTTATGAGATTGCTTGTAGTGTTTTAATGGGTACTAAAAAAATAAATGGCATTCGTTGGTCCTAGACCTGCTGTTGAACAATTGGAAGAGTGCCCTGTGATTAGATCTAATTTAGTGTTCAGTGGGCAGTAGATTGGATTTCTTCTTATTAGTCTGGAGACACACTGATAAGAAGACTCTGATTAAGGTATCCTGGTAGCTCGTCTGATTTCCTGAGCTGGAGCAGGAGCATTTTTAAAAATGTACTGGTGTTATGGAAAAGCAGGACCCAGTGAGCAAAAGGGAGTCCTTGTGGGTCCTGTATTATTTAGAAGAAAAAAAAATACTGTGAAATTGCAGAAAAGATAATATTAATTGTTTTGGATAAGACTCATCAGAGTTTCTCAGAAATATCACTGTCCTTCTGTTTAAAAATACCATCACAATATAGGCCCAAATTATTTGACTTTGGCTGAATGGTCCTGTGTAAGTGCCTTCCCTCTGCAGATGTGCTGCTGCTGTCAGGAGCCCCATGGCTGGTGAGGTGATGCTCAGCTCAGACATGGTGGCATCTTAAACTGCCCTGTTTGACTTGGGGGTGTGGCACATGAATTGGGAACAAGTTTTAGACCACCTTTTTTCTCCAAGTTTTTTACCATTCTGTATTTTTGTTGTATAAGACAGAGGTGGGTAAGCCTCTGGAGCAGGGCCAGAGAAGAGCAACGAGGCTGGAGAAGGGAGTGGAGCACAAGTGCTGTGGGGAGAGGCTGAGGGAGCTGGAGGTGTTTGTGCTGGAGAAGAGGAGGCTGAGAGGTGACCTCAGCACTGTCTGGAAGTGCCTGAAGGGAAGTTGTGGCCAGGTGGGGGTTGGTCTCTTCTCCCAGGCACTCAGCAATAGGACAAGGGGGCACGGGGGGCTCAAGCTCTGCCAGGGGAAATTGAAGTTGGAGATGAGAAGAAAATTCTTTGTGGAGGGAGCGCTCAGGGATTGGAATGGGCTGCCCAGAGAGGGGGTGGATTCCCCATCCCTGGAGGTTTTTAAGGTGAGCTTGGCCGTGGCACTGAGTGCCATGATGTGGTAAAGGGAGTGGAGTTGGCCCAAGGGTTGGACTTGATGATGTCGGAGGTCTTTTCCAACCCACTCGATTTTATGATTCTATGATTCTGTATTATATTTAGCAAGAAAATAACTAGGCATGGTTAGATAATAAAGTTTTTTGTTGTGGGAGGGGAATGTTGTCTTTCTTGGTTTTTTTTAAACCCATGGGTTTAATATAAAATGTTGCTTATGAAATTTTCATTATAATTAGTTATCTTAAGTAGTTGACATTCCCCACAGAAATAATTGCAATTGAATTTTTGTTAAATTGCTGATTTCACAAATATTATGTCTTCCTAAATGTGTAATTGTAACTAAAACAGCAGCAAACACCATTCTCCAAGTCCAATTGCACATCTGTTCTGTGGAGCAGGAGCCTTTCTTGGACCATTTGGTTTTCCATATCCTGTTTGGAGCTGCTCAGGCAGAGGGTGCTGGAAAACTGCTGTAGCTACTGTACCCTGTCCTCAGGCAGTCTTTTCAGCAGGTTGGATCAAGTGTCTTCTGAGAAGTTTAGGTCAGCTGGGGTTTGAGAGAGCTGTACTGTTTTCCAGACAGGGATAACTGGAATCTGATTTTTAAGGTTGCTATTTTTTATACAGTGAAACTTTCACTGGGAGAGCAATCCATCCAAGCTGTGAAATAATGTTTAATTAATTAACATTGTGTGTGTATCTTGCATTTGAATATCAAGAGTGGCAAGGGCTCCAGTTTAAGGTGGAAGTTTTCAAGTAACCATTAACCGTGGACAGCTTGAACTCCTGTCCAGGAGCCCTTGGGCTGACCTTGGTGTGTCTGGAAACTGGAACATATTTAAATGTGCTGCTCACCTGTCTTTCAGTTTTCCTGGAATGTGGACAAGCTCTTTGAGGAGCCCTTGAATTTGCCCAAGTGCCTGCCAGTCACTGCACAGGGGGCAGAGCCCAGCACTGTGCACTCTCCCTGTCTCAGCACCCTGTGACAGATGGACTGACGGCTCCTGTGCAGAGCAGAGAGCAGAGACTCCCCAGCTGAGCTGGGGGCAACGGGCACCGACTCTGGTAGCCAGCATTTGTCATATCTAAGTAATACACTCCCTGCAACCATATTAAAACAAACATTCTGGGAGCCTTTTTATTACAGCCATACGCTGAGTGCTGTGCAGGGCTCTGCTTCCTGCAGCAAGGAGGGATCATAAAATCTCTGCTGTTTAAAGAGCCTGTGCAGCAGAATAATGTGGGAGATGAAGTCTCGTTTTTCAAATGTCTGGCAAGTATCAGCTTTCAATAAACCCTTTTCCTTGAGGAAATTGACTTTGCATAGTTACCAATCATAAAGTGCTCAGGCATGTTGATCCTAAATCTTGCAGTTGTGATCCCCATGGCTTAGTGAGCAAGAAAGAATCCCTATAGTGGACTTTGGTTTGGTGTTGCAAAATGTAGATCATCTCCTGGGGAGGAGATACATTGAAATCAGAGGGGATTTTTAGTCCTCTCTCAAAAAATGAAGCCAAAATCTTACAGCCTTCTCCTCTTTCACCTCATATCTGGTCATTAGGGAAAACTCAACACTGTAGTTAGAAAAGACCAATAATCATATTGGTGCCTGGAGTTTGACATATTGACAGATAAAGTAACTTTAAAAGTGGTGAAAAATTATCATTCATCTAACCTGGGTTAAAACTGAAATTAGATCTAATACTTACAACTTCAGCTGACCTTTACTTAAAGCAGACTTGTGTGAAGTGACAAGGCATGTGTAAACTGCTACTATCAGTCTTCCCAAAACTCAACCAGTCAAATTTTGGTTTGGGTTATTCTCTTTTTCAGCTTGCTTTTTATGCCGGTTGTCCTGGTATGAATAAGCAGATAGTTGGTACTCCCATCTCTTTTTCTGGCAAGGTTGCTTGGAAAATATCTGCATGGCAAATTTGTCAAGTTCGAAGTGCTTGTCTTGATTTGTAACTGTAAATGGAATCCCAGTACTGAAGACTTTAAAACAGGATCTACCAATCATTTATTGTGTACTTTTGGGGCCCATTAGAAACTCAGAGGATATTCAGAGAAGCACAAAATCGTATATATTATTAAAAAAAAAAAGAAAGAATGTGCATCAGTTCCAATATTCAGCATTGTATACATTATGCTGTTGTATACATAAGTATCATTAAACAGCTATGTAAACAGTATACAAATGTTAGAATAAAGAAATTACAGTTTTCCATTTACAAGTCCTTTATAGCACAGTGGTGTCCTCTCCTCCCTGTAGTGATCTGGGTTGTTTAAAATCTTGTTCTGTGGAATTCATAATTTTTCTCATGGAGAAGAGAAAACAGGCATTTAAAAAAGAGACCTTCTGACCAGAAGTAAGAGGAAAACACTTTCCCAATGATGCCAAGTAGTTGGAGAAGCTGCCCAGAAAGTTGTGCATTCTCTGTCCTTGAAGGTTTTAAAGATGAGGCTGAATAGAGCTCTAAGCAACCTGGTGTGACCTTGTAGCTCATCCTGTTTTGGCAGCCTAACAGGACAAGAAACCACTCGAGCTTCCTGCAATTTTGAATTATGCTGTGATCTGCTGAAATAATTATTTCTCAGATGAAGCACATATCTGCATTAACTATGTATAAATCACCTCAGAGGGAGGTTCAGACCAGATGACCTGGAGTTCCCATGTCATTTCTGGGTTCTGAGAATCTGAATTCTTAGCAAAATTACATATGAGCTTTTCTCTTGATGACTCTGAGTATTTCTGGCTAAGCAGAGATACTCTGCAACCCTCATCCTTGTAGTCCAGGACAGAATGCTCTCTGCACAGACCTGTTTAATGGCTTTAAAATTTTTTTCCAGACATTTGCCTCAAGGTTTTTTCCTTCAGATTTCTGCATTTAGGCTGCTATTGTGATAATGTTACCAAACTCAATAACTGCTGTTAAAGTGAGGGAGCAGCATCTGCCAGACTCAAAAATACAATTACAGTCAAGCACTAATGAAAGGCTGCAAGAGCATCTGCCTTTTCTATGCCACTGCTGTAGGCTGGCTGCTGCAGCTTCCCAAAACAACCACTCTCCCACGTCAGTGTGGGATTCATTAGTTCCTCTGACGCCAGTGCTCCAAGCTGGGCCCACCTGACAGAACCTTTCCAGTTATCATTACATGAGGAACTGACTTCCTGAGAGTGGAGAACATTGAGGAAAAGTGTTCCTTCTGTTGTGGTTAGCTAGGATCAGCTGTGACCTTATCTGCAGGCACAAGGTAGGCAATATTGAATTTTAAATAACAGGAGTCTGGGTGCTGTGAGAACATGTGCTTATAATTCTCCAGGTAGTAACGTGAGTACCACAGGATTGTTTTATAGGTGGTGTTCAACTGGAGTTCCAGCCTTTGGGATGAGAAATAAGATCTCTCTTTAAAACCTCTCCAAAACAGGACTGTGAGACTGTCAGACTCTGCTTCCTTCTTGACTCATTATCAGCTTGTGACTTTCCCATTTTAATTTACATTGAATAAATTTGTCATCACCATCACCCAGTTTCCTGAACATGGACAAACACTTGAAGCTGTTTCACACAAGCATGATGATGATTTCACACTGGTTATTAATAATTGAAGCACTGACAGACTCTTCAGTGGTCAGTCATCACATTAGAAAATGTAAATTTCAGTAGATATCTAAGTATCCTGACACAGTGAGAGGCACTCAGAACGTTCCCTGACAGTCCAGGCCAGTTTCAAACATTCCTGAAAGCTAATATAATTATTTTGCCAATAAGTGAGCAGGGGCACACACAGTTCTGTCATTAGGTGTTGCTTGTCATTGACTGCTGGGATAACCAAGTACTTGACTAGATGTTGCCATATTGACACTTCAGCTGTTCTCCCACGACAGGTTGTGTTAACTCAAAGATGACACTTGGTTCCCTGTAAATAACAGGAGAAAATGCTGAAAAATACATGCTTTTTTTTTTTCAACTTCTTGTAATGTGTTGTATATCCTAAGGAAAGCTTCCTGCTGAGAATTCATTCTTTGCTGCCCTGTGGTGCCTTTGAATGTAGGTGAAGCCTTTGAGTATTGATTCTCTATAAAGGTCATGTCTATTCAATTTGCATTCTGCTCTTACTTGTGCAAAGCTGTTACCCAGTTCTCCTCTTCCAAACGAGTCTCCTCTGCCTCTTCTATCTGCCTTTTTCTGGTGAGTTCTCCTTTTCCCCAGTGGAGTCTGGCATGTGGGATGTGCCAGCCAGTCCATGGAATGCCAAACGTTTTCATTCTCATCTTGTTGTCGCTGCTGTCAAAACACAAAGCTAGTGAAAAAGGAAGAGAAGTTTTTTTCTGTGTAGTTTTTCTCCCCAGCACTTCCCTTTGGGCTCTCTAGTGCCTTGGCTGATTCCTGACCCATCCTGCAGCCCCAGAGACCAGCCTGCTGTCCCCAGCAAGGCTAAGGTTGCTCAGCTGCCATTTGATTCTCCAAGTTATTTGCTGATAGTTTGATTACTTGACTTCACTGAGATAAAAATACAAATATTCCTAAGGGTAAAAGCAATATAAACATTCCCCTTTGCTCTTATAAAACCATTTTTTCTATAATTTTGGGTTTGGAGTTCAGAATGTTATTTAAATGTTAATCACTTGAAACTGTGCTTGGCCATATAATTCAATTACAGGACCATCTTAATTATGCAGATGGTGCTTATGAGCAGCTGATACAATTACAGAGCCAATTCAGTGCACATCCATTTCAAGGGCTTAGCTGAAACACGTTATTATTTCAATGTGTGTGGACAACTCCACTTTTTCAGGAAATGGGTCCATGGAATTGTAATAGTTCTCTGCTCAGCTCACTGCTCTCAGTGGCGTGGAAACCACAAGGTCTGTAACCATCCTCCTGCATTCTGTGGTGGTCCAAGGCTTGGGAGAGGTTTCTTCATGTTTTTAACATATCCAGAGGGATGAAAATGGAGACTTGAGTTAATAATCCATCATCCCTCTGGGTAACAGGCGGTTTTATTTCTACTTGAATTTTTAAGCTCCTTTTGAATGCTGCCCCACATCTGGAGGCCGTGTGTAAATCTCATCCAATCAAGCTGATAACAAAATAGGAAAATTAGTGGAATTTACTTTCACCATGAATTGGTGCAAAATAAATACCACGTAATTCCTGCTAAAATAAGACTCAGCTTCTAATGTTGTACTTTCTTTTGGTGTCAGTCCAATAAAAGGAACCCTTAGCATGTTCAGTGTTTAAGAAAGATCAATGTTTCTGCTTCCTGGAATATGTTTTTCTCATGTGCCTTTGTGTTAGTCTAAAAAACCCTCTTATACCCACTTTTAACTCCATGTGAGACCAGCCTTGTATACCTAATTAATAATTGGATGCCTTTAGGGGGGCTGGGATAGTGAAGAAAGATTAAGCAAAGAACTGGAATTTATCGAGGGGAATATCCATAAAGGAGATATTTTAAAACAGCTGAGGGGTTTTATAGGAAAATGAACCTTAATGCTTCTGGCCAAAAGTCATCCTTTAAATCACAGTGAGTAGGAGGGGAAAAATTTGAGGGATGATTTATTCTGCTTTCTTACAGCTTTTCACTTTGGATTAGATTAGGTACTGCACGTCTGTTGCATGGGTGATACACAGAATAGGTGTTGTCACCTCAGGAAAGCTGTGCAGGTCCTGAATTCCCACTTCTGAACAGTCTGCACGAGCTCTTTCCTCTGCCAAATTACTCTCCTGCCTAAAGGAGAGTGGGTGCCTCTGTATTTGTGGCTTTATAGAGGGTCAGTTTCTCTCAGTTTTGGTATTTGGCTCTTAAGGAAATGTCACAGATTTTATCCCTGTGAACCTGGTCATTGAAAATTCACACCAGGCAAACTCATCACATTGTAAATTCTGTTTTCCAGCACTGGCTTTATTTATGTTTTGTTGAAACTAATGAGAGAATGAAACACAATGCAGTGAATTCCTTGCAGCAGTTCCAGGCCAGCTTTGCTGGGGGGGTTATTCTGTGGGATGGAGCACTGATGGTCAGAGTTCAAGCCCAGTCTTAGCACAGGAGTGAACAGCACTCACCCAACTCAGCTCTGCTGTATGTGCACTTAAGCATCACAGAAAGACATCCTGCTTATCCACATGTAGGGATACAACTGTGGTTCAGTTGTAAATTCTCTTATTTCTGAGGTTGTTGTCATTTTTGCTTTATGCTTTGTTACAAGTACTGCTTGCAACATAAACTCATACTATAATAGTAGAAAAGAATTAGCATCTAGCAAAATAAATTGGAAGTACACACTTGCTTGCAGTTTTCTTTCTGTGAAGTTTAGGCCTCTGTCATGGAACAGCCAGTCCAAGCTACCTCACCTAAAATCAGTGAGGGACCAGTGCATGAGGATAGAGGGTAGAAATCAAAGGATTTGTAATCCTAGGAGCGTGTCTGGGGGTGTTGTTCAAGTCTCAGTAGCTGGTTCTGCCTTCTCACACCTTATAACCTGTTCTTTATGGACAAGATACTGTACAGGCTGGAAAGGGAAATGCATGATATGTGGGAACCAAGAGAGGATCCAAATTACTTTGAGTGGACAAACAAATGGCCATAAGAAGCAAACAGGAAGAGATGACATTGGCACTGATGTTGGAGCAAAGGAGGAAGAGCTGTTCCTGTAGCCTAATAGGAAAATTACTCTTTTACTTCTGATGGAGCCAGTGGGAGGGTGGATCTGGTGGATTCCAAAGGGGTCAGACTAGTGCTGTTTATGATTTCATAAAATTGTTTTAGCTATTAGTTCATGCAAAAATGTAACCTCATTTATCCATGATTGTCTTCTATGGGATTTTGTCTTAGCTAATGTCAGACTTGGTTTTCCACAACATGTAAAGGAGAGAACTCAGGCTAATCAATACTGACTTTTCTGTAGGCTGGAAAGATGAGTTCCCCTCTGAAGCCCTCTCATTCCAAAGCATTCCTGTTCTCCTTGAGCTCTCCATACTACTCAAATATGCCTCCATCTCCTGTGTATCTCAATTCCTGGAGCCAATAACAACAGCAGGAACAGAGAACTGCAATGAGTGTACAATGTTCCAAAGGTTTCAGGAGTGCAAAGGCAGAGGAAGCACCTTCTGAATTACTTTTTGGAGTAGAAGTGTTATGTGCTCTAGCAAACATGGATTTCCTCCCTGAGAGGCTGCCCTGTTGTCTCTCTGCTGTAGATGCAGTGTGTTCAAAAGGGAAGCTCCTCATGCTCTTAGAGGGGTATTTAAGGTGGTGCATTGGCTTGCTGAGAAATAGAGGTTATAATTTCCTTTTTTCCTATAAACATATCTGTCTTCTGATTTCGTGTTAGTGTTGTGTCCCAGAGAGAGCCACAATGATGCAATAATAAGCCCCTCAAACTCATTGACAAAGGAAGAATTTTGCACCCAAGAGAACTAAGTTAATATATATTGTTTGCAATTTACCATTTTCCCTCAGGCTGAAAGTAGTCTAAAGATGTGTATTTTGGCCTTTGTAAGAGAAATAGATAATTTCCTGCCTATTTTGCTTCTGAGTGTAAGATACCACCTATGCAGATGACAGTGACAACTTAAGTGTTCTTGTGTTTGATTGCCTCAGCAGGAGATCCAGCTTGTTGTTGGGTTTGTATGTACTTGTTATACAGGACAGAACTCTGGCTGGGTGAGCTTAGAAAACTTGCACAAGTGCTGTCCAGGATTTTCTGGCTGAATTGCTCAGTTCTGCTGGCTGGTTGCTGTGTAGCTGTACAAAATATATTTTCTAAAAATTATTTAAATTGCCTTTTGTGCTGCTTTTCCTCAACTGCACAGGAATCTGGTGTGACTGCAATGGAGCAGGTTCATAAAATTTTAGGACAGGTGATGTTGTAAGGGTATTCAAGTGATCACCAGACAATGATTCTGGAGAGCCCTTGCTTACAGCAGAGCCACCTTATCAGGTTGCTCATGGCTTTATTTTGGCATCATCTTGAAAACCTCCAAAAACAGGGACTGCACAGCTCCTCTGGACAGCCTGGTCCCCTGCTCACTGTCCCCAGGTGAAGGGAGTTTGCCTTTCAGTAGGTTTTAGTCCAGACCTTACACTTCTCTTCTTGTCTCTGAGAGAAATACCTTTTTGTTTTCTCCTTCCATGATCAAATTAACCCTGCACTGCTTATCAAGACATTCCAAACTCCTAAAATTTCAGTTAGACTTAAGACAGCTGCTGGCAGGGAAAATTGGGGGAAAAAAGGGTTTTTCTCATTGTTGGCTTTGTGTATGAGTGCGTGCATGGAATAGCAAGGTGGGAAGTATTTGCTGTTTCTGTGTATATTAAGCTGAAAGCTTCCTTAAATATTTGTGTAAAATTTTGAACAAATTCAGAGAGCAGTAGGCATACAAAGCCCCCCAATCATTCCCTATTTTTAGATGGCTAGCACTGTTACTTAGATATTCATGTATATACACACTGTTACTGTGTGTTCCCCAGCTGTGAGAGGACTCATGTTCACTGTTTTTTTGTCACCTTTTAAATGTAACAGACAAATGAAGACCTTTACATGTGAGTTGGTTTTGGTAACTTGGTGAATAATTTTTTACATTTAACCCCAAAGTCCAGTCTATCTTTATTTGATTACTACAAGATGAATGAATTCTAAACCTTTCCTCTGTTTTCAGGCTTCTCAATGCCAATAAGATCAACTGCCTGAGGGTGAACACGTTCCAAGGTCTGCATAATCTCAAGCTGCTATCTCTGTACGACAACAAACTGCAGACCATCAGCAAGGGGCTCTTTGCCCCTCTGCGATCGATCCAGACGCTGTGAGTATGCGGCACAGCACCAATGACAGCTCGCTCTTCCCACCAAAGATGTTGCCTGTCTGCATCTGACAGTAAGGCAGTTTGGAGGAGACATCAGTGTAGCAGCCCCTCCTTTTCTCACAGAAAGGAAAGGAGCAAGAAACAGAAGTATGGCATCAATTGGCAGCAAGGCCAGCGCTCGACACAGTCTGCCCATAGTGATATAAACGCCATTAAGTGTGTTAAGTCCATCCTGTTTGTTGGGAAGATAATATGTGCGTTTGATTCTGTAAAATACATGAACAGCAGATTCTATTAGAATGATTGCCTAACAGTTTTTAATGAGTTGGCATCTCTCCTTTCTGGATCTGAGTCCTCCTCATTGACCATGAAAATCATCCCTGTACTGGTGTATATTAATATATATATGTATATATAGTTGGAAAATATATGGCCTAGGCATGACATAGACAGTGTATTTCAGCTGACATTTCACTTAAGAGGAATAATATGTTGTGTTATTTGATCAATGAGGAAAATCCACTAAACATTTTCTGACAGTCTTTAAATAGGAGGCATTAGAATAGGGATCCAAAGCAAAAATATAGAAATGACTCAATATTTTGTAGAAGGAGGTCTCATCCTAAAGCTGTGAGCAGTAAGATAATAAGGTAAATAGTACTCCTTCAGAGCGGGAGTTGGCAGTCAGATATTCCAGTATTAAAATATGTATGGATATGTATATAAAAATATATACTGGAATATTATGTACATATATGCACACACATACTGTAGTGTGGGAAATTTTTGTATACAAATGCACGTGTATAATTTAATACTGGAAACGCATTGGCTAAATTAGTTTTGTGAATGTTTTAATTGATACACAAGTGAACTAATAGGGAGTGTTTCTGCCACCTCCTCAGGCAGCCAAAAGCAAACCATTGCTGCAAACCATTAAGGCATTGGCACCATCATGTACAAAATCCCCCCTGTCCTACCCCTCCAGTTCTATATATCTACACTGATATAAACAGGGGCCACAGGGAGGGTTCATTTGCAGAGGTATATCAGGCTGTTCAAGTGAAAAAACAGGCAACACCCTTAGGGTATAAACATTTGCCCTCAGTTCCCATGGGGTGTTGCTGGCATTCCTGGTGGCCCATTCTTAGGATGGACTTTTTGCTTCACACCAGAACATTTTGTCATGAAATGTTTTGATTCATGCTCCCATTTATAACACTCCAAGTGATTGCCAACCTCTGTGCTTATTCTAGACCTGCAAAACCAGACCCATATATTGTCTCCGTGTGCTTGTTCGGGTTTTGGCCCTTTCACACCACAAATGGCTCTACTGCAACAGTAATTTTGAGTTTCTTCAGGCCCTCTCAGCATTGTGTGCCTTCCCTTCCCACTCCTGGGCGGGCATTGCCCTGTTATATTTTATACTTGTTCTGTTAAATGACAGTTCATAACTGTAACTACAAACAGAAAAGAAGTTTCTACATGTAGAAAACAGTAACAGAGGCTACAACTTTACACCTCTGTCCAAACCAAATTGAAACATCTGTCTCTCCTTAAACTGTCATTGCAGTTATTGGAGGGCTGTGTCCTGCTCCCTTGGAGGTCAGAGGGGCTCACACAAATTAGCTGAGCTGGGATCAGAATCCAGCTCTGGGGAAAGACCTGACAAACCCTCCTGACTCAGAGCTCAGCTTTGCCAGGCAGAATGAATCACAACAGCAGCAGAGAAACACTCTACTCTCTAAGATGCTCCAGCAGATTTGTTACCAAAGTCTAATTACCTGGTTAAAATCAGTGCAGTAATACCTATTTCCAGTTGCATAGGAAACAAGTGGTCCACATTTAGATGAAGGATAAACTTCAGTTTTGCATAAACTTCAGTCTTATAAGTAAGGCTTTTTACTCCAGCAAAAAATACACATAAAGGGAATACTATTGATGAATATATGGATATATTAATTTCTCTCCAATGAAAAGAGCTCTGGATCCCTTCTGGCTTTGCCCAGAGGCCCAAGGAACTTTACTAATTCCCGTCTTGATCCCTAGAAAATTGAGCTTGCTGATAAAATTTCTTTTAAACCAGGATACAGGATGATCTTCAGTTAAGGTGCATTTCTCTCCACAGACAGCATGTTAAGTCTCCGCAGAAAACACAGCACTTGGTAGACAGGAGGTCTGTGTCCTTTAAAGGGGGCTTTGCGATCTGAATTTTTGTTTCCTCCCTGAACGGACTTGCAGGAGGCTTAATGAGCTGCGAAACGTGGTGGCTCACAGAATTCTCCCATTCATGCACAGCTCTGTGTGCTTTCCTCCAGGCCTGGGTGGTTTGTTTTTTGTTTTCTTTTGAGAGGGGGGGAAGGAGCTTATTCAATTACTCCACTCCTCAGGTTCGCATTTGGTGAAAAACAGCGATGGAGTAGAGTGTCCCAGGTCACCCGTGATTAACCACGCCATCCTTCTTGCAGCCATTTAGCTCAGAACCCCTTCGTGTGCGACTGCCATCTGAAGTGGCTGGCTGATTACCTGCAGGCGAACCCTATCGAGACGAGCGGCGCTCGCTGCAGCAGCCCCCGTCGCCTTGCCAACAAGCGCATCAGCCAGATCAAGAGCAAGAAGTTCCGCTGCTCAGGTAATTCGGTTATCCAGCCTGTGCTGCGCTCTCGATTCAGAAATAAGCAGGGCCACAGAGCCCGCTAATCCAATCTGCGGGACAGTGTTGGCTGTAATGGATATTAGGGAGCATCTCTTCAAATTAAATTTGGGAAATTCAGTTAGGTCTCCAGAAAGCCAATTAGGTGATGGATTAAAATAAAATAAAATAAAAATTAAAAAAAAATACCAAAAGGCAGTCTATATCTGTCTTTCCTGTATGTCTCTTATAAACAAAGATAAAAGCTTGTGATATTTAATTGTAAAGTATTACCAAATGATGAAATATTTAAGGAAAGCACTGAAGGTGGATGTGAATTCATGTGGCAGATGTCGTATTTTGAAGGTGTGGAAGGTGGCTGGATTGTCATTGTACTCAGCCAGAACTCTTAGTGACCTAATGAGAGCTGAGCTCAAGTAAGTTCTCAGACATAAAAGGCTGAGAACAGTGTGAGATTTTTATACAAGTGGCAATGGGCATTTCTGGTCTGGGGGTGAGGGGATGGCGTCGATTCACGTGCTTTCAGACTTACCATCCTAATATCCACACGTCACATACATTAATTCAAGTAAAACTCCTGGTAAGATTTTTGCTTTCAGCAAGTTTTGATTAAAATTTGCATCCTAATTTAGGCAAAGGTTTTGTGTTGTGAGCTGGATGGGAAAATGTTTCCACTCAAAAATACCCTCCAAAGTAATATAAACAGCTTTTTTCAAATCTATCTCTTCTTTATGGTTCAGCTGTCAGCAAAAGGACATTTGTTGCCCTGTCCAGCATGACTAAGCAGCTGACTGCTTTGCTTCTTCCTGTGTTTGGCTATTGCTTATATTGGTTAGATGTATTTTGTATTTCTGCCTTTTTGTGTATTGTAAAGACATGCAGGTTTCAGTGAGCAAATCTATTAGTGTGTGCTGAGAAGAAAAATGACTGTTATTGATGGAGTACCTTGCAGTGTTTGCTATGAAAATTACTATGATTTTTCTCTTTTTCCTCTGAAAGGAAACATGATTAATTGTGTTCCTGGTGGTAAAAGATTAATGACTCTAGATGGGGATGCAGCATGAAGCTGAGTGGCAGCAGCCCAAAACAAGCTGTTGTGCTTTGTGCATCTCTGAGAGCAATATGCCCAGCTAAACCTTCCCTTTATGGGGAAAATAAAATAAAGATAACTTCATTTGCAGTCAGCTTTTCTTGGGCAGCCTTGTTAAGGTCCTTAATCCCTTGTGACTCAAAGCACAAAATTTATTATCAGACCTGAAATTATGACATATTTTGTCTAGGTTTTTGGATTGTGTCCATCATAGTAACAAGATAATTAGTCAGTAATATTCATATTTAAAGAAACTGGAAATGAAAATGCATACATATAATTTAGAAAGCAAAGTAGACTGCAGAAACAGATCTGTATGAACCTGTGCTCAATTTACCATTGTTATTTTTTTCTGCTTTTGGTAATAGGCTGGAGAAATTAATGTTCTATATGTGCATGCATGCTTTGAACAATGGGACAGGTGATTGGACGAGGCAAACACCATCTGATATCATTTAGGAAAAGTCATAACTAAGAAGAGTTACAGCGCAGAATGCAGTACCTGGTGATGCTGAGAATAATATTTTGTGTGAGTTCTTATCTTGGGGGTCCTTTCCTTGAGGCATGAGGCTGTTTTTCCCTTGCTCTGCAGCTCTACATCAATATCAAAACCACATGGAAAAGGCATAAACCTGACTTATTAAGGAGGAGAGCAGGGATTGTACAGCTTCAGAACAAAGATTTCAGCTGGATGGAAACTAATGCTATTCACTAGCTCAATAGAGAAGATATTCTTGCCTGTAGAGTTTCCAGATGGCAATGAGATACATTGAACTCGACTCGCTGTCTGCTCACATGAGACAGGGGAACGTCTAACGGTTTACAAAATCTTAGTTTGTAAATCAATCCAGAGCACAGACATCCTTGGCACCTGTTCTGCTCAACTTGTCCCTTTGAATCATAGCTGCTTCAGGCTTGGCATTCAGCAGGAATTTTCCATGTTTCCATTTGGAGGAATATGTTTCATCCCGGGATTTAAGGCAGCACGTCTCTGTGCAGAAATGTCCATGAGGGTATGAATCTTCATCATTCAGAGTATTGAGCAGTGCTTTGTGTTATCCAGGGATGAGTCTGCACAATCCCACCAGGATGGCAATGCTTTGGAATTGTCAGTGTCCTTGCTGGCTGTGGGATTCTCCCCCTCCAGTTTTCACAGCTTTTGCACAGTGAATGAGAAAAGAATTTTTATTTTAAAGTCTTTTGTAAATACGTATCTCTTTCTCAAAGGATTCTTATTTCAGGATCCTGATATTTTCATGTGGGTTGTTGAATACATTTGGTACATTTCAATGATCACAATGTTGGGTTTGGGGTGGGGGTGGACTAACACTGGGAATACAAAGGGTTGGTTAAGGAAGCAAGGGGGGGATTTTATCCTGACCTGGTCTGTGACCTTTGAGAAGAGATGAGGATGCACAGAAAGTGTGAGCTCTGTGGGAGCAGAGGTTCTCAGCCAGTGTCAGGGGCACACCAATGAGCAGTTCAGTCTAGCTGAGCTTAATACTTTGACATCAGGGAAAGGACCAGCTGGGAAGTCATAAAATTCTGAGGTTGTCCTGAAGCAATTCATGTGTTTTCCACATTCCATTTTACAGGGGTATGTAGTGACAGGACAGGGAGGGGTGGTTGTAAACTGTCAGATGGTCAGTTCAGGTTGAATATTG
The DNA here is from genome assembly GCA_013396695.1 of Sakesphorus luctuosus. Classification (NCBI taxonomy): domain Eukaryota; kingdom Metazoa; phylum Chordata; class Aves; order Passeriformes; family Thamnophilidae; genus Sakesphorus; species Sakesphorus luctuosus. Next base: position 2,173,288 of record VWZD01010421.1, on the reverse strand, counting down.
GGAAGAAATTCTTCCCTGTGAGGGTGGTGAGGCCCTGGCACAGGTTGCCCAGAGAAGCTGTGGCTGCCCCATCCCTGGAGTGTCCAAGACCAGGCTGGATGGGGCTTGGAGCAACCTGGGATGGTGGAAGGTGTGCCTGCCCATGGCAGGAGGTGCAACAAGGTGATCTTTAAGGTCCCTTTCAACCAAACCCATTCTATGATTCTATAATCATAAAGGGGATTTTCAGAAAGAATCTGGCATGAGAAAAAAATGTGACTGTTCAGTAAATGAAGGGAAGAAAGGGAAGTGTTTTTTATACAAGGATAGGAGAGAGGAGGGGTTAGCAGGAACAGGGGAGAAAAGCTGAGATGTTTGAAGTTTGATCAGTCTGAAATGGTGAAGGAACACCAAGAAGCTCACGTCAAGAGTGCACACTCAGAGATGCAGATGGGCTAAATAGAACTGTATTTGATAATAAATGAAACTGTGAGAATAAAACTAGGCAGCACAGTAAAAAAAATCTGATCCAGAAAACTTCATTCTGCACACTGCTTCCTTCAGTTTTCCTTCCAGCTCCCCAGCATCATTTCAGATAGTATTTAACAGGAAGTGTTTGTCTTGTTTTTCCAATTGCTCACTTTTTTCAGTTGAGGCACTTTCCCCAGATGCAGTTTCCTCCCAGCACCAAATGACTCAGGCTTTTACTCATAAAGTGGAGCAACATCTGCAAAGGTTATGAGTGGCCATGGGAAGAAACGTCTGTGCAACAGGTAGATAATGTACATAATTCTTTTCAAAAGGAGAATTGGAAGCATTATAGCATGAAATGAAGGAACAGCAGGGAAAGGGGCATGTTTTTGCCCAGGGCTGTGAGGCAGGCAGAGCTGTTAAACATACCATCAAATATGTTTAAGCATCAGATTGCAATAGATACTATTTCCCATGATTTTCTGCTTTCCGTTTATTGCAATGCACAAAAATAATAATAAACTTCTCTGTTGCTCAACTGTCTCCCCACAACTAGAGAATCCAAGACAAAAAAACCTGAGACTTTCTCTTGAATGAGAAATTGGAGGAATAGGCTGTGACTAATTCTCTCTTCTGTTTAGGAAAGGGAAATACTGTCATTTTCAGTGGCAGTAGTGAAATTCTGATGATCATTTTCCTTTTGTCTGCATCTGCCCACTACGAGCACACAAGGAACCAATGGTGCCTGCCAGCCTTAGGTCCCTGGAGGTCCCCATTCTTAGTAGGAATAAGGGGGGCAAAGATCAACACAAATATCCCACCCAGCAGCATTTGACTGAGTTCACTACACAGCAGTTTTGTTTTCTAAAGCAGCACTGGGCTTTAGGAGGAAGGGAAATGAATCTATGAGCAGATTGTGTTGTCTCTGTGGTAGCTTATTGTCACTTCAAGAGTTGGCAGGATCCTTGATTGCTGTGTGACACTGTGTATGAAATAGCTTTTGGAAAGAATTGCCCTTGTATTCATCTGTATATCTATTCTTCCCTGTGATGTGTTTGCATTTTTTAGTGCATTGTGTATTTCAAAAGCGCTGAAAGTTCCACCTGCTGTACTGACACAAACCATCTCTGATAATGATCAAAGCAATGTGTATCTACAAATATCATATCACAAAAGCTTTTTATCTCCTAATTCCTGGAAATAAGACTCTTATAAAGAAGATTGCTATATGAAATACTATGAAGTCAACCTGTCTTCCTGCTTCCTCCTGTATTGGTGCATACATTGTGTCTAACTGGCTTTAATTAGTCCCTTCAGTTCCAGTACAATCAAGAGCACAGGGAAGAACAGGAGGACAATAAACTGTGTGCCAGCTCTGTTCTCTCCTTTTTGGACACTACTACTATCTTGCTAATTTAGGGCTAATGTCATTTCTCTCCTGTTATCCCCTATTATGAAATGGCAATGTAGTTGCTTTTTGGTCACTTATAATTTTTGAAGGGATTTGGTCAAACCTCTTCTTCCTAATTGCATTTCCCCCCCCAATTCTGTGTGTGTCTTTTCCAGTCTCTGTCCTCATCCAGGCTCACCTTCCTTGGGTTACCTGTCTGCTTTGGGACAGAGCTGCTGTTACTTGTAATCACCTGAAACTTCCTTCTCTCCTCTCTGCATTGTTGCACCCTTAGAAGCACAGAACTTTAGTGTGGGGAGCACAAGTTGCACATCAGGACTTTTTGTCCAGTCCCTACAGCAGTTCACACATTTCCTGTCCCTTGGTCTCCCAGGGTTATCCCCCTCTCTGGTCTTAGTGAAAATGCAAACATTATTTAAAATCTTTGAGCTCTCAAACTGAAAGCTGCAATGTATTTTTACTCCTCAACCAGCGTTTAAAAGTCATGAAAAGAAGGTGAATTTAATCCAGGTCTTACATCATCTGACTGAAACACACTCCAGTTGTTCCTGTAATTTTCCAATCACTCTGATGACAACTTTACAAATTTCTTCCATGTTTAGTAAGCAAATAGTCATTTACAAACCAAGAATTCCTCCTTCTGCCTTTAGCATTTTCTCTTTGATGGAAAACACTGATATCCACCTGCTCCTGTCTGCCTTGTGCTACAGGGACAAGAGGCCAAGCTCCAGCACTTTTCTCATCAGGGCATTTGTTTGAGTGAAGTGAGAGAAATGGATACAAAACACTGGTTATGATTTGGGCAACTGGAAAATTAACCTCATTCAGATTTCTGTCTGGGTTTTGGTTTGGTTTTGGTTTGGTTAGGTTGGGTTTGGTTTTTGGTTTTTTTTTTGTCTGTGCTTTTAAATGCTGTGTGTTCTACCATTTTTCTCCCCTAAAAGACACAAAGACTCAGCAAAGGAACCTTCAGATACTCTCTGAATATACCAAAACTAAGGATACATTTGTGGGGTATAAGAATAATTCTATTGGAATGGAAGGTTGTTTAACAGCAACCAATCACCATCAGATTAAATCCTACCTTGAACTCATAATTATGAATATGAATTTTTCACTGCACAGTGTAACCAAGTAAATTTGAGCTTTGATTTGCATGAAATGTTTCTGAAGTTGAAGTCATTAGGGAACACAGTGCAACTGCTATGACTAATGGCAATGGAACTAAATTCCCTTGTACTGCAGAAGTGTTCCTGTTGTTACAGTAACTTGGCTGTACTGGATACTGGTTATAGCCTTCCCTTTTCTGCACATCTTTGATAGCAATTCAGTTCTTCACATTAAAAATTTGTGCCAGTTACTCTAAGCCTTCACTAGCTCGTGATGAACACGATGGTGAAGGGTTCCTGCACTGCAGTGGGGGAAGGTTGGCAGAAGGAAAACCATTTCACTCAAGGAAGCATAAGCTTAACATAAAACAGGTGGGTCTGTTTGGCAGAGAGGATGGTTCTTAATAAGGAAGTAAATTGGCATGTTCCAGTTAGAAAGTTTATTTTAGGCCAACATCCTTATTTGCAATCATAGTAAAGAGGCAATGAAAGGAGGGGAGGATGAATGTTCAGTCACAGTTGCATCCATATATCCGTATCACTTAGGCATCCAAATAACAGAGTTGTCCTGGATTGCCCATGCAGGCAGAGTACAGAGCTATATAGATTCCCCACTTGGGATCCTAATTGCCCTCTAGAGGTGTCTTCATTAGCTGTGGCAGAAAGCTGAGTGATTGATTGCTCTTGTAACTTCAAAAACTAAGGTGGCACAAAGTTTATTCTCCTCTCACATTGCCATTCCACGTGTCAAGATTAGTCTGAGCAACACTTACCAGAGATGCCAAGGTAGCACTTCTCTGTGTAGAGTGGTCACTGGAATAGGATAAAGAAAATAATTGGAGAGGCTCTGGCATGAAGAGAGCGAGTCAGCTAAAACCAGTGCCAGGATGGTGGTGCCTGCAACTGGGCAATAAATTTTTCATCTGATTATTCTGAGACTGCAGCAGTGACCTGGGGTGGTACAGCTTGATGGGACAGTTAAAAATAAGGTCCTGCATAAAAATTCTTAGCAAACTGCAGGTTCAGTGACTGGTAAGCAGAACCTGGATCTCAAGAAGTGAAGTAACACTAAGGGCAAGCCTTGGGTGTAGAGGGTCTCTAAAGGAAGGGGTTTTCATGGAAGCTGGCAAATATCTGGAGATAGGATCACTCATTTTTCAACTTCTTTTGTGCACACATTTCTGGGATGATCTTAGGCACATTCAAAGGCTTATGGAATTTTTTTATTTTAATGTAATTTACAAAACTGTGTGTTTTCCTGGTACTTTGGCTATGTTGCATTCTAGGGACGTAAATTAGGGTTTTGACAGACTTTCCTTTGTGTGCTGGTCCCTCTTGTTCATTGCAGTTGATGATTAGCTTAGGCAGTTATTGTAAGTGGTGTTTAATTAGTGCAGCAAAGGAACAGAGACTTGTTCAAAATATTCTCATGGGGTTTCTCAGGAAGACATTTGCAGAGCTCTGACTGCATTTGTTTCTAGTAGGACTGAAAGAGTTCATTGACACTGAAATTACTGAGTTTATTACAGATATTCCACTTAATACTGTAAATCAGTATATAATATAAAAGTCTTTGGATGATATGAGCTGTTACTTGTCATTGCTTAAACGAGTACTGTGGATGAATTTATTTGAAGAGCCATGGCCAGAATTGCTGTTTTTTTTAAACCAGTGTAGGAATAAGGACATAGAACTCTGCATCCTTCTTCACTAGAGCCACACAAAATTACTGCAAGGAATGCTAGTTATAGATATAATTTATAAATAAATGAGGTGTGGATTCTGGGGTTATGCATACTTTGAATTAATAAAGGGAGAAAATTAGTGCCCATTTGTGCCACATTGCATGAGTCACAAAAGAAAATGAATAATCTAATGTTTGTAGCAGCTTGGACTCTGGCTGGCTTGGCAGCTTGTGGAGATTGAAGATTTATTGTGTTAAGATTCCCTTAGAAAGCTGGTTTAGTTTCTTTTTTATATTATGGAGGTAGACAGTAAATCAAATTGTCTCTTATTGCTGTACCCAACCCACAGAACGGAGTGACCAAGAATGGGGTGACTAAGTTAACACTGCACTTATTTTCTGGAGTTCCCAAGTAATTGTGTGTTGAGTTTTCTGCATTATAAGGCTGGGTCATAGCAAAATGGGGAAGCAAAGCCCCTTCTGTATTATCTGTCATCTCTGCTGAAATACTTGCATTGTTCTTCATGTAGGCCATGAATAATCAGCTGGGTGCTGACTTTGTTCTTTGGGCAGTGCAAACCCCTTACTAAGGAAAGTGGTATGTGTTTAAAAGCACAAGCGCTGACCTTCACTGAAGTCCAGCAAAGTGTTCTGAGCAGTTGCAGGGGACAGCCACTGCCTCTCATTTGTGAATCCTGCAAGAGCATTTGAGAGGTGACTTTCAAAAAGCACAGTCCACTGGCAGACACTAAAGTCAGTGAGAGCTTTATTTCAGAGAGAGCTGTCAAGCCAAAACTGAATGCCCTGCTTTATATGTCAAAGTTGCAGGAATGAGTTACAAGGAGCAAAGCTGTTTGAAATAATCCAGGATGTCGGAAAGAGAGAATGCTTGGCTTCCATCAGCAAATGATGGACCAAACCCAACAAATATGCCAAGAAACAGAATAACAAAATACTTTTTCTGTCTGTAGTAGCATGTGTGTGCTCCCTTGCTATAAAGTGCAGTTGAAATACATAAAAAATGGAAAAGAAAAGCAGTGGTAATTACAGATGTCAGTGTAAGTGCCCCCAGCATAAAAGGCCTCTGGGAGCTGAAATCAGGCTCAAAGGGCACTCAGGGAGCATTTAATGCCAGAGCTTGGCCATCAGCTCGGAATCTGCTGTTATTAATATGGGCTGAGGTATTTCTAAGGTTGCTTTTAAACAATTGGAGCAAACCAAAATGGCATTTACGTTGAAAGGAGACACCAGGAGAGAGTAAGTAATAAAAAGCAGCGTAGCTTGGGCATTCACTGTGTGGTGGAAGTTGCACATCCTTCCTGGAAGGAGCCATTTACAGTCCTTTGGTAGTATTTTCTATGATCCAAGTTCTGTCTGAGTTCACCTGGGCTCTGTTGGTGTACACTAACCCCCATTGTGCTCCAGGGTGTTCCTCCAGCTGTAGCATAAAGGATGACCTCTTGTCTCCAGCACCTTTTTGCATGGGTGGAGTGGAGAGCAGCTCCCCGTGAACCTTCAGCTTGTGCTTCTCCATGCTGCTTCCTCTCAACGCTCCTCTCTCTCTGGCACTGCCTAACTCTGCCTCTGGCTGTCCGTGGGGTTTTCCTTTGTGCTTGATCTAACCATGTGGTGGAACAATACAAATGGAACATGGTTCTGTCAAGCACCATGGAAGGCTGCATACTCCCTGCAGCATGGCATGCTCGGATCCTTCTGCTGGTTTCAGAGGCATCAAAAGGTGAGAGATTCCCCTTTTCTCACAGGAAAAAAACGACAAAGGTGAAGTGTTGCTTAACCAGCTCCTGGGCACAGCGGGGGGAGCCCCAGGGGTGTTTGGGACAGACTTTCCACAGGGCTTGCATGCAGAATAACCATTTCTAAGGAATTAATCTGTTTAATTGCTCTTACAAATGAAGAAGTTAGGTAATCCTGCTGGTTGATAAGATTCAAGGGTGATTGCAGCCACACCTATGGAGGTGAAAAATCACTTCTGTCTTCTTATAAATGATTTGAGCTGCATCTGTCTGTCTGAGTTGTCCAGCGAGTCCTTCTGCTTGAGGTACACTTTGGGTGGTGTCTCTGTAATAAGAGCCCTGCAATTTAAAGTAATTTTGGACCTGATCTGGGCAATCTTAATGAACTGTGAAGAAGTAGGATGAAAAAAAAATCACAAGAGTCTACAAAGTATTGCCTTTTATCTCTCAAACTGATAAGGGTATGATGGTCTGTATGAAAATTCTATTACCAATAGCTCCATATCACAAAGCTGAGTCAGCAGAGCCAAATGGGCCATTTTAGCTTCGACAGCTTAGATGAAATCTTTAAAATACTTCTGCCTAACTTCTCCCCTTCATAGAGATAATGACACCTATTCAAAAAGGACTTTGAGAGCCTCATACAGAAGTTTTCTTTGATGGAAAAAATGTCTCATCTTGCATATCTATTGTGGAGCCATTGAACAAAGGACATCTGAGATTCTGAGATTTTATCTGTAATTACTGAAAAGAATTAATGCTAGCACTGTGAAATTATCACAAACAATGTACCTCCTTTTTCCCTATGAGAATTGTGATCTTGTGGTTACATGAAGAAGCAAGTATTGAGATTTCTGCTTTTTTGTCCAAGTGTTAGACCAAGGGATCTCTCTGGTTGTGTTTTTGGTGCCAAATTTGAGACAGCTGGATCATTTTCTAGAATGAATGTATCAGGTCAGTTTTCTAACCCCTGTCAAGACAGCCTGATGTGTTGCAGAACAGATCATCCAACACTCCTTTTAGTCCTCTGAGCAAAGCTAAGTTTTAGAAACTGAAATTGGGTTTGCTAAACAATGCTTGAAAAGAAGAACAGGGCAAAAAGGTATTTCTCTCTGGTGCTTAATTTCTCCATGTGTGTATGGCACCTAAAATTTTTGAGCACTTGGAAACATGGTGTTCCTTTATCTCACTACTGCACATGTGTTTGTTTTATGATATTGAGAAATTGCAATGCCCTGGTACCTGATAGTGGTGTCACGCTGGTTGTGAAAAGAAAATCTTATCAGAGCAACTAGCAATTCAAATAACCACAGCTGCCCTCAGTTAAACACAGGCCTTGCTGTTGCCTTGGCTACTTGCTTTACAGCAAACTTAATTCTTCCTAATTTTGGAAATTGCTAGAAACTCCCAGGAAATGTTCTGTCCTGCATCTCTTCTCCCTGGCTTTCCCTGGGTGGTTTTGCAGTGTGGAAGCAGCACTCCATGATGTGATGGTTCCCTGTGCATCCTGAGTCCTGTTGTGCTCTCTTGGAGCCCTGCAGTCCTGCACTGAGCAAGCCCTGTGTGGAGAAATGGATGTATGTGCTTAAACAGTTCTGCAAGCAGATGGCTGAATTTCACATTGCTTCCCCACATGGGAATATCTTAATAGAGCAGCCACCTGTCCAAGTGATCTGAAGGCTCAGGTCAAACAGTAAATTTTATCCAGTCTCTGGCAGGTGATTCCTGCTGTCTCACAGGCTAACAGATGACTGAGTACTTCCTGAGCTATTGGTTACTTTTGACTCAGAGCTTACCTGGGTAACTTAGAAAGGCAAAAAAATAAAGGAAAATAAAGAGAGAAAGAATAAAAGGTATCAAGGGGATGTTTGCTCCATTCCTGTCCTGCTGAGCTGAGAGGCCTCTCCCCTTTGCAAGTGTGGTGGCTGTGGACTGATGCCCAGCAGCATCAGCTTCTTGTAGCTGAAGCAGAGTGGAAAGGTTTATGCCATCAGGAGAGTGGGAGCCAAATCAAAAGTGGTAAAATTCTTTATTTTCTTTGCCAGAAATTGTGAGAGAAAACCAAAAGCCAATTTTCAACCTCCAAAGTTATATACTTCTCCTTCATAAAGCATTACACTTACTTTGCCATCCTTTTTTCCCCTAGGAAAATGAATCTTGTATCCATCAGTGGACTCAAAATTATACTTAATAAATTTTTACTATATGTACTTCAAGTTGTTTGTGATTATTTTTTTCAACAAACGCTTGTACTGTGAAAATCAGAAGTGCTTTTTCAAGGGTTGATTTGGGGATTTCCAAGACACTGTGATCACTGAACAATGTTGGTAGGTTTTTCAATGTGTACTGTAATTGTAGCAATTTTAATAAATTCTGGTCCTGATAACTGTTCTTCTTTGGCATTATTTCCAAGGAATAATAAATAAGCAAACATACTGACTATGAAGGTTGGAATTGTTAGGACTGGGAATCAAATGTTGGGGTTTCTTTAAAAGGATAAGAGTTTAAATGATGGTGGAGTGAGGAAAGGCTTAGACTGTATTTTTATTATACTTTAAAATGTCCAGTGGTCCTATTATTGTAAGTGCTGTGCTGTCAGTAAAGTCACACTTTAGATGTATAATTTACAATAAGCATGAAAACCAGCAAAGTATTTAACACCACTGGAGTGACAAGGTACAAAGCTGTACGTCAAGTTTCTCATAATCCAGTTTGGAATTACAAAACTAAACCCAAGTGTGTCTGTGGAATCAAAATGTTAGATTGCCTGTAGAATTGCTTGTTTTCACTGCATTGCCCTGTGGAGGTAATGTGCAACATAAATTAAAATAATAGTGGGTTTAGGCAGCTTCTTTTTTCTTTCAGAAAATAGTATGTGGTCATAAAATGAGCAGTGGTGTATTTGTCAGTCTGGGAAGGGGAAGCAGGTGATGAATGTCATCAAGTCTCTAAAAAGAAATTTCAGCTCAAGTTTAAGTTTTTATTGATACTTTTGGGTTCTTAAATATTTTGCTCACCTCCTTCCTGAGAAAGCCTTGCAACTGACTCTTTAATCTTTGGAAAAGTTAAGGAATCCTTCTTGGTAGTTATGATCACTGGGTGCTTCACAAGGTTGCTGAGACAATTCTGGTGCTTCCATTATGAAAAACAAAGTGAGTGGACAGCAATTGCATGGCAAGGGCTTGGCAACACTTTGCTTACATACACATTTATTAATACTCCTGGTTCCTTGGAGCACTGAGATCGAGTTTCCAACCTGCTGGTATTAAATGAGAAAAAGCAAACCTGAAAAGGACAGATTAGTTCACTGAACCTAATTGGAAAAGCATTTCATTAAAAGGGGTCAAAAACCTAGTCAAAGAGGTCTGGCAATGACAGAGTAATGGCACATCAGGGAGTGCTTCTCACTAAGTATGGTCTACCCGTGCCTTAATTAAAATGAAAATGATTTAAACTGCTATTACGTTCCTTTGCTGCTTGTTTAACATAGTTAATAAAGGTATCTAATTGTTGGAAAATTGACAAGGTTCTCTAATAAAAGATTGCTCTCAAAAATAGCTCTAATAGCTGAGTTCTGAACGTTGTGGGCAAAAAGCCCACATCTTTAAAAGTCTTTTGTCATTTGCATTCTTTCATGAGATGCCTTTTCCTTGTTGCTGGACTAAATTCCAAATGGGGGAAAGTGACTTTGCTGGGAAATACCTTAACAGGTATGCTAGTGAGACAAGGAGTTAATCTGTCAAGGAAAGAGTGAATGGAGACTAGTTTTGGGATTGGACTGGAGTTGGACCAAGGGTTGGACTTGATGATCTCAGAGGTCTGTTCCAACCCAATCGATTCTATGATTCTATGATTTTAAAAATTGCTGAGTGAAAATCCTTGGCAGGTATCAAAGTACTGTGCAGGAGCCGGGAGCTGACAGCACTCAGTGTTGAGGACAGATCCCATAAAATCTGATTGCTGCAGTTTTCAGTTTGCTGGAGTATATTTTCCTTTCATTGCAGGCTCAGAGGATTACAGAAGCAAATTCACCGGGAAGTGCTTCCTGGACCTGGTGTGTCCCGAGAAGTGTCGCTGCGAGGGCACCGTCGTGGACTGTTCCAACCAGCGGCTCAGCCGCCTGCCCAGCCACCTGCCCGAGTACACCACGGACCTGTGAGTGAGTGGGGCACCCCGGGGCTCCTCACCGCGCCTTTCCTGGCTTTAAAGGCTGTCAAAGGCACTCAGACAACCGAAGGCACCTCCTACTTTTATCCCAGTGTGAAAATGGTGTGTTAGGTTGAGCTGACAAAATGCCAACTGCCCAACACAGAGAGAAAGGGTCCCCCCCCAAAGTGAAAAATCTTCTGCAGAGAGAAACGACTTCAACCGATAAGCCTGGGAGGGTTATGGTGAAGCCATTTTATTACACACAGCACATGGTTTATATAGGCTTAAAGCTACATTCTGTTGGCTAAATTGAACCTCACACCATCAGGCCACAACTTTTAATTGGTTAAAATCCATATCTCACAAGTCCAGTGTTTATATGAACTCATCCTACATGTTTTCAGGTGCACCTCTGGAGTCCTGTGTGAAAGTCGAGGTGTTCTCATGAGCAACTTCTGGGGAGTCATTGAGAACTCCTAGGGAATGATTTCTCCCTTACCAATCAACAGCAGGTGTGTCCTTGCTGCTTGTTAGCTGGTATCTGCCCCAGTCTCATGGAGTTGGTGCAGCCTGGATTGCTCATATGCCCATTTTCCGAAAGAAACCCCTTAACACCCCCTTCAACCAAGGGAAGAGGAGAGAGGGGAAAAAAAAAACCAAACCAAACCCCAAAATAGCAAGCTTCTTATATTATACAAAAGAAAGACAATGAAAAACAGAATATGATATAATACATATATACACAAATGTGAGAAAAAACAAACTGATAATAACTACCGAGTCACCCAACCAAATAATACTCATTCCAACCACTCAAACCCCACAAAACCTCCCAAAAATAGTTCCAGAGAAAACTCCCAGCAAGAGAGGAGAAAAATTAACAAGACAATGTTCCCCTCCCTGCATAACAGAGTGGGGATGGCGGCAAGGCCTGATCTCGGCAGGGCAGGGCAGCCTCACGGGGCTGAGGCAAAGACCAAAAGAGACAGAAGCTCCACCTCCCTCTCTTTTTATACTTCTTGATACTTCTTGAGGATGTCAGACCATATGAAATACCTCTTTGGTTGCTTAAGTCAGGTGATGCTTGTCCCTTCTGATCTCTGTCCCATCCTTTGGGCCTGCTGAATTGAGGCCTAACTGAGGCCTAAAGCCAAAACTACCACAAATAGGGAAGTTCACTTTATTTCACAGGAGCAGCACAAAGCTCATTTCCTTACCTTTTGTGCCAGCTGTGGGGATGAGAAAGGAGCCCCAGGCACCAGCCAGGTCCTGTGTGTGTCCCCTTGAAGTCCTGTGGATCCTTTCCACTCTGCCTTGGAGTCCTCTGTCTTTGCTCTTTGTCTCTGGTCCTTTTTATTGAAGAAATGGTTTAACCCTTTTGAGTGAACGTGTGATCAGGAGCTCGTTCCATCTCAGCAGTGCCTGCTGCTTGGGTGAAATGGCTCTCACTAAAACAAATGTATTTTCAAGGTATAAGTTATTTCATGAAATCTCTTTGCTTTCTGAGATTCTTCAGAATTCTAAGCATAATACTGCTAAAGAGGGTATGAGAAAATATGATTATTACTTAGTAACTGAAGAATCTGGTGATTTCCTTGCATTAGAAGCCCCTTCAAATATAATTTTCTTTTTGTGTTAGTATTGTATTTATTGTCCTTATTCTATTTAAACCCCCATGAAAATCATTGATCTGAATTTAAGACAGAAAAAATGAGAGACCTCCAGAAACACAGCAAAGATTCTATATAGCAAAATGGAGCTACATGTAATCAGAGAAAGGATTTTGTATCCCAAGCCTGCCATGGCCGTGGCCTTCATATTGATTTTGAAGACCAGTAAACTTTATAGGAAAGGACCTGGAATCAGATCCCTTCTGTTTCCATGGACCACATCTCCAATTGCATGTGCTCTGTAGCAGAATGCTGGGAGAGATTTAGTCACGCAAACGAGGTTGTTGTGTAAAGGGTAAGGTCAATAATCCCTTAGCCCATGCACTGGAAGATGAAGTCATTCCGACACTGTCCCTTGGCATTACACTCTTCAAGGCATCCTAAGCTTTTCCTATAGATCTTCTGTGTTCTGTTCCCTTCCCTTCAAAGCTCAACTCTTAACTGGAGGAGTCTGAGAGACATGGCAGGCAGTGCCTTGCTTAACAAAGGTCATGGTTCTCTGTGTGGCACAGAGATAGATCTGGGGACATCTGGGAACTATTAAATACCTCTCTGTTTGTTCCTCTCAGGCGTCTGAACGACAATGACATTTCTGTTTTGGAAGCTGTTGGACTCTTCAAGAAATTGCCCAACCTCAGGAAAATGTAAGTCTGAGTCGCTTGCTTGTTTGAATACACATTGCCTTGGATTCAAAGGAAGGAGGAAGGGGAAGTTTTTTACAGCACTGCAGTAGTAGAAATCACTTTTTAAATGTGAGTTTAAAGAAACTGAATGAGTTGCCTGGTAGATGGACAGATGCAGTTAAACCACATTAACACATGAAGATCCCTAGGCTGACATTTCATTTTTTTTGGCTATATTTCTTAAGTCTTTGCCTCATAGCGAATGACAGGAATTCTGTGCCAGAGTTTATTCAGACATGCTTATGTTAGAGATGACTACAAAGTTTAGCATTTTGTTCTTGTCTTTCAAATGTATTGTGTGACTCCAACTGATGTAATTATTTCAATAGCCAAAGGAAAATACTATTACAGCATATAGATGATGGCAGATTCTTTCAGTCATAATTGGTTTAGAGAGGAGAATCAACTAGCAAACTTAGAGATCAATCATTCAAATGTATCTATGTGATTCTGTTCACAGCCTGAGTCCTGGCACTGTGCAATGCATATATTTAATAAGAGCTGTGTTTTGGAAAGAGGACAGTATGTTGGATACCTCCTGATAGTCTTCAAAGTAGTTTATTCTAAATTTATTTGAAGTTTTAACCCTATGCTTATGCCTAATTTAACTGTTTACTTTTAGTAAGATTTTATTGCCTGAATCAAAGTAATTCAGGGTAACCAACCAAGCCAGGCTATTTCTTCTGCATTCGTTTCACGTGGTTTGTGCCATCTGGAGCTTCCCAGCCACTTGAATCCATGTGGCATCTCAGGGGCTTTGGAGACAACTGTAGTGGGATTCTTTTGTCAGTTTTATTTCTACAGGAGTTTCAGATTCAGCACTGCACGTTTTGGAGGGGATTTGTGTTTGTGCCAATACAGACCACCAGACTTGGGGAATTGATCATAAACATTAGCCTTGTATTTTATGAATGATGCATAATTTGCAGCTACAGTGCACTCAGAAAAAGTTGTTGACATTGTTGAAGTGCTCTGTTCCCTCTGTAAGAAGATAGGAAATGGCAATGAAAAATGCATGCTATGTAAGAGTAACACAAACTGGAGAGCATCTGTCCTCATCAAACCTTCATGTTTTGAAAATTGGAGTGGTGTGATAGCTGCAATCATTTCTTAGCTTTTTTTAAAACTTACTGTAGGCAAGTTGTGTTGTCCTTCCTGTTCCCCTCCATCCCTCAGAGGGAAGGATGCCTTCATGGGTCTGTATTGTCAGGCATAAATACAGCATGAAACTGTGTGAGAGTGTTTTAAGCACTTGTTTCCTGTGAAACAAAAGAAACTTTTCTCTGTCCTTGGTAGGTGCTGAGAGCTGAGGGGTGCAGGCACAGCTCAAACACATGGGAAAAACAAGTGTCACCTACACCTCAGCAAAAGTGCCTTTTGCTCTGTGTGTGGCAGGAATGTGGTGCATGTGCTCTTAATTGGGTCTTACTGCTCCTATTAAATTAGAAATTAAGAATATTGATTGAACACCCACTTTTTAGTGTGTATAAGGGACAAGAAGCTTTGCTATTATTTCATTGGCAGTATTGACTCTGTCTCATCATATTCCTTGCCTGTTCAAGTGTTAAAGGCAAACAGCAGGTGGAGGAATATGTCTGGAAACTGCTTTGCTACTTAGGCTTAAGAACACAGCTCGAGCTTTGCAGTAGTAAAACATTTGCCTAAATCACTGTATTTTCTTTTTTCTTTATTTTTTCTCTGTAATACTCTGTCTTCTGCAATGAATTTATGAATATCTGGAATATGGATATCTGAATGGGTATCTGAATCCCTGCCCTCCAGTTGTCCTTCAGTTTAGGACTAGTGACAGATCCATGTCAAAGAACTCTGCAAAGAAACCTCATTTGAAAGGACTGCGGTTCCACTGGGGCTGGTAAAGCTCCAGCATAACTCCAGGGAGAGAGGAATCAGCCCTTCCTTCCTCTTGATGGGTGTTTCATCCTAGTGCCTCCTCATCTTACATTATGCTTAAGTGTAGCTTTGGTTTGTGACATGAACACCTTGAGATGGTCTGTCAGCTGGACCATAAGGGGGATTCAGGCTTGGCTTGTGCTTTGGGTGTTCTTCCCTTTGTCACTTTAGCTCCATCAGGTGTCCATGTCTCTGTGTGACACACAACAGTCTCCTGGGTTTTCCAGTAAGATTTCAAAGGGAAGCAGTCATAGGTTTGGCACTGAGATAAAATTATCTGAGTTTTGAGATATCTGAGAAATGGTATTTTTGGTTAGCTTTATTTCTTGGTAAAGGTGAGCTTTCTTCTTTTGTTGTTTTTGGTTTTTGTTATTGTTGTTGTTGTTTTCTAAAGAAAAATAAAACTAAAAAGTATCTACCTCTAAACATGAGAAGGAAATCTGACAGTTCATTATTTTAAATCTTGTCTATGTTAGAAAGCAAACATGGAAGAAGTGTCAGACTATCTTTGCAATAAGTGGTACTGCCAAACCCACCTCTGATATGTAATTAGCTTTTGTGGTGTAATTTGTCTGTAAATAGTCCTCCTAAGCTGAATCTTATTGTATGATGTGTCAGCCCAGGATTTAATACATTTTAATGCAAAACAAAATTGAATTCCTGATACAGAAATTTAAAGGTCAGAGATTCATAATGCAAAGTGATACCACATTTTATTTAGGAATCAAATAGCTAAAATTACCCTGCTGGTTTTTAAAAGGTTAACATGTCTGCATATGCCTTTAAAAATAATTAGCTGTAAAATCTCATATACATAATGGTATTTTCCTAACCGAAATTTGAATTCATCTTTATGTGTGATGCTTTTGTAACAGAAAGGATGATGTAGGTTCTTCTAGACAGGTCTAACCCAATGCAGAAGTAATTTACTGGGTTCTCCAGTGAACTCTGTGTAACTTCCACTGCATTCTTACCACATTGCCTCACTTCATCTTGCAAGTGTAAAGGGAAGTCTTGTCTCTGAAAACTGAAGTCCCATTACAGTCACTTCCAGGCTCCAAGAGCTGTGTCATGAGTGTTGTGCAAGGTGGTTAGAAAAGAGCACTTTGAATCTTCTGAAGTGCAGGGGAAATGCAAGGATGTGTTTCTGAGCATTTTAAGAGCGGGAGCAGCTCCTTGCCTTGGATTTTTGTGGGTATCCTATCTCCATGAGATAGAAAGGCTCCAGGACCTGCTGCCCTCCAGCTCTGAGAGCTGGAAGCTTCTGCCTTTCACAGGCGATGATGTTTCCAGTGGGAGATGTTCTCACTCAGCACAGCAATGTCTCTCATCAGGGAGGGTGAGGGGAGACATCACCATCCACAAGTTTGGACTTTTGTGGAAGGGAGCAGTTCTTTGCTTGCAGCAAGTACCAAATTCAACATGAAGCAAACTCTGGGAACCCCACAACTCCCTGGGACTACCTCAAGTTGTTCATCAGAGGAAAAACCCTCTGGTGCTTGGGGACTCCCATGGCAGTGGGAGCCTGGAGGGGTCTTCTGACCATGGCAAAGAGGTTCAAGCTCCAAAACCCCCTGAGCCCAACTCAGTGGGAGCAGAGATACCTCTGCTTGCTGAAATGTGATGCTGACCCATTGATAGAGGCTGCAGCCTCCAGAGCCTGCCCCCTCCCCTATGCCCACAGGAATCAGTGGGACTGGCCATTCCCAGGGAGATCCCAGCAGCTGTTTCTGCAGGGAAAAAACTGGCAATGAGCTCACATTGAAACTGCCATACTTCATGCAGTGCTGGGGAGAAAGGGGACTGACCTCTTCTCTTGAGAACAAGGGCAATAAAAAATATTTACCTCAAAACCTGAAAAGGTCATCTAACAGTTCATTCAGTTAAGCCTTGCCAAAGTGACAAAGTGAACATATAATATGGTCTTATAATAAGAAGTGTCAGGCTGTCTTGGCAGTAGCTGGTACTGCCAACCTACCTCCAGTATGTAATTGCCTTTGGAGGCTTAATGTGTCTGTGAGTATTTCTGCTAGATCCAATTGTGTGGAGTGTCAGAAAGTGTCAGAGCAGGATTTGAAACATTTTACATGTGAAATAAAAATGAATCACGATAAAGTTTGCAGACTAGAAGTCAGTTTCAAAACCAGAATCTCAAGTTTCTTGGGGAGGCAGAAGTAGTTTGTGTCCTTGGGAAAAGCTGTTACCTGCTGTTCTTTCCCCTAAGCATGAATTTTGCTGCAGCAAATGAGGTTGCAGTCATCTGTCACTTGTTATACAGAGACTTTATTTTCTGGGAATCATATTGTAGGGTTTGTGGCATTTGGGCTCATCATGTGCCTCCCTTTTCCTTAGGTGAGGCCATCAGTCTGCTCTGCTGAATGACTGTAGGAGTGTCACTGGGTGCAATTCCCTGTCTCTCTGTAGGATTTAAGCCCTTCAGTGCCATCCTGCTTCTGAAAACAGCTCACACTATAAAAACCAGCCAGACAGTAAAGGCTGTAAAACCTTCTCAGCATCCTCTCAAGGAATGCAACAGCACTAGCCTTTTCCTCCTGAAAAACACTTGAAGATTCCAAACACATCCCCAGCAAACAGAAATATTCTAGGGAAGCCCCGCTTGGAACAGGCTGTTTGTACAACAAAGCTGAAGGTTTGAGGTGAGAGCAAGCAGAGCCTTTGCAGTCCTGGGATGGGAAGGAGTGTCAGTAACTCAGCAGTGAACAGCACCTTGAATGTTAACACTGACCCAGCAGGTACAGCAGGACTGCCCCTGCCCGGTTGGAATAGAATCCAGCCTGCTCTGTGGTGAAGTTATGAGATCAACAGAAATAATATTATTATAAACTTTAGCCATAAAGTAAATAAAACTGACTGAAAAGTGAGCTGTGTGAACAATGTCACCTTGATAGCTTCTTGATCTCTTCATTTCCTTTTCACAGCCCCCCATAAAGTAGAACCAGGCTTTCTGGAAATTTATTTTGACCCCTTGTCCAAAATCAAAGTCTGGAAATAGGATTGAATGTTATCACCAGGGTAAATCAGGGAGTCCTTACAATAAGCCTTCATGAGTGACCAAGTTGACTACAGGCTCCCATTTGGATCCTGCCAGAGGGCAGAAATCTCAAAACTGGATTTCTTTTCCACTGTCTTCCAGTATTTCAAGAAGAATTCCTTAGGGAAGCTTAGTGTTGCAAGAAGATGGGGCTTTTCTATAATGGGAGTTTCCTATAAAGTTTTCCTCTGATAAAAAATTCCTTGTCAGGTGTGATGATCACATTTGAAAGATTCTTTTAGGACTGGATAGAACAGAGTTGGAGTTGCGGAGCAGGCGAAGTTTTCAGTGCTTTCATTTTTCAAGCTTTGTATCAGCTGAAAAGTCTGTAATTTCTATGTTTATTATTGTAGCTGTTCAAACTTTAGAAGGAAACTATTTTTGGTAAATGAGTGCTGTCTTCTACCACCCTTTTTTTTTTTTTTTATCGCATTCTAATATGGGGAAACTTTAATTCAGGAGGACAAATAATAAAATTGAGGTTGGTAGAACATCTGCTTTGACAATACTCCAACCAAGATTGCAGGGCAGTGTCATCTTTATCTGTTTATTATTGCAGAGATACTCTTTTCTCGGCCTTGCAACTTTGATTTCACCGTAGCATTTCATCCTGGATTTTCAAATCTTTTGCATGGGAAAAGTAGAATTGCCTTCTCCTGAGATTGCTGGCATATTTCTGGATAATTTAGTGTTGGTGAAATGATAAGGCATTATTGAATCAAAGGAGTGGAGCTGCCTATCTGCAGAAGTCCACTGGCAGCAATTAAAATTCAAATGGTTTGTACTGTGTAAAGGTGCCAATTCTCTTGCAGAGTGACCAGCCTCTGTCTCCAATATTTACTCTCTTTTGCCTTCAGTATCTAATGGACCATTAAAATCACACCCATGTTTTAATATATGTAATTAATTACCTTTTAGAAGGTAAAACATAACTAATAAAACTTTACAACTACAAGCGTAGGTCAGTTTGCAATCTGTGACTTGAAAGCCAAAGTCTGTCTAATAAAGTACCTCACCCTCCCTTCCCACCACAAACATTTGCTTATTTATTCATTCATTTTTGTGCAAATATGCATTGTGGCATGATCTTTACCAGGAAAGGGATCGTGGGGAGCATTTATTTATGCCAGCGCTCAAAAGAGATGCTGAGCCATAAACATTTCCACCAGAGAAATAGCTGAGCCCCCAAATTAAAAGCACATGTCAGAATATCCTTCCCTGACTCTCTTTGACACTGAACATAAACTCTCCATGTGAGCGTTAGTGCAAAGCACTAACCTTCTGGAAAGCAAAATCTGCATGTAAGTATTTCTCTCTGTTTTTGTGTTATTTTTGGCTGATTGCTGGCCTGCTCCTATTCTCCCTGATCACAGAATGCACAAGAGGTGATGGGCCACATGCTGTAGGGCCCACTCTCTGACAGTTGCTCAGCAGACATAAACCAGTGTACTCCACTTTCCCACATGAAACATATCTCCAAGACTCAACTTTTTTATTTTTTTTTAATTAAGTGATGATTTCTGCAAAGAGCAAGACCCATATTATTTCTATCTGAGGCCAAGCTGTCTCTTGCCATGTCTTCTGTCAACTTTGATGCCAGTAAGATTGCCAGTTCCTCTGAGCAGAGTAGCCCAGGTGTTAATCTGATACCTTGTCATTTGTTTTATATCACCTGGAACTGGATATTGAAACTATTACTCATGCTGTGTGTGTACTGGGATCATTTCTGGAATAATGTGCTATTCAGTATTAGTAATGGTGTTGGAATTTGGCATCTTCTTGGGAGCAAGAATGTAGTTTGTACCTTTTCTCTTTTGTTGTAGATAGTGAAACAAAGAATAGTGTTTCCTGTCATAAACCTAAACAAATAGGATTATTCCTCATAATCTATGCAGGACATCATGGGATATACTTGAAGGACTGAGGCCCAAAGTTTTAAATAATTAAATGCCATTTATTTTTCTGCATCTCTAATGGCACACTTCTATCAGTCAGAAATCGCCTGTTCACTGGGGTTTTCACAAATATGAAATATTCAAAAGATTAATTTTGCATTTCAGCAGAACTTCATTTGACTTTGCAGATCAAAGTTTTCCAATGTTGATCTATATGCAAACATCTTGAGACTGTATAGGCAGAGTAAATACTCAGAAAATAATGCTGTATATTGCAGTGGCTGAGAGCTGACACTTAAGTGACACTCCTTTCATTTTGATTGGCAGTGTTAGATTTAAGTGCCTGGGAGTTCAGGAGTGCACAGATTAGAATTTGTATCAGATACACCAAATAAAAGTGGTCCATCCTTCAATGTGTGACACCATTTCAACAGCAGTAACATTGACTGATTCTTGCCAGATGAGAACACAGTCCCAAGTATTGTCCATAACTTCATGGTCATGAATCAGATGTCAGAAATGTCCCAAGGATCCCTGAGACAAGTATCATAAAGAACCACATGAGGTGTTAAAACCTGGTAATGCCGTTAATTTCACTTTCTTGATGTATCTGGCATAATTGTGGGTTTGATGTACTTTTGAACTTCTGGATGCTCTCCTTGCTGAGTGAATGTCTCTTTAGATAACCACTAAAAGGTACAAGTTCTTCTTATCCTCCTGCTTCCAGTGTGATGATGCACGCTTGGAATAAAACACTACTAATTTTCTCATTGTGACTGGTTGTCCTTGCAGAAATCTCAGCAACAATAAGATCAAGGAGATCCGAGAAGGCACTTTTGATGGAGCTTCAGGAGTGCAGGAACTGATCCTGACAGAGAATCAGCTGGAATCAGTGCATGGACGGATGTTCAGAGGCCTCACAGGGCTGAAGACATTGTAAGTGCCAAGTCCTGTCTTTGTTCTTCTTTAAGTGGAGTGGGGGGGCCGAAGTTCAGCAATTCCTGCTAAAGTATCTGTTACTAGACAGCAAGTGCTACCATGGGGTCTTGTAGCACAGTCATGAAGTCTTCAATGTATTTCTGGTCCTGGGCAGATTTGAGATTCATCTGCTATTTCTGTAAAATAAACAGATTTTCAAGAATTTCAGGAGTAACATGATAGTGAACCTGTTGTGTGCCAAATTTGTGCACTTCTAATCATCCAATCCTTCTGTTATTTTGTTATTTCCTTTGTAGGGAAGGCACGTGGGAACATGTTTGCTTTCTGCTAGTCCATCCTCCCACTCCTCCTCTCTCCAAATTGGAATCATAGAATCATAGAATGTATTGGGTTGGAAAAGACCTCCGAGGCCATCAAGTCCAACCCTTGGGCCAACTCCAGTCCCTTTACCAGATCATGGCACTCAGTGCCACGGCCAATCTCACTTTAAAAACCTCCAGGGATGGGGAATCCACCCCCTCTCTGGGCAGCCCATTCCAATCCCTGAGCACTCTCTCTGCAAAGAATTTGTTGCTGATCTCCAACTTCAATTTCCCCTGGCAGAGCTTGAGCCCGTTCCCCCTTGTCCTATTGCTGAGTGGCTGGGAGAAGAGACCAACCCCCACCTGGCCACAACTTCCCTTCAGGCACTTCCAGACAGTGCTGAGGTCACCTCTCAGCCTCCTCTTCTCCAGCACAAACACCCCCAGCTCCCTCAGCCTCTCCCCACAGCACTTGTGCTCCACTCCCTTCTCCAGCCTCGTTGCTCTTCTCTGGCCCCGCTCCAGCCCCTCAATCTCTTGCCTCAACTCAGGGGCCCAGAACTCAACACAACACTCAAGGTGTGGCCTCCCCAAGGCAGAGTCCAGGGGAAGGCTCACTGCCCTGGGCCTGCTGGCCACGCTAGTTTGGATCCAGGCCAGGATCCCATTGGCCTTCTTGGCCACCTTAGTCTCCTTTAGTGGGTGAGGAGCCTAAAAGATTTTTCATGTCCTACAAACTAGGAAATCAGTTGGTTGGGAGAGAATTAAAACTCAAGTTACTGCTGCCCCCCAAACAGCTGAGTGACTTTAGCACAGCCATAACCAGGCTGTTCCAGGTCCTGCTGACAAAGGCAGTGGGCACTCCCTCTAAGGTGAAAAGAGCCTTTCTTGCACAGTCTGCCCTGCTCTCTAAAGAAAGCACTTGTCTAGGTGAGGGCTGTCAGTAAATAGACTCTAGGAATCAAAATGCAATTAAAATCTGCAAGGTATTCATTAGCCACAAACACTTCTTATGTTGTAAGGTATGGCACAATTACTTCAGTCCTTACTCAAGCGTAAAAAGAAATTCAGGTTTCATTTCAAGGACTTTGGTCTGTAATGACAAATATGGAACTTTTCTTTTGCTGTTCCTTTAACATTTTTTTTGTTGTTACAGCCATCTGTTCTTTAATTTAATGTATGCACTTTACTAAGGGATTTGAAAATACTGCCCATAGATATTAAATTAATTTTTATACAGTAAAGCAGCCTGTGGCAGTGCTCCTAAACAAAATTCAGCATTTTTTAATAAAAAGATACTTAACATTCAAGCTATCCTGCTGACCTGACCTACATTTCCCCCAGCTGATAAAGCAGTCTAAATATACACAGCATGATAGAAGGATCTGTGAGTATAAGTTTCCTTTCAGGAAGGGCACACAGTGCATGGTGAGCCATGATATGAAACCAAAGGGTTTGGCTTGAGGGCCATATATTGCTATCCATTAATTGACTTTCTTTCAGCATTAGAATAGTAATCTTTTGCAAAGGGGCCACATTCCTCAGGGTCATGGTCCAGTTTTTAAAAGACTGTATGTTCCTGAAATGTAATAAATCACTGTGCAAGATATTTTGGTGTCCAAATTTGGCCTTCCCATCTTGCAGTTCTGCTGCCTGATGTGTTACCTACAGAGCTGGGGAAATGCTTCCTGCTGCCAGTGAGCCACGGAGGGCCTCATTTACCTCCCTCTTCATTTTAGAGCTTGTGGTCTTGACCTGGCTTTCAGACAGCTTAGTACTCCATGTGCAGGGTGTGTGTCTCTCTGCCCTCTGGGAGTCTTTCTTGGCACAGTTTCACTCCAGTTGCAATCCCAACGTTGGTGAGACTGCAGTGCCCCTGATGGTGAATGTACACAGAGAGCAGCAATGCAACAGCAACATCATGTTCAGCCCTCGGTCATGATGACACTGAATTTCTTCCCAGCCATGTCTAATCGCTCTTTGGTGCTTTTCAGGTATCTATTGATGTATCATTTAAATGCCCAACTGGCAGGTACCAATCTGAGATGTAAATCCAAACTCCTCAGGGGGTCTGAATTTGCCCTGTTGACTGCATGAATGTGATACCGAGGAGTTTAACCCTCCTCAGCTTGGAGGACCAATTCACTGGAACAGCAGCATGAGCTGCATGTATTTTCTGGATTCTTGGTGGTGTGCTTTAATTAGTGAATAATTTTTCACCTAAGTAGGAACATCACAACAGTGCAGTGGTGTTTACAGACCCAGCTATTGATTGGCACACAGCGCTACAAATACACAGGAGCCTTTTCTGCAGTGGAGTGGAACGAGATCCTATAGTCTGTCAGATTAATTGGGCTTTATCGTCGAGTTCATTGTTACCATAACAACTCCGAGGGATGTATCTTCCAAAACACAGCACTGATTCATCTGGTACAAGCACTGAGCAAAAATCATTTTATAGGATGATTACTGTTTTTTTCATCTTCTCAATTAATGATGATAATGACATTGCAGAGCTTGTGCTATGTCTGGAAATCTTTCCAAAGCTATTCCTTAATTTCTGCTGAGGATGCTGCTTCCTTCCACGCTTTTGCAGTGTGGATTACAAAACCCACCCATAATAGTAGCAGAAGTAATGCAACTAGTATTGTTATTGTCACACACTTCTAGCAGTCTTTCTCGATTGATTTCTGAAATACATCTTGACTTATTCTCAGATATTAACTAAATGGAGCCTTTAATTTTTATTTCAAGTTTATCACTACTCATAATTGTAATTACATACTGCTTTCAGATGTGGAGCTCCCATCAGCCTCTAATGTAGTGTGGCAGAGATGTGTTTCAAATTCATGAGACTGTGTTTACACGAGTCCAGCCCTCCTCTAGCTGTGTTCTACTTCAGCAACCAATAAAAACTGAGCACTTTCCAAAGCACCTGTTGATGCCCTTGGTAAAGGACCTCCTATCCTGAAATTATACCCCCTCCCAGTAGTCCTTAACTCCCTGTTTTAATCCTTGCAGGATGCTGAGGAGCAACTCTATCAGCTGTATAAACAACGACACCTTTGCTGGCCTGAGCTCGGTGAGGCTCCTGTCCCTGTATGACAATCACATCAGCACTATCACCCCCGGAGCCTTCAGCACTTTAGTCTCTTTGTCTACAATGTAAGTTATATTTTCATAGTATGAACATGTCCTGATGCTGTTACTCTGTGCTTTCCTTTTGACAAGACAACACCAGTTTATACTGAAAACTTCACTTAGGGAAAGAGAACTCCATCCTGCTGTAATCGCAGGTTTGGAGGATACAGGGTGTGACTTAGGAAAACATTGAGTTGCTTCAGCTGGAGTGGCTGGAAACACTTGGAGGTTGGCAGCCTCAGACAGAGTGGCTGTGGGGTTTGCTGTGTCACAGCCCAAGAGAAATTCACATGCAGGAGAAATTCACACAAAACAACCTGTGCAGATCCAGGAGGATGTAGCTTGTCATACACTTCAGCTCCCTGAAGCTGCTTTAGTTTCAGTAGAGTTTGATTTTGTCAGAACAGCTTTCTTGGATTTCAGTTAGATTAGCTAAATATCAGAAGAAATCTACTAGCTAATGCCTAGATTTTCAGAACAACTGAAGAAGACAAAATACTCAGGTCTTGCTGAATGTGAATCTGAAAATCCCAACCTTAACTTTCTGTTAATTTTCTTATACTTCCTAATCCTTCTTTGAAGTACTTTCTGTGTTTCTTACATAGTTTTAAATGCTTTTTGTAGTGTGTCCATTTTAATAAAGTACAGACTGATAAATATGGAGAGAAAGTCTGCCCTTTGTTTCCAGCTGTGAGTGGGGACCCTGGTGTTGCTGTTAATGGAATTTGTCTGTCCTGAAAATACTGTCTAATTGTCCAGTCAAAATAAACCCTTGGTGCTATTGCATTTCAGGTTTGGAAAGCATTCTCTATCGTGTTTGGGGAAAGAAAGAAGTGTTGAATCTCAGCTGTTTTGTTGATCACACTTTCGTTTTGTTGTTACAACTTTTCACCAGAAAATCAGTTGTTATTTTGGCATTAGCTCCATGCAGCATAAGGCACACAGACTTTTCATCAATTTACATTCTGCAGCCCCAAAAGTCTCCTTGAACTGGATGGACCAAAAGAGAAACACAACCAGATTGTTTTTATTGACTGTTTTTAAGTCAGTGGTCAAGGCAAGTGGTGCTTGCTGAAAGCTTGTTCTCACTGTGCTGCAGGCAGTGCCTGCTCCTTGTAGTCTCTGCTTCCTTTCACAGTTCTCTTTGTACTTGGGACTTTGAATCAGTCTATAAAGTCCCTTGTTTGCATAGAATGCAACCTTGTCATGTTTTTTTAATAGCCCATTTTCTTATTCTTTCAGCTGTGGAAGAAGATTATTGCACTTTCTAGCAAGAGCAATTAAAGCTGCTGCTAATTACAATGCATTGCTTTGGCCCTGACTGGTAATCCTGTCAGTTCCTTGCTGTGTCTTTATGAAAAAGATTGTTCTTTGACACTTTTTCATTCTGTGTTTGATCTATAGACAAAGAAGGTGTGCTTTTGACTTCTTGAGACATTGTTTCAAGGCTATAGTGAGTTTTCAGATATAAATGCAAAAGTCAGCTGTGTTCATTTCCCAGCAGTTCTCTGTTGTAGGTGGATGTATTAGATGACAACACTGCTGAAGTTAGATAGTATGACTGCTTTTCCTGTTCAACCCACATTCTGGGAGTTAAGCAGGTATTGGAATGACTTATTTTTACATCTATTAATGTGAGCCAAAAATTCATGCAAAGTTCAATTTCCATTTTTATATTGGCATATTCACAGCACTAAAAAATTTGCTCCTTTTGTTCTTACTCTCTGTGACTCAGCCTCATTGATATTCTCAAAACATGGACAGCTCTGACAGTAACACCCTGACTAATGGTTTTCAATGGGGGAAAAACATCTATTTTGGAAGTTACTGGTGAAAAAAACAACAGGTTTTTATTTTTTATTAGTCAAACTAGATACTGTAGCATCTTAATTTGAAGTGTGCATGTAGTTGTTCATACAGAGAGTTCTGTCATGTCTTTCAGTCAAGTGGACATATTTGCAAGCAGAACTGCTTTGCCATGGATTACTATTCTAAGAGCTGCATGGAGCTAATGCCAGAATGAAAACTGGTTCATCAGAATGACATGCCACTATTCTAGTATAAACTTAACCTGAATTCCAGAATATATTTCCAACCTAATTTTAAAAACATCCAGATGCATTTCAGCATATTTTTCTAGCAGGTCACTAGAATCCATTTAAATAGTTAATATTCTGTGGCTTCTTTGCAATTTTGAGGAGACACTTGTAGTAGGATATGCATATTTCATGCCTCAGGACTTCTATTTCCCCTTGATTTTAAAAATATGTCTATGTCCTTGAGTAAATACTTCTGAATTTAATGTTAATACAACATCTCTGCTGCAAGTTTGATTGCTGTGTTTCTGTTTGAGTGGTTAAATCTTTATGAGTAGGAACTGTGATTATTAATGATGAATTTTTACATCAATTTATCTGCCCAACATTCCTGTCGGTGATTTGAGAACTCCTCTTGAATAGCTGAATTCCACAGTAAAGCTTTTGCATATAATTAGCATTTCCAGACCTTTATTTCCATTTCAAGTCAGGTAGGGAATCTCTTTTCTCATGTGACACTTTAAAGAGAGCCTTGATCTTACATTGTTATCAAAAGTTGTATCATAGCCTTGCCATGGAAAGACCATTTATGTAGGGATATATGTGAACTTCATACTGCATTAAAGCAAAAAAAAATCCCTGCTCTGCAGTTGGAAAAGGATAAAATTTAGATGTTGCTGAAGCAGCAGGAGGATGTATGCAATTGCTGACAAGATAAATTTGTCCTTTTTTCCCCAGAGTTATTTAAATTTCAGAATGGTAAAATTTTTTATTTATTAATTTTATATGTAACAACCTATTTCTTTCTTACTTCCTAAGAAAAGCATAATCCAAATTCTAACCTAAGGGTTTAATAAATTTTAGGTCACGTGTTAACTTGTGTTTGCCAAAAAAGAAAGTGAGGGTTTGTGGATAGTTACAGATGTTCAGCTAGTGAGCAGTAGCAGATTAAGTCAAAGCAATCTCTCCTCTCTACACAAGGATAACTACTATTTTTGGAACATTTTGTCGATTAAATGATGGGATGTTTCTGAAAGTTTTTGATACATCTCAGTAAGATGCTCTCTAGATGTGCAAAATGTTCTTTACACTCCGAGCCGCTGCTTTTCCAGAAACTTTATTATCCACACCTGCTGTTTGTTTCCAGTTGTGGAGTATTTCATTCTAAGGATTTATGTCAGGGAAGTGGGTCTGTGATTCTGATCTCCCTCTCCTCCATCAGTGGAACAAATGGCCTTTGAAGCGTTGGCTCCCTCAGCCTTGGTGGCTCAGACTTTTGCTTTAAGCACTCTGTTCATGCCAAAGTGTATCAGCGTGGCAAACACACAAGGCATCCTGCATGTGGTCCCATTATGGATTAAAGGGAATGGAAAACAATTCAGAAGGAAAGCAGCTAGAATTAGAGCAGTGCTTTCAGGGCTTTTCTGCACCTTCTGTCTGAAAGCTCCTGTGGAACATGCTCGTTTTCTCACCTCCCAGCAGCAAGTTTGAATCCTACTCCGTGTGCAGCAGGTTGAGTATTGTTATTATAGAACATTGTGCTGAGTTTTCTGCTCCCCTCAGTTCTCCTTCTCCACAATGTCCAAACAGCCTGTGCTAGATCCACATGTGATTACAGCCCAGAGCTCCAGGCCAGCAGTGATTGGAATATGCTGCTTTGCAGTACTAAGAACAGCTGTAAGTCATATTGTGGCTCTGTGATGTTGGCCTAGAACCTATAGAATGTAGGAGTTGGTTTGGGTTTGTTTGCTTGCTGCCACACCTCAGTTGTGCCATATGGTTTTGTCTTCAGCACTATTGTTTTCTGAAGGAATTGCTTGGCTGAAATCCTAATGTGATTTTTGACTACATGTTTAGGGTTGTGAAAAGTATGTTGTGAGTGAAGACTTTAGAAGTCTTCAGCTACTACACCTGCATTTGAAGTGCCTGTTTCTTTGGCCTTAATTTTTTTTTCATAAAGATATGCTATGGTTCAACGAATTTGCTTTATTATCTTTCTTTCTATGATGCCAAAATATTGACTCTTGGACATATTCACATATGATGTGAAAATTCCATCAGTGTTAGTTTAGATACTTCATTTTCCATACACAGGCTCTGGCAGCTCATTTTTCAGAGCTCATACTGAGGCTATTTCTTCTCTCTGTCCCTGTACACAACATAGTCAGCTTCCTCCTTTTACCAAGGAGATCAGCCTCTTGCCTTCATCCCAAATTTAGTTGTAAGATTGCTGCTGAGCCACCAGTGAGGATCCCCCCATCTCACAGAGGCTGCCAAATGACTGCTTTGGTCATTTCCACCCCAGCAAATGGTCACTTCCACCACAGTCTCACAGGTAGGCTTTAGCTGTGTAGGAAAGACATTTCAGGAGCTGTTGCCAGCTTTGAAGCTTGCCTTACAAAGTTCACAGGGCAGGAGAACAGATGCTTTCCACTACAGGAATCCTGACCATAGAAAGCTTCATAAGAAGTGGCTCAAGATGACAGTGCTGCTTCATGTTGTGTGTGTACAGAGGGCAATCCTTGCTGTTTCAATAGGAAACCCAAGATCAGCTTTCCAGTGCTCCCAGCTGGCACTGGTTTGTATGGGCTGCAACAGAGGGGAGAGGAAAGTGTGAGTGTCCTGGGGCAGGGACTGGTGCATGCAGGGCTGTGCTAAGGAACAGCACTGAGAAACCCAGAGCAATCACGTTGAAGATCATGGACACATGGGTGCAGTTTGTGAGTTGAGTTTGGACTTGGGTGTGAGCTGGAGCTTGGATTGAAAATCACCATAAATCCAGCCCTGCTAGTGGTGTCTGTCTAAATAACAATTGTAACAGTAAGTACTTGGTTTATAAATTTATCTATACGTACACATATCTATATATATTTTAATTACAATCTAAGTCCTAGTATAAAGTCTGCATAGAACTTCCCTGATCTGAAGGCTGGAGGAGGGATCTCACAGAAACAGATAGCAGGGAAGAGCTTGGACTTGGAGCCCCTCATCTTTCTGTGGTTATTTCAGTATTTCTGTATGTTCATGGGTAACACAACCATGTCTTGTTCTCTTTCAGTAATTTGCTGGCTAACTCCTTTAATTGTAACTGCCATTTGGCCTGGCTGGGAAAATGGTTGAGGAAGAAGAGAATTGTCAGTGGAAATCCACGCTGCTTGAAACCCTTTTTCTTAAAGGATATTCCAATCCAAGATGTAGATGTCCAGGACTTCACCTGTGATGGTAAGGAAATCCAGCTCGATTTGGCACTTGTGATGGTGTTGGCAGCTCTGTGAGAATGTCCCTGCCTATGGAGCAGCACTGCAGGGAAACATTTCATTTAGTGATGAGCAAGACAGCCACCTAGAGATGAAGGTCATTGTTCTCTGTCAGGAGCTTGTTTTTATTCTTGATTTCCAGTTGCTGAATTTATACTGTCTACACCTAAATTTAAGAATGAAGTTATTGTAGACAAATGCTCTGCTTTGTCTGATCCTGATACATTCCTGGGCCTTCCTCCCACTTCCTTAGTGATACACTTAGTTAACACAGAAGCCAGTGGGATTGGTGCTTGCTTGGAAAGTCTTTTAGTTTTGAAGCTGCTCAGGCTCACCAGTAAGTGGGAAATAGAAAGAACACTTTTAGATATTATTTTAAATGACCCAGTGATGCCTAATATTTTGTTGGGTCCACATAGGTTTAAAAGAAAATATCCTTTCATTCTCTAGGTAGTTTTTTGTCTTCTGATCAAGCAGATTTTAGAGAAAATAGTATAGGGAAACAATCCTTAGGGCTGCACTGCTAACTTGAGTTGTAACATGTTAAGGCCAGATAGTCTGGAGCTGCAGTTAGTCATACCTCTGAAGAGACCACAGGAGTGATAGAAGTTTCCTACTTGGGGTAAAAATTAATTCCTGTCCTAGTCAAGCAATCTGGCAACAGGCCCAGGTATTTGAGCTCAGAGCTCAAGGGACCCAAGTTTAGTCATTAAAGAATAATTCACTCTTAGTTTGGGAAGAAAAAAAAAAAGCAAAATCCTGGTCCACAAAATGACATTCTACATTTGAGAGAAAAAAAAAATCCTGGTGTACAAAATGTCATTCCACACTTGGGAGATTTCTCTGTCATTCAGTCACTCAGAGCCATGGGGAGTGGAGGGTAGGTGGTGGCAGGGTGTGAAACACAGAACACAGGGGGAAATTAAATATGCTGAAAAAACAGGCTCTTTCAGCAGGTTTATGAAGGACTTTGAATTTTGTTTCCAGTTATTAAGCTCAGCTGGGGAGAAAACTAAAAAACAAATCCTTCCTGCTCTTCTGTAGGCTGGTGGTGCCTCCCCAGCCCTCTGATGCAAACGGTTCCCTGCCCGTACACTTGGGGGTAATTCTGCTATCTTATATCAGGATTTCTTTAATCTCAATACTTGTGGGTGCCTCCAGCAGAGAGAAGAAAGAAACAATTCTGTCTCAATTAGTCCTTGCATCAGTTAAAAGGCAAAAGCTGCAGGGCAGCAGGCTGTGCTGTGGCTGTGCTGGGCAGCTCAGCCTGCCTGTGCTCACACACACTCGTGTGGTTCCTCTGCCTGTCATCCTGAGAATGTGCCACTAAGTGTTTCCTCTTGTGTACATTGTGATCCTGCACCAGGCATGTGCCTTGTGTTTTGCAAAGCCTGTTGCTTTTGGGGAAAATCCATGCTTTAATGTTCTTAGCTTCAAAGAGTTGGTTTCTTCTGCAGAAAGCCTATTGTTCTTCAATTAAAAGATTTAATCTGCTGTTTATGGACCTTTGAAACTGCTGTTGGAGAAAGTAGATATTTTTATGTGTGAGCAGAGGGCTTGCCAGCAGTTGGGAGTGTTCTGCTGCAGTTTGTTGTTTGCCTGGCTATCGTTGTCAAAAACAATGAGGCTTTACAGTCCCGATGATAAACCAAGTGCCAGGCTGACTTTAAGAAGTAAAAAATAAACATCTAAAAGCTGAATTTTAAAAAAGTCTTCCTAAAGCAGAGTATGTAGTGAGTATCATCTGTCTAGATGAATTTAAGGGCATCTTAAATGATGGTCTCAAATTCATTGTCACCATTAAATGAACAGTCAAGTTCTGCATTTCAGCTGATACCTTGTGTGTGAGGATTTGGGATTCACATGACTGACTGGACTACAATTTGCAGAATTACAAAGTAAACTCTCCTTAGGAAAAAGTATTTATTTAAAAATATTACTATTCAGTTTGTGAACTGTTTATGTTGCCTAAAGAACCTGTATGACCCAAAGCACTGGATCTACTTTAAAATATTGTGATGGTTACCACGGATTCAGGGGTGCCCCTCCTTGGGTCCTTGTCAGCAATTTTGTCTTGATTTGCGTTGGAAAAGTGGCTTCCTCATGTTGCCCCTCTGTCCTGCAGGTAACGATGAGAGCAGCTGCCTGCTCTCCCCTCCGTGTCCTTCCCAGTGTACCTGTGTGGACTCCGTGGTTCGCTGCAGCAACAAAGGGCTGAGGATGCTGCCCAAAGGAATTCCCAAAGACGTGACTGAGCTGTAAGTTACCTTTTACCTCTCCCTTTTCATCAGGAGTTCATGGAATTACATCATAGT
Organism: Sakesphorus luctuosus; assembly: GCA_013396695.1. Classification (NCBI taxonomy): domain Eukaryota; kingdom Metazoa; phylum Chordata; class Aves; order Passeriformes; family Thamnophilidae; genus Sakesphorus; species Sakesphorus luctuosus. Next base: position 2,141,530 of record VWZD01010421.1, on the reverse strand, counting down.
GAGGCTTTGTAGGTCCCTGGGGGGGTTGCCTTTGACTTCAGTGATTTTGTGCTTTGGTGCTTCCCATATGTTCTGGCCGTAATTTCTGTACTTATTTGTCCCCTGACTGAATAAATTACTCTGTAATGGGAACAGAGTTTATCTGTCCTCGTACCCATTAATTCTGGGTGTAAGGAACAAATGCATATATTAGTATCAAATAATCCTGTAGCACTTCTGCAAAGGCCAAGCTCACAACAGGCAGTTTGAAGGGATGATGAAAATAAGTTCCTGAGTTACGCAGCTGTGAGCTAATTATCCTCTGAGGAGAATTAAAAAAAAAAGGAAAAAGAAAGCTGGTGATGGAAACAGTGAATTCTTTTCTCCAAACATCATGAAATGGCTAAAATAACAGACAATTAGATTATATTGTAAAGTAAATTCATCCTAGTTGAGAACCGTCTTCCTGGTTGTCTTTTCATCTACTTTATACTGGACTTTCTTTCCATGGAAAGAAAATACACTGGTGGAACTGCTTGGCTTAAACAGTTGGCAGTGGAAATACTGAGCTTTTCCCCTTTAGGCCCTTATTCAAATCTATCCCAGGTGAGTCATTACTGAAACTTGTTAGAATCTCATCAACATTGCTATGTGAAAATAATTGGTTGACTTGGTTGGTATGTTCAGTGAATTTTATAAAGAATTAAAACTCGATTCTGCTATTTTCTACTATCTAGTATTATTTTTTACTCCCTTCACAGTGGGAGAATGGGGCTTACAATATTTTTACCAGTGTTGTAGTCCAATATAAGACTTTGTTGATGAATGAGAAGGGTACTGGAAGCATTTGTGGTAGCTCAAATTAACATGGAAATTTTGCATTAATGAATACATCCTTGGAACACCATTGACCAGGGCATGTTTAACAGTGGTTTGAATTAAAAGCCACATCCTGGCCTGTATTCCCTTATATGTTGTCATCAGTGGTAAGAAGTCTGCAGGGTGGTTTCTGCTCTGCTCTTGTCCAGGTTTCATTGCATTGAAATGTGACTTGCCATCACTAAGATATCACAGATGTTACTTTGATTTCCACTGCCACACTGAGGAATTTTTATGTTTAAATTTTGCATATTGAGTTTTACTGATATTATCTGATACACTGGCAACATAACTTTCACAAAAAGAGTGAAATTAATCTCACATTCTTGAAAACTGCTATATTTCTTAACTGTTTCTTGGCATATGAGGCAATAGCCTGAAACTGAGCAGTTTGAGTTCATAGTAGTTTACATGACTGTCTTCTTCAGTAGGAGCCTCTTGGCTGTGCAAAACTCTAGTTCAGTTTTCTGCTTTCCATCCAGAAATGTGTCAGCAGAACACAGTCAGCCATGGACTGCCTGGCTTTGAATATTTCATGTTCTGCAAATATAACCTTGAATCTGTCCCAGCTGTCTCAAAATTCAATCCTGATCTCACTCTCAACCAACATAAATTGAGCTCCTTATTTGTACCTATACCAAAAGATGGGCTGCAGGTACTGAAGCCAGAAATTTCAAGTGTTTGTGGAAACTGTAAAAGGAATGATATAAGTAAATAAAAAATAATCAGTCTTACTTGCCTTTCTTCTGCATCCAGATTGAAATAAAGATGTTGCCCATAATTTAGAAGGGAATATATAATGCAGGTTCCAAGTTACCAGTGTGACATAAACATTTTTATTGTTGTGTGTTTGAGAATTGCCATTGTTGATGTGATAAACAGCATCTCCTGTGCATCTCCTCCTCTTGCCTCATCTCAAGGACAGCTGGAACCTGGCAGAGAGAACCCATTAACTTTCTGGGCACAGGGTGAAAGAGACTTATCTTGTTCAATGTATTTACATATATCCAATATGTTCAATATATTAACACTCCACAGACTAAAGTACCCCCATTTCCATAGGGCACTCTTAAATCCCTTGAACTGTCTCCTAAGGCTGGAGCATCCTCTCAAAGCTGTTTTGTTTCTGTGGTAGCAGTGGATACCTGTTTAGCACTTGAAACCAGAAAGCTCCTGAGGGACCTGCTGCAGATCTCAGCACTGTTGCTGCCTTTACCTTTCTCACTGGTACAGCCCTCACAGGTGCTCAGAGAGACTAAAAACCCTTCCCAAGTTACCACAGCCCTCACTGCCTTTCTCCCTTTCCACACTCATGTTCCAGACCTCTGGGCAGTGCCCTAGGGTCCCTGTGCTCCCACCAGGCACTCACCCAAGCCCATGAGCACTGAGGACAGAGATGGTGACACAAAATGCCTCTTGTCCTGGTAGCCCCCAGTTCTCCCTCTCTGCATGAGGCCTAAGCAGTGATAACATGCAGGGGAGCATTTTAGTGCAGTTTTTATGAATGTACCAGTCTGACATTTATAAACTTCCACTATTGATATATTCATTTCCCAGGCATGGTAGTTGCAGTGTTTTTTATTAAACTGCAGTGTTTTTATACAACGTGGTTTAAGAAAAAAGAGCTGCCACATATCTAGTTAAACCAATCTGTTGTGGCTGAATATAACCTTCTCAGAAGTTCTTTTAAATTCCTTTAGAGCTCTTAAAATAGTCTTAAAACAGGAATCCTTTCCTCGTAACAGGTATTAAATAGCAATGTGCAAAACTGAACACATCTCTTGCACAGGCACAGAGGGAAAATGTTACCCTTTCTGGGTCAGGTTTCACTGTACCTAAGCTTAACAAAAAAGATCACCAACAAAGTTTTATTGCATGGTGGACTGCAGACACAGGCTCACTCCTTCCAACCTTCTTCCAGAATTTCTATTTTGGATGTATATACAGACAAGACATGTGAAAACCATTATCTCCTTCATATTTAGAGCTTGGAAAACCAGGAGACATCCCTGTGTTCAGTTTGTGCCACCCTTGGGAGGAGGGATTACCTTGGCAGAGAAGGCTTCCATCTAGACCAGAGCTGAAAAGATCACTAAATCTCCTGCCTTTTCAGAGGAATGATGATACAAGAAATGTCTCTTTCCCATTCAGTCCTTCACAAAACACCATCATCATGGACAAGCTTCCTTCCAGCTTCTTGGGAATATGAAAATATTCTGTTGTTTCTTGCAAATGCCTTCCCCGTGTATTTATGCACTGCCTGCATTTCCCCCCACTGTTTGCTTGCCCTGAAGAGAAGCCTTGGGGTTTCTGACCATACTCAGTTTTCTAGCCCAGATGTTCAGAAGTAAAACGTTCCTGCAATGGGCTAGTTTGGAACTTCACCTCACTGCTGCTTAGTATTTTAGGCTTTCCTTTTCTTCTATTTTTTCCCCCAAATCTGTTTGAACTAAGTTTCCCATGCTCTTTTTCCTTTTATGTGTTACCTCAGTGTGTGAACACTGGTTTTTTTCTTTTTTTCACAAAAGTATAGTCTATGTCTAATAAAGTCTTATCTGACAGCATCCAGCTGTTTTTATGGACCTACAGCAAATAATATTTTGCACTGGGGAAAAGCATTGGAGGCAATTATGTGGACGGCGTGTGCATAAGCTGTAACATAATGAGCGTGGTGTGTTGCAGAATAAATATGTACTAATCATGTCATCTCCAGACTCCAAATGTTGTTCTGACACTGAGCTATAGGATTGCACTGGTGGGGTTGTTAGGAAAACCTGCACCCATAGATCATTGCTAGCGATTGTTTTTCTTTCCATTTATATTAGTACATAATAATATTTGTGTTACTTTTGCCATTCCTCTTTCTCTCCTCGCAAACCTTCTCTCTCCCGTTTCTGTTTCTTGTTCTGTGTGGTAGGTTCATGTACTTGACACATCAGTTTTCACATCTACTTGGAGGTATTTACCACCAACCTCAACCTTCCTTTCCATCTTCCAAGGCACTGTGATTTCTTTTGGTTTGTGACTAATAGTGGCTCCTACCTGGGCTGTGCAAATTGGTGCCATAAATATGCCTAGAGCTGTTAGTTATGGTATGTGTAGAATATTGGAAGGTTTGATGCCGTTTTTCAGTTTGCCTGTGTTGCTGCTGATCAAAGGGAAGCTCTGGAGTGAGGTATCTGATGAAAATCATCTGCTTGAGAATGGAAATGCTCCTGCTTGCCCGGCAACCCACACTGTTTTACACAGTGACCCTTAGCACTGACCTCAGGGAATTTTCCTTTGATAATAAAGGAGAGAAACAATTTACATCAAAGCTTCGGCTTACATGGTCCTGTGTCATGAGAGGTTTTAATTCTCTGTGGAAGGGGATTCTCCCACTAAGAGAAGGAAGGGCCAGCTCTGCAGAGGATAGTTTAGTTACAGATGAAATATAGGATTTAATCTGCATTTCAAGGCTGATGGTTTAGAAAAATCAAATAGTACCAACACTATCAAATAATGTGTTCAACAACTGGTAAAGTTTGAGTAAATAAGAGGTGACATTAGCACTAATAGATTCACTTTCTCTCAAACATACCTGTGTTTTTGTGTGTCACACACGTAGGTTGGGATCTGCAGTACAAACAAAGCAAAATTTGCCACAGCTTAAGAAAGTTGAATATCCAGATCCCTACCTAGATCTGGCACACTTGAATTTGGGTTCTTCTCAAGAAACTGTGATTGAAGCTCTTAAAATTCATGCTTTGTGGATGTCTCTTTCACAGTCCAATTGTTTTCTAGACCACTGTTCTTTAGGAAATGAAATTTGACTCAAAGATTTAGGATATTGGTCATCTGCATTAGAAATTTTGGTTTATAACTTAATTTTGGAGTTTCATAAAATTGTCAAGTATCTTTTTTTTCAGTGTAATGTTCTTTATTAAATATTTAAAGAAATGAAAGGAAAGGCTTTGTGCCTTTTCAATTACTGCCTGAGAACTGATTTCTCTCTCCCCAGTTTCTTCTCTTAGCACAGATTGCCACTGTGAGCTTGACTTTATGGCTGAATAGACATTTCAGTACAAAAAGGAGTCCAAGTGATTCAAATTGTTACATGATGCTTTGGCACCTTTTGCTGGTTATATCACCTCCAATCCAAGTGGTTTCAGTATAAAAATAGACAAGTTGGAAAAAGAACAGCTGTCATCCTTTATGCATAGTTTTAAAATTTTTATATGCAATGTTAGTGTGTGTGGAAGGTGCTGGATGAGCCCTGGGGCCGTGGCCCACAGTGCCAGCCATCCTGGCCACTTACCCAGCTCCAGACATATTTTCCAAGAAGCCTTTCCAGGTAGGAAGGGGGTGGCTTTCTATGAGAACTGAACAGGTATTTGGGGGTTTTTATGTTCCACCAATTTTTGCTCTGCTAATTTGTTGTTGATTACAAGTCATTATTGAGACTTGAGGATTCCCAGCAGCATTCACAGGGTAAAAAAACAATTTCCAAAGTGATATTTAAACAGAGGCTTTAGGAAGCAAATGAGGTTGTTTTGGCTACCAGTCTGTCTGTATTCAGGCAACTGACTCTCACTCTTGACTCTGTATATTAATAACTTGACTCCAAGCACTAAAATTAGACATATCATTTTCATTCATACCAGAATTTCCTTGCATACTAGATGCCATGAGCATCATCTTCCTGTGGCTAAGGACTGAAAAGAATTAAAAATGTGATCTTCCCTCCCCATCCCTGTGTTCTGGATATTTTGTTTTGTTTGGGCAGGGGATCTGTAGCTTCATCCATGGTTTTTCATTTGTACATATGTATGCAAATACAAATTTTGTAACTCTGCCCATTCACCCTCAGGGATAACTCTGTTCTTCCCTGTGTCCAGCTTCCAGCCCTTTGGAGCCCCATCCCTCATGCCCAGCCCAGCAAGGTGGGAGCTGCTGCCCCTGCCCCCCCAGCTCTGACACAGCCTGGCCCTCGCCTGCAGCAATTGCTTTCTTCAAATGTTGCATCTCAGATCCTCCTCATTCTTGGCAAGCTCTTATGCCCTAAAACCTCTGGGTTTTTTTCCAAATTCCCTGCATTTAAATGTGCTTTCAGAATGAATGCCTTTTGCTTAGAAAATGCTGCCATGCTTTGGGTAATGTGGTGAGAGGTTTCACAGTGCTGGATTGTTCTATGCGTGCGTGAAAAGTGTGTTATTGGTACTTTCTCTGAGTAAAATTGTGTTTGTTCAGAAACTAAACCACTGGTATAAGTATTGCAGTTTTCTGCTAGCACATTTATATAACCATCAAACTGCTGCAGTGCAAATCCAGAGCTATTCAAAGCAGATCTTCTGTAGGAGTTTAACTCCAGGGGTCTGCATGTCTGTGTTACTCTGAGTCATAAAGCACTGGATTAAAATGTGCACCCTTGACTTTTGATTGCACCAGAAAGGAAAATAGGAGGGGAAAAACCTTGGCTCGCTCCCATCAGTTTGTTTAAATTGCAGGCTGTTTCATATTGAGATCAACAAGAGAATATCCTGCAAATATGTTTCTGAAGATTTCAACATATTGCAAGAGCTGAGTCTCCTTTCCTAAACATTTAACTTCCAAATGCATAATACATGACCTGCTTTTGATTTCCTTTGGAAATCCTTTGGATTTTACATTCGCAATAAGGACTGGAACCTTGACCTACCCTCTTACGTGTGTTTGAGATTTGTGCTTTTCTGGGATGAGGGAGAAGGCTCAGACTCCCAGTGACTTGCTTTGTCCAGAGCAGAGCGTGACTGGGGGATTGAGATGTGGCTTGCCCTGCTTAAATAGTAACACGTGTGGTTGAATTCTGAGGATCTCCATAATAACTTATGGTGTGAGTTCACCAAGGAACTCCATTTTCAACATAATTTTTAACAAATTTAGCCAGAATGAAGCAAGTGACTTTACACTTGCTGACTGTGGCTATCCATGGGAGTTGTAAGCGTGGCACATCTAACCCAGACTCTGGTTAGTGACAATCTGTGTCAGCAGAGGAGGTGCCACTGCTTTTACCTGTTGGCCGTGCAACACTATCTCTCAGTGCTTGTCATATTGTCAGTGGAGAGATTAATTTGTTCAGGAGGGTTTTTTTAAATTGAGAAAGAAATTTCCTTATGGTTTAAAAGTCAGAAGCCAGGACTTGTCCAGCCTAACCCTAGCAGGAGTTAGGGGAGCTCCAGTGCATGCTCTAATTCTGGCAGGATGGCATCCTGTGCACAGGCAGGAGAGGGACCTGTGAGGCTGGTTGGAGTAGTTCAGTTGGAGAGGTTCGTTTAAAAAGAGATCTGAAGCAGCAGAAAAGGGTGAGAGGGCATTTTGCTGAAAGAGAAGGGGGGGAAATGATGTGACAGTTATATAATGTATTATGTAAGAAATTCTGTTAGTGTTTATAGATTTTATTTTTAAATGATGTAAAAATAAAGTTGGTGGGAAAATTTTCTTGGATTTAGTTTACACAAGTATCTCTATGTTGTTAACAGTTAATGTAGAGAGGGAACATACAGTACAGTAATAATCTATTATTATTGTTGTTTGCTATAATAAATGCAGAATAAGAAGATCTGTTGCCAAAGAAAAGGAAATGGTAGCCCCACCTTTGGAGAGAAAAATCTCTTCCTCCTACATGGTGCTTTCTGCAAAGGTTGGATTTGTTTCCCAGGTAGATATGGCCACTAGCACGAATCTGGAGATGCCCTTGGCAATGCCATGGCCCCACAATGGCCATTTTCCATTGAAGACTTATTGCTTTGGTATCCCCCAGGGATGCAGTTTCACCTAAAGCCAAGGTTAAGGGAAAAAACTCCAGCTCTGTGTCTAGTTTGTTGTCACAGACAGGAACTCCTCCTCATCCCATTGCTGCCACAAGTCAGCTGTGGACTCTGGGATATCCATGCTCTCTTCTAGGCAAACTTTTGGAAAGCATTGCATTTGTTCAGGGTTATTCCCTTGGTTACTCACTGATTGTCTTTCTTCAGTGGAGAAAAGCTGCAAAAGTGCCTGCCTATATGAGGACGTGGGATTATCCCCAAAGGCTTTAGCCCTGCTGTGCATGTAAATGCAGAGAGACACACTCAGTGGGGTCTCAAACTTCCACACTGGAAACACATGTATTTTATTAAATATACTTAGTGCTTGTGAGAGGAAGCTCTATTCAAAGAGAGCTTGGTCTCTGATCCCCAATTTATACCAAGTTTTCCTCCTGTACCAGTGCACTGTGAAAGGAAAGGTAAGGAGATTGTATGTGCTGTAGTCAGAATTGCTGGGATGGATGTGGATGGATCAAACTGGGGGATGCTTTTGTTGACACTGGAATAAGTGGGACATTTTGCAGCCCAGAGATCTGGCAGTACAGCTCCTCTTCCCATTCTGGCTGTACAAGGAATTTACAGGCACAAGACAAAACTTCCCTAGCAGGGTCAGGGAGTCAGTGCTGTTACAGAAACTTGTTAAAGGTAACTTTAAGTTCAGGGCACAAGCCATGTAATTTTTCTCCCCTTCTTCACTTGCTGTCACAGAAGAACCAAATGGTCATTTCTGTTTACTGTAGGCCAGAGATCCTTTATTCGCTTCCAAGTCTTAAAACAAATAAAATAAATCAATAAGCTGCTGTCATGCTTTGCATGTGGGGTAATTCACTTACAAAGGAAAAACTGCAGGAGTTTCAAAACAATGAATCAACAACAATTACATTAGTGACTGACTTTATATTTTCCTCATTCATGGTGCAGATTGAGTGACGGGAGTTTTTGTTAATATGTGTTTGTGAAATTGTCAAATCTGGCTTTTTTTTCAGGTACCTGGAAGGAAATCATCTGCCTGCTGTGCCGAAGGGGCTCTCTGCCTTCAGACACCTGACACTGATGTAAGAAACACGTGGTTGCACTGTCAGGAAAATTGCATGACTCTTTCTGCTCTCTGCTGTTGGTGGAACAGAAATAATTAGTATTTGGGGGGGGACCCCACAAAATCCCCAAACCTTCTGGAATTTGAATTTGGAAAGAATTTCACAGTTCCCACTGCTGCCAATAAGTGTTCATAAAGAGTGAGGTGCCTGAGAAGCCCCTTGCTCTGCAGGAGCTCCCAGCCTCTGTGAGAGGACTAAAGTCACCCAGGCGGCTGCAGTTTCACTTGGCAGATCCATCTGTACAAAGCTGTAAAGGTCATTAACAGAGGAAATGCATTAATTTGTGCTAGGTGAGGCAGTATTTATAATGCTAAGGCAATGATAATTTGCATAGTTGCTCCTGCTATGAACTGTCATACAGACAGGGACACAGCTAGGCTTTGTTCAGCAAATTGCACTCTGAAATACACAGTAAAAATTTCCTGCCTCAACTATTTGTGAGAAATATTAAAATGCTGCTGGAATCAGCTGTGCAGATACTCGAGTCAAATGGGCAGAACAACCTCAGACAAAAATAACATGGAGGAAAAACTGGAATCCTCTGTTTTAAGAGAGTGTTTTCTTTGGAAATGTCTCTAATTTTATTTTTTGAGGGAGACCAAGAACAAAACAAAATGTTCTGGCTGGTCCTGTAAGACTTTTTAAAATGAAAAATGAAATTTTGTTCTAGTAGCTGTCAGAGTGAAGAGCATATGGAAATGGTGTTCCTGGAATAGATTGCAAAGCAAGTTGGGACAGTAAATATTCAGCAGTGCTTGTATCATTTATTGATTTATCCTTATTCATTGCATGCTGTATGCTTGAAATAAGTCTTAATATTCTAAGTCTGAGGCTTTTTAGGGGAGTCTGAGCTGCTTTTCCTTTAGAGCTTATTCAAAGTTGATTAAAAAATACAACAGTTGATAAAATGTGACTTTTCAATTGCTTCAAGCATTTTGCTGTTCATGTATTATGTGATCTTTTAAGAAAGGTTTGTATCTCAATTCACACATGTAAATGATGTTTTCTCTGGGTGTCTCCTCAGTGACTTGAGCAACAACAGCATCAGCGTATTGGCCAATCACACCTTCAGCAACATGACTCAGTTATCAACCCTGTAAGTAGCCCAAGGTCTTGGGTACAGGTTTAATTGCTTTTCAGACCCCATCTTAGGTGCTGAGCAGTTAGAGTATACCTTGTTACCTAAGTGTGTGCCTTTCCAAGCTTCTCTGTGGCTGAATCAAAGCCACCCCAGTGCTGTAACTCTGCTCTCTGCTTTTCCAGCATCCTGAGTTACAACAGACTCCGCTGCATCCCCGTCCACGCCTTCACCGGGCTGCGGTCCCTGCGAGTGCTGTGAGTACCACCCCTGCATTATCAGGGTGCAGCTGAGGGCAGGGAGGGCTTTTCTGGGCAGGTGCCTTTCACTTGAACCAGGGTTCAGGAATATTTTCACACAATCAGCTTCAGTGTGCTCACATTTGGGTGCAATCTGTAATGACTAGAGCAGGTGAGCGATAAACTTTGAAAGAAGGAATTTGCATGTTTGTGGGATGAATGACTTTTCTCTGATACTTCAGGGACAGGAGCTGTCATAAAAACAGGCCTCCAAAAGACTGCATAGGGTCTTGTCTCTTCTGCTTGAACAATGTTTAGGTGCCCCACGGGAAAGGACTTTTCTCTGTCTTTAAAAACTTGGGCATATTTTAAAGTTTCCATTGGATGCTTCAGCAAGAGTGTCTTCATGGAAAACTTGTGCATTTTCAGAATATTTTTCTGCTGATTCAGATCTATGCAGACAAGGTTTTACATAAAAGAATGCAATCTGAAGGGAATTTAGAAGGGCCCACACTAAATCAGCAAGCAAGGCAGGCCAGTGGCTGGGCACCAGTAATGCTGAGATGCCTGTGTGAAATGTTTTTAAGCCGTGAATGAAATTTCACCTCATATTGACTCGTGGCACACTCAGAGATATCCATGTGTGGTTTATTTCTTGGGAGGTCTTTTTCTGCACTCCTTCTTTCCAAAGTAGCTGCTTTCAGCAGCTTTCTGGATTGAGCAATTTGCTCACAATACCTTCTGAAATTCATCATTACACTATCCCAGAGTGTGGGCTGTAGGTCTGTTCCTTGCAGTGAGCAGCCCCTCCCCAGCTTTCCTTAGGTATCTCCTGGACTCACTCCTGCTTCCATCTTTTACTTACTGCCTCACTTGCCATCAGAAGCAAACCCTGAGCTGGGTTTGCTCAGTTGCTTTGGTGGACACAGCCCATGTGCAGCTGTCAGGACAAGGTGGAGAAGCCACCTGCCTTCCTTCTTATGGCCCACAAGCAGCAGTGGGACACCACACCTTGGACTAACTCAAGGGAATAAATTAAATAGCTCATCTGTGCTGAGATTATTCGGTGTGCTGAAGGACAGTGGGCTTTGAACACTATAGCCCAGGACAGAGGAGGTGAAGAGTATCTCCTGAGTGCTTTGAAACTTCACATTAGTATTTTCTGTTTTTTTCATGTCATTCACATGTAGAAGCATGTGTTAATTACAGAAGCAATGGGTGCGGTGCACTGCCTCCTTGAACATGGAATCAAAGTGTTGACATGGGCAGCACTGTGACTGTGGGAGCAATAAGGCAGTGCTGTGGCCTGAGACCTTTCACTGTGGTTTCAGTGGTAAAGTGGATATTTAGGAGTTTCAGCCTCCTAAATTACAAGACAGCTTTGGATTCCCAGTTTTCATTAGTAAGGACAAGGATACGTGATTTGGATTCGTTGCTTTAAGTTTGGCTTGGGATCTTGATTTCTAGAGCACCAGGATGGTCACATTGGAGCTGTTACATGAGACCTGACATTCAGCCACAGATTAATATATTCTGTTTCATGGCCAAATAAATTATTCCATATGGAGCTGTCTTCTGGCCTGCTTCTGATATGCAAGCTAGCTTGATTAAAGCTAGTGTGGGCTCTCTCCCCTGAATTACAGTGTAGATAAACCATGCCTCCCTCTTTCCAATAGCTGCAATTTGTCTTTTCACTTCTGTCCTTACAGGCCACATATGGACAGAAAGAAAGGGCAGTATTTTAATAACAACTGTTATCTTTTGGCTTTTTAAAATGATCTGCTAATCAAATTGAAAAAAAAATCTTCTTCCTCCAAGGAAGAAATCTCCCACTGTCTTGCACAGAGCAGTGAAATGAAGCCTAAATGGGAATCTCTGCCTCTGCTCCTCCATTTGGAAGGCTCCAAATTGATTTGATTTATTATGGCCCATGAAACTCTGGTATCAGCTACAACTTCTGCCACGTGTCATCAGTGTTGTTACTAAAAATCAATTCTCCAAAGAGAAAACAGTTTCCAAGCGACAGTATGAAATCTGTTATTGTCAGTTATTTATTATCCATGATCTCAGGGGAATGTAAAAGAGAAAACATCAGCAAAACAATTTCCACTTTTTTTTTAGATAAAAAGAGTGTAGGGATCTCGTTACCTTTGCCTGTATATGCCTTTGAAGGGAGCAGACCCTTCTCATGCAGGCTTCTGGCTGCCAAATTATGTTTTCTTTATTTTACCTCTACAGTAAATACAGTAAAGATGTTTTTGAAAATCAGAATGATCACACATGTATGATGCAATTGGTCTTTGACAGATATTTCATTCTGTTCTTCCTCTCTTCCACTTTTCAGCATAATCCCAGCTGAGAAAACTGCAGAGTCAACACGTTTATGTTTAAGCCTTAATATCTATCAGTGTTTTCACAATCAGCCTTTAGTCTCAGTCTTTGCATGGCTTATCCATAGTGGCAGCCCCAGTGTGCTGGGGCCACATGACACAGTCTGGAGAAGTCTTTTAATAAGCAGAAGTTGATACCAGTAAGTTTTTGTGCCAAAGCTATCACAGTGAAAAATTGTGGGTTTGTTTTTCAGCTATTTTTTCCAAAGCTAGTCTTAGAAATTAAATGTAAACAGATTAAGAAAGCTGAGGTTGGGGTATTAGAATTTTCTGGAAGACCCAAACAGATTATTTTAAAGATCGTTTTTATTGTGTCATCACATATTTTTATGTGTGATTTAGTTAAGAGGCAAAGTCCAGAAATCAAAATACTTTCTCAAGTCACTAAATAATTTTCCATATTATATTTAGGGAAATGAAGGATAAAATGAGCTACTGAATATTCTACTAAGATGAGATATTCTACTCTTACTGAAGCTGATGGATATTTAGTGCAGTTCAAAGCTCAGACAAACAGAATTATGTGTGATGATAAAGCTACCACTAGTGCTCTTTGGGCACAACATTGGGGCCAATTCCTGCAAAACACTTTCCTTGCTGGATGCTGCACTGATTTGACCTAACAGAAATATTTGGCTGGTTTATTATTATTATTATTTGCATCACAGAATGACTACTTGTACTTCCCCAGACAACCTTAAGAGCTCTGCAGTTCTGAGCATGGAGCACTGACGCTGTGGCTTCCCACTTTCCCTGACATCTGAGCTGTGCTGGTTCCTGCAGGGTTTGGCATCCTCCAGGGTTCGCTGTAGGTGTTTGGCCCTGATGGGATGTGGCTCTGTGAGCTCAGCCAAGACTTCAGCCACATTTGTCTTCACTGCAAACACATCCCCTTTGTGTCTGCAGTAACCCAATGCTGTGGACAATGGGCTGGCAGGCAGGACGTGGGAAGGGATAGTGAAAGAAAAACAACCTCAAATCCCCAGCCCCAAAGGATACATTGAATTCATTTCCCTCCCTGAAGACAAAGGAATAAGTTAGTGAGATTACATGCAGAACAAAGTTTTGATTTCAAGAATTAGAGTGTTTTGTTCCTCTGCCCTCCAGATGAGATCCACATCACCTTAAATCCATCCCCTGCTGCTTACAGTGTTTAGGCAAGAGGATCCCCAGAAGTTGTGCTGTCGAGGCAGAACACACAGAGCACTGTGTGGGTTTTGACTGTCCTGGTGTTACAGATTTGATTTGACCATTTGCTTATAAGGATTTTTGGTATAAAAATGAGTCCTGTTGGTGATCCAAGCAGAGAAAGATTTTGTTGCACTATTGAATTATCTTGCCACTATTTATTATTGTGAGTTTGAAGCTTTTTAGCATTTGTCATTTCATTTTAGCTGCATGGGTGATGATGTTGCTAATGTAAATTTTTTATTAAAATGCAGGCATTTGCATCCATGAAACAGTGTTTGAGATATGTAATAAAACCCGTTATTTTTTAAGTGGTTTTTATTTCTTCTGGGATTCCCTTCTTAGAGATAAATGGATATGTCATTCTTCAGCTTCTCTTGGAAGAAGTTTCCAGTACACCTAGGAAAGAAAACACAATCCCTCACAGAATAAACACAACTGATACAACATAAATATAAGTTCTGCTGTCTGTTCACAGAGAATCATCTTGCAGATCTTTTAAGTTGTTTAAAAGATCAGAAATTATGAATGGCTCCCTATTTAAATGTGCTCATTTTATGGAAAGAAGGAACAGTTTGGTGACAAGTCATTGACTAGGCCTGATCTTGCATCCTCATATCAAAAAAAAATACTCCTTGTTTAATATCTATGGGGTTTGTCTCAGTCAGTTGGTCATTCTGTAGAGAATTAGAGAGTGTTTTATCTGCAGTTGCTGTGTGGGAGATCATACCCTTCCTGTTCCTGGACAGATTAATTGCTTGGAGATCCATCCTTACGTATGCCAAGTTTTTACTAATAGCCAAAACCAATGTATGCTTAAAAGAAAAATTCAGAATCAGGGAAGGGAAGGGAAGTTTTTGGTATCCTGGCATTGAGAACTGGAGGGAGGTGCCAGAAGGATAACTCTGCTGTAGTTTTTGTGGTTTTATGCTCTGTGGAAGAACTTTGCAGCACAGTGAGATAGAAAATGCAGCTGCAATGAGCTGTGAAAGGGGATTGTGGTAACATTGCTTGTGCTCACACAGGTCACAGACCCAGGGAGACAGGACAAGGGGGATCTTCCTCTGGCAAATTTGGCTTTCCTTGCTGTGTGTGCTGATGTGAGGCAGTAAAGATAGAATTCATGAGAGTTATGAGGCATCATGTAGGTCCTGCTGCAGTTTATAACAGCGTTAAGGAAGAAAGGATGCAAAAGGAGATGCTTTTGGTTCATTTGGGGCTATTGTGTATTTCCACGGGTCTACATTTGGTTTGTTTTAAATAAACTCAATGTTTCAAGAACATGTACACTCATAGAAATAAAAAATATGATTGTATTGTCAAAAAATCACCAGGTAAGTTAGAAAACAAATGACTTGAGGGCAAGAGCTGCTACAAAAGTGACACACAGCAACTTTCTGTTTTCCAGCCTTCTCTGCCACGTCTGGAGCACTGACAGTAATTCCCATTTATGCTTCCCTATGTAACCCACACATAAATGTATTTCTCAGGAAAGAGATAAAGGGGATACTTAAATTGTCCTGGAAACAGTGAACTCTTTCACAAAGCTCCTGAAAACACTGCTAGAAAAATGTTAGTTTCTTTGCACTGAGTGAATAATGTCCTAAACCAACTAATTTCAAGTACTTTCCTCAGTAGCACAAATGTATTTGTCAAATGGGTTTTAAAAACACTACACACAGAGGTATTTCTACTGTAAGAGTGGGAAACTAGAAGGGGAAAGCACAGCTATATTTGTCCTCAGGGAACTTTGCTCTCTCCTAGGATCATTCTGAAGTCAATATTTAATTTAAATTCCACAGTTCTTATTTTCCCTGTCCTGTTTTTGCTGTATTTCTGACTAATGGGATTCTGTAAGAGAACAGAGGTCTGTATGTGAGAGTCTGCTTGTCATCAATACACTTTTAATAGCATAAATAGTATGTCACTTCTTTAATTTACAGCAGTAGTCACCAACCATTCTAATTGTATCACTGTTTTAGATGCCAACATCTAGAAGTAGAAGTAATAAAATGGAAGCTCAAGGGTTGTGAAGTTCATAGAAACTCTCCAAGGAACAAAATTAAATATCCTTTTTAATGATCAGTTCTTTCACTTACAGGGAGCAGAGAAAATGCTGTGGTTTGATACCTTCCTGCTTCTCTCCCTTCTAGGACACTCCATGGAAACGATATTTCCAGTGTTCCTGAAGGTTCCTTCAATGACCTGGTGTCCCTGTCCCATCTGTGAGTACTTCTGCCTGGGTTCATCTATTTGACTGATGGTTTCAGATTTAGAAAACAGTGCATATTATTACCAATTTAGGATTGTATAGCTTTGCTGGTTTCCCTGCTCACTTTTCATATTGTGCTCTGGATATTCGTAGTACATCTGTTCAAAAGAAACAAAAAAAAATACTAGAACGTGTTGTTATTAGTTATAAAAATATTTTCTTAAGGGAAACCAAATGAGCAAGTGTGACAGTTTCCTTCTCTGTGGACTTTGTGTTTCAGGTTTTCTTTCAGCATTGTTGATGTGAAATGCAGAGTGTGTTATGGTCTGAGAGTGAGACAGGAAACCTCCCACAAGGAGCAAATATTAAGCAAATGTGAATTCTTCCCTTAATAAGTGTCATATGTTTTGCATACTGGAATGTTGTCAGTACATGAACTTGTTGATGAATCACTACTTCAGGCATATCTGTTTAATCATATGGAAATTGGTCATTTCACAGCATAAATACTTCATTCCATAATTTGCAAAAATTATTAGACACTTCAGGAAATTACTATTGTACTGGTGGAGTTCCAGGATCTTTTTCATTGCAGTTCAGTTGATGAAAGAACTGCACAGACAAATAGCTGCAATGGCTCCAAACTAAACCTGAAGTGTTCCAGTTGGTGCCAAAAAAGTGACCAGACAATGCTTTTTCCCTGAGATAGTGTGTGATACTTCACATTATTAGACAAGAGATGTAAAGGAAAAGGGATTTTGTGCAGCATGTTTCTTGATTACTGTCCTCAAGTTATCAGAGGGTTGGGCAGGTCTTGGTCCCTCTGGGAGTGACCAGTTTCACAGGTTGATGTGGATGTTTTCTGCTCTGATGCTGATGGACACACACATTGAGACACACAAACAGCTATGTGTGCATTTTACATAGGTTTATATCTATTTATTATCTCTTGGCAACCTCCAACATGCCCTCCAGAACACTTCCCTGAACACGAGATTCAGTTTATATTTACGTATTTTTTATATAGAAGACTGTGTGCTTCTGTGTAGCAGATTTCTGCCTCTGTTTCTCTCTGGACAATAAAAAATGAAAATATCTCAGGTTGGTAGAGACAGAAATCATGTGAGCAACTTGAGCTGAGAAATAACCTTCTCTGTTTCCAGCTTACGCCTTGGTATCATTCATTTTGCACAAAATATATCTGTTTTTCTCATTCCCGGGATAGTCAAGTCATTTTGTGTGTTGTTTTGGAATGAAAGTCTGACTGAGCTGGAGCCCTGTACCTCCTTCTGGAAGTGCAGTGACACCTTCCATACTGGGAATGTGGCTTCTGGGGGTATTTTTAGAATAAGAGATAAACATATCGTGCCCCATTTGTTTGGATTTCCCCTGGGGTTCACTTGAAATGAAGTGCAGATCCAGTTTTCCTGGGTAAACGGGTCACCTGAGGGAGTGATAAACCCCCTTTGGCCCAACACAATCTCTGCAGTCTATCTGTTTAGATTTATGTGCTGCCAGAAATGTAAAATACACAAAGCTCAAATGAACAGTAATAAATAGGATCCATAAAATAAATAAGACCTGTCTGGGGTGTAATTTGCACAGTTGAACAGTTGAATTTTACGGTGCAATTTTGCTCTCCGGTTTCTTAAAGAGGATCCTGAAACTTTTAGCAACCACGATGAATTTGCTCTACACATGCCAGAAAAAGCTGTGCTTACTCAAACTAAGTCATACATAATTGAAAATAAATGCACTTTGAGCTCTTCCTCGTATATGGATCTTCAAGGAAAGAGCATGCACTTGGAGTCAGCTGGAAAACTGTACAAGGAGTTGCTACTCATGGAACTCTTCAAGCACGGGAGAAGAAAACTTTCTCTTAAATGTTCAAGCTGTGTGGCTGAGGGTGGGATAGGTGTTATGGCAGGAGAGAGATTGAGTACCAGGGTTTGGAGCCTGGGCCTCCTGAGTCAGGACAATTAACCTTTAGAATTGCAAAGGGATATTTGTGTGGCACAGACAAAACACTTGATTTAAGTTGGATATCAGAAAAAAAAATTCTTTGCAGAGAGAGTGCTCAGGCATTGGAATGGGCTGCCCAGAGAGGGGGTGGATTCCCCATCCCTGGAGGTTTTTAACCTGAGCTTGGCTGTGGCACTGAGTGCCATGATCTGGTAAAGGGTGTGGAGTTGGCCCAAGGGTTGGACTTGATGATCTCTGAGGTCTTTTCCAACCCAATCCATTCTGTGATTCTGTGATTTTAGTCAGTCTTTCGTCATAGTTTTAAGTTGGTCTATAGCTGGGGATACAAAAGTGAAATGTAGATACTGCCATCACTTTCTCTCCAGCTGTTTAAAGCCTACAACAAAACATTCACCAAATTTCCTTTGCATTGTAAACATCATATTGCTGTAATGCAAATATTATAACAAACTCTGTAGCTGATACAGCTCCCTCCAGTCAGAGCAAGGTTTGTATGTGCTACACATAGGCTGGGTTTGTTCACTATTTATTACTTTATTTAATTGAATTATGTAATTGTCTATTTAAGCCCTGACTTTTTTAGTCCAAGCATTACTGGAAGATCAAATATAACATTACTTAACATGAACCCAAACCCACTGGGGTGGAGCTGAGACCTTCTGAGTGAGGTCAGTTCCTGCGCTTGTCCTCACCACACACCCAGCTCTGCAGCTGGTTCAGGGTCCCAAATACTGCCCACATAAACTGACCCATGGCACTCCAGGGATTCCACAAACCCTTGGTAAGAGATGCTGGTACAGCAGGCATTTCCAACATATGTCTGATAAACAGCTCAAATCACTAATTCTGTTGAATCATGTAATCTTTACTCAAATTTACATTAATTACCCATAATGTCCCCATCTTTCCCCCCACCCCCCTGACATTATCATGGATTGATTTAATTGACTTTATTGAGTTGCCTCGAAACAAACTAAGAGTCTGAAAGGAAATGTCTGCCCAACATTTTGAAAATGCTTCTGGTGGTATTTCCTTACAGCACGAGATATTTTTACTTTCCGGAAATATTTTGCTATAATGTGCAAAGAAAATGAGAGGCTGTGTTAGAACTAGTGAATGAAAATACAAGAATTCACTGTAGTTTCTAGAAATGAAAAAGAACCAAAACAAAAAAAAAACAAACAAAAAACCAGCAAAGTACAAACCACAATGAGAAGAATGAAAGGATACATTTGATAATTTCTGCAGTTGTCAACACTGTTATTGGTAATCATTTCCTATGGAGCAGCTTTATTTCTAATGCAGTTTATAAATATTAATTAACATGGTAACCAGCTCTCAGCTGTCCTCCCACTCCTGTTTTATATATGGCAGTTGCTGGATGCTGAGGTTAATTTCTCAATCCAGCTTTCACTGCTGCATTTTGTTTGACCTTGGACAAGTGAGCCAGTTGATCACAGTTACAGGGTCAAAAAGTCAACCCAGTAGTTTTTTTCCATTGTAAGCAATGGATTTACAGGAGGAGTGGATGGATATTTTTTAATGCTGTGCTGCAGTACACATTTAATTTTGATGAATGAGGCCCAGACAGGGTTTGAACCTATGAACTCTCATTATGAATCTGTCTAGGGCACAGTGGGTTCATTAGTCACTCCAATAGAAATGTATCAACAAATTTACTGAGGTTTCTATCTTAATATCCTGCCTGATATGTTTGTATTTGAAAGAAGCTTGAGTTTAAAGTACCATCTTAAAAATAGTTTATAGCATATGCAAAAATTTTAAAGTCTAAACCCCAGTTTGAATTATTGGTTTCTTTAGTATCTCCTCCCTATGCTAATCTTTATTTAGTTCATTTTATTCCCATGGCAATTCAGGTGTTTTACAGCTAAAGTCTTATGTTTGCTTTGAGCAAAATAAATTCAGACTTTTCAACGTGCATTTCTTCACACTTTCAAAAATTAGTTGGTTTTAAACTGACTTTTCTGAAGTCTAGACTGTAATTGACTGATTGCCTGAAAACACACTTTCTTTAAGAGAAAGAGGAGTATAAATGAGTCAAGGCAGCACCTAAATTTAAGGTTAAAAGGTTTATTTTCTTTTGGATAGATGTCCATGACTAAAGGAGAAGTTCTGAGAGTTGTCATTTCACTATATAAATGCATGTTCTTCAGCTACATGACCTAAGTCAAATGATGGGTTAAGCAGCAAATGTGTTTTTAAAGCCATAAATAAACTTAGCAGACACCAGTTTTGAGAACTGAGGTATCCTCTGTGTGTATGTTTCATCTGCTGAGGAGTCATTAACGTGGGTCATCAGATCCAAACCAAATTACACAATTCACTGTTAGACTATGCTCAGGAAGGACAAAGAATTAAATAAAGGAAACCAGTGTGACAGATTTGATGAAGTCAGTATGTCTGGCGGCATTGCTGAAGCACAATTGTTGGTAAGAAGGGTTTTCTTGGGAGGTATTTGTACAACTTCCCTATCTGTATGTAGTATGTATGTATGGCCAGACTTCCCAAATGCAGATTTGGGCAGGGCTCTCCCCACGTGGGTGTGCCCTGAGCCCTTCCAGCCTGTGCAGTGGATGTTTTAGGTGAGGCTCAGCGTGCACAGAACTGGCCCCACCGTTTCAGTCCTGAGGTCCATCTGCCACGGCCGAGCGAGCTTGGACAGTGACAGTGAAGTCCTCGGGACTGTCACAGCCCCCGGTACTGACCAGGGCTGACCCTGCTGAGCATCCGAGATCTGACGGGATGGGATGGCAAGGAGGGATTGAACTGCCAGGGGATGGTCCCTACTGAGACTGGAACTCAGGACCTTATCTAGTGATGGAAGAAAGGGACAGAGTGGGAATACTGCCTGAATACTCAAATGTAGGACCAAGTGTGCCTGGGTGAGATCAGAGCTGTTGTCTTTGCCAACTAACCGGTGCCAATTGTCCCCGCAGGGCGCTGGGCACCAACCCCCTGCACTGCGACTGCCACCTGCGCTGGCTGTCCGAGTGGGTCAAGGCGGGGTACAAGGAGCCGGGCATCGCCCGCTGCAGCGGCCCCGAGGCCATGGCGGACAGGCTGCTGCTCACCACGCCCACTCACCACTTCCAGTGCAAAGGTAGGAGCTCCTGCTCTGCCCTGCCTTCCCTCCTTTGCTCTTGTACCCTTGCCTTTACAGTGGGTTTGTGCAGGAGCTGCCTTTGGCTTTGCTTTCCGAGCCATCACCTTCCTTCCAGTTTGTATTTCCTGGTGTCCTTCCCCAAGGTGCAGTTATTGCTCCACTGGATGGAAAGCCAGGGAACCTCAGGACAGTGAGTGTTCCTGTGGCTCACACCACATTATATAATGGCACCTTAGCATTGTTAGGGCTTATTGGAGCAAATAAATTGGTTTTGGTCTCTGACCTACCCCAGAAAACTTGGATAAAATAAGAGTTATTTAAAAATGTAGAGCACTCTAGTTATTACATACATTTCATTGAAAACTGAGAAACTGAAAATTTGAAAGAGCAAATGTTCAGCCAAAGTACATTTTAATTTGTAGGTCTACAAACTGTTCTCAACAGCTCTGTATCAGAAACTGGAGACTGTGGATAACTTGTCATGTTTGAATGGATTGTACATTCATTCAGGAGAGGGTTGAGGTGCAGCTGTGGACTATTGGGGGCACTCGGTGATAGCCGTGAGCTGCACTAGAGAGCAGGCAGACACATATTAAGGAGCACACCTTCTTATAGATAAAGTAAGTAGCTCATTAGTGAATGAAGATTAGGACATACCTGTATGTTCTCATTGTAAAAGAAAAACTTTAGCAGGTTTGCTTAGGTTACCAGCAAGTACTTGAAGATGGAGGTGTATTTATAGTGGAAAAGATGGTTCAGTGGCCTCTCTTAGAAATGGAAATGAGGGCATAAAGCTGGGGTTTATGTCTCTCTCAGTGCCATGCACATTTACAGTACTGCTTGGCAGGGTGATTTTATAGATGCTGGGATTAAACTGCTGAACAAACAAATGATGGTGTTGAGGTGGGTTTAGAACACAGGTTCCCAAGGCTGAGCTGAATTTTATGTCCTTTCAAATATATCTTTAATAACTGTAACCTTATAATTTAATTACTTTGAAATGTCAGTCTCAAAACCATCAGAACTCTTACGTAATTATCAAACTACAGCCTTTACAACAGTCACTCAAATGTGAAGCATAAATATACCCTAAGTACTAAAAGTACCAAATAATGCACTTCTACCCAAGTTCATGAGGTGAACTAAACATAATTGCATTTTTATATTAAGCAGGTTCTGAAAATTAATCCAGAAAGAGAAACTTAGATGCCTTCTTCATTCTGAAACCAAGATATATCACTAGTTATGCTTACTTTCTCCCAAAACTGAACAGTTCTTAGGCTAGGGATAAGTGAATCTTTGATCCAGGATATTAAAAGCATCTGTATGCTTTTTGTCTAAATATTAGTTTGGTCCACTAGAAAGCTGGTGGAGTTTCTAATATCCCAAAAGTCTCCATGGCTTGCTTTATCTGAACAGAAAAGGAGAAAAAAGTGTTGGAGTTGGTCTTTGGACAAGCAGAAGCTGTTGATGGCCTGGACAAGTGGCAGTAGAGTCCAAGAAGCTCCAGGCCCTAGAAAAATTCACCTTTGCTCATCACAATACACATATTTTGAAAAACAATGCTTGATTTGGTAGTCTCACTGCAGCCATTTCCCATGTCCATGTTGAAGCCCCAGTGCCTCCTGCTGTTCTGTCTGGATGCTTGTGCAGCTCCAGAGCTGCTGGCAGAGAGCTGAGGGAGGACTGAGCCCCCTGCCCGGAGCCCCGGAGTCACTGCAGCAGGAGCTGGCCCATCCTCAGCTGGGTACCTCGAGGTGCTGTGTAAAGGTCATGCACAGATGTCCTCTGTGACCTCCAGGAACTTTTACATTAAAAAAAAAAGAGTTTAAGTTATTCTTGTTAAAAGTACTTTTTTAGCCTGTGACTGAGCAGGAGGTTATGTCTCAGCAGAGCCAAGAAAATAAAAGTGTGTAATGTGCAAGTCATGCAAACTCAGCTCTGTTTTTTATTAACTTGCCCTCCCAGCTATGCAGTAGAGGAAAGGAATGTGCTGGGCTGAGGGCATTTTGCTATATGGATTTATAAATCAAATCCACAAGGGCAAACTAATGAACTACTTAACTGCTAGGAACTAACACTGTTCTTATTAGCTCCTACATTGATTAGCTTTGATCTATGCCATAGGAATAAATGGAAACTATGCGTGTGTATTATGAAATAAATAAATAATGGAACAAATTCATGCTTACTGACCTCTAAATCTAGAAGAGCAGCACTGCTGCCTGTCTCATAAGCTCTCCAAGGAGCTACCTTCATTTATACTTTGTATATTTTACCATCAGGGCACAAGTAGCTCAGGCATCTCACATTCCAGCCCCTGTCAGTGCTGGGAATTCAGGTGTGATTTCCTCTTGCTGTCCTAACTCCAAGCCAAAAAACATGTATGGCATTTAGTTAGACATAAACACAAAGACAGAAGAGGACAACAGCAGTCCTTCATTTCATTTTTTGGATTTGTTACTTGTGCACTTTTCCTCATTGCTGAGTGCCCTGATGGCACCACCATCAGTACAGGACCAGGGCACAGCCCTTGCCTGGCAGATGTTCTTCAGCTGAGACTCCTTGGTGCCCATTTCTTCCCTGTTCTTACCCCTGTTAGTGCTCTGCAAGTATTCAAAGTAAACAGAGAAGGTTTATAACTCCTGCAGGATGATTCAAAGCAAATCCCTGAGTGCAGGAGGTTTTTTCATCCCTACTTTTTGTAACCCTGTGCAGCTCCATCTTCTCTCAAACATCAAGTATAAGCTGCTTTTCTTCACTTTCATAATTCACTTATTTCTATTTATCATGCAATAACAGAAGCTCTCTGCCCACTTCTGATGAGTACAGGACCAATTCTAAATTATTTTAAAGTATATTTCCTTAAAAGTGAAGCAAAATTATTTTAATATAATTTGATATAATTTAAGCCCTTTTAAAATGTTAGGTTTTCTTTTTTATGTGTAAAAGCCAAGGAGTTAATACTCATTAGCATTTGAAATGTAGCTATTTTTTAAAAAATCACCATGTTTTGACTGTGAATATAACTGCCTAAATGAGCTTTCTGTAGAATCTCAATAATAAAAATATTGATTGACCTGGGACCCCAAATGTCCTCAGTATTGTTTTGGTGTTTGTTTTCCTGCTCACCCACAAACATCACTATTTCTCTGGACAATTTCTGCTAAAGATATGAAGTTTATTAGATGATTTAAATATGGCATGTGTATTTACCTGCATACATTTACATCTTTGCACATTTGGCTTTTTTGCATTTTGCCAAGATAGCTGAATGTTGATGATGATTCTTCTGGGCAGGATGGGAAGAAAATAAGTTTTTAACTTAAGCTAAAATTAAGGATGGTAGAACACTTTGCACCTAAAAATTCCCATGAGCCTCTAACTAAATCTTTCTTGTGCATGTTTTTTATTTATGCTGTTGCATCTGCACTTTCATTCTTGTTATCAGGCAGAGAAAAGTCAGGTTACAGTTCCCTGGGGGTTCCTGTTGCAGGATTTCCAGGACTGAGAGAAGGAAAGATTGCTGAAAGCCATATATATATAACCTACTCTCTGGAGGTTCACAACATGCTTCTTTTCAGAATGTATGTTTGCATCTTCAAAATATAAGCATCATTGAGACTCTCCTAGCACTTGGTTTAAGTACTTAAAGCCTCTCTGATCCCTGGGAATCCCAGGCTGGTGTGTTTGTGTGTTTGTGTCAGCACAGGGCAAGTGCTGCTTGGGAAAAAACGTGTGTGTGTGCATGGGAAGTGTTAATTTTGCACTGCAGTTCTCTGTTAATGGACTGTGTTTGCCTCTCCAGAGCCAGCAGATCTCAGTGTTGTGTCCAAGTGCAACCCCTGCCTCTCCAATCCATGTAAGAACAATGGGACATGCAGCAGTGATCCAGTGGAGCTTTATCAGTGCACTTGCCCTTTTGGTTTCAAGGTATGGCTGCTAATGAACTACATGAAAAGCAAGAAAGTTTCCCCAAACCTTCTGGTTTTTAATGGTTGTAACTAACAATGGTGTCAGGTTTAATTGTCATCCACCAAGTCAATTTGACAGGCAATTGGGCTCTAAGGATCCCTTGGGTTCAATCCCCTGTGTGGGCCATTGAATTGAGTTGGACTCGATGATCCTTGTGGGTCCCTTCCAACTCATAACAGTCTGTGATTCTGTGATTCCTCAAGCAGACTGTGTGTGACTTTTCAGCTGTTCCCCACTACAGTTTATCCCATGCTGTTGGAATGGCACTGCCTTGTGCTGTGACCACAGATCATCCTGAACAACTTGCTCTGGTTGTTCCTGCTTTGAGCAGGTTGGTTGGACTATTCCATCTCTAGAGGTCGCTTCCAGCCTTGGGCAT
The DNA here is from genome assembly GCA_013396695.1 of Sakesphorus luctuosus. Taxonomy (NCBI): domain Eukaryota; kingdom Metazoa; phylum Chordata; class Aves; order Passeriformes; family Thamnophilidae; genus Sakesphorus; species Sakesphorus luctuosus. The sequence goes on along the minus strand of VWZD01010421.1, from coordinate 2,116,183 downwards.
TCTCTGATTCTGTGATGTAGACATCCATATGAAATGGCAAGTTGTTTATATCTTCCTTTTAGTTTCTTTTCCCAGCAACAAGGTAGGTTTCCAGGCCAAAGAGGAGACAGTTCAGATGAGCATTAAGGAGCAGTTTGGTCCCTGGTGATGGAATGTTGATCCCTGCTAGTTTACATCCATCTTACACAGACTGGTTAAGCAGAAAGGTGATCACTGCTCAGACACAACCCCTAACTCAGCTGTCTCTGACTTTGGAGCACTAATGTCCACAAGGGATCTGCAAATGGGACTCCTGTGGATGCCAGGCATTGTGAGCATGCAGTTCCAGCTTCCTGACAACACACTGGAAAATAGGGAAATGGTGTCATTGAACAGTGCAGGTCCTTCGGAGGGGATGTAAAGCTCCCCCTGTTGACGCTGCATCGTGACAGCCTAAGGACACCAAGGCACTGTCTCAGGGCTGATAGAGCTGCAAGTCTCACTCAGGAGCCAGTAGCTGAAGGATTAAGTGTAAGTAATAAATGAGGCATATGATCTGTTCCCAGCCTGGAGGGGTTTGGATGTTATGGCCAAAGAAGCAGGCTGCATCCTGCAGACTGGGATTTTATTTGCCTCTTTGGATGTTTCTGAGTCTTGGTCAGTTGAAGCAGATGCTCATAAAACACAAAGTAATAAGAATTACAGGGGGAAAAAAGAAGGGCAAAACCAGACATAAATGTGGGAATTAAGCACAAGTATCCATGTGTTACATTGAGGTAGGATTTAGGAATTAATTGGTTCTGATGATATCACCATTTCCCTTCTCTGTTTGCCTGGGATACCTCCCAGAGTAATTGTGGTAGATCCCTGGAACACTGGAAAAGGGAAGATATAAAGCTCATTTCTTCTAGGCCCCCATGCCTAGTACTCAAGAATAATAACTGTTCTCCTAAATAATTGAAAAAGCCATTGGAAGTTTCCTGTCATTAAAAATCCTTCTACCCATTGGCATATCAGCCAGCAACTTTTCTGGGATCTTAAAAGAACATATTGTCAAAATTCATTTAACTGAACTACTTGATAACAATCTGTTTATCTACTCATGTTAATAGAACAGTCATTTTAATTTGATGCTTAAGATAAATCAGGTTGGATTTTCAGATGGGAATTTGAAAAGTAAATTATTTCAGAAATAGCAGGAAATTACATAAATCTTTGTATTTATTTGTATTAATCTCTATAAGGCACATATCATGGAACAGGTACCCAGCTAGTTCAAAGGAAAAATTTGTTAGTTATGAGCATCTTCTTTTTTTTGCCCTTAGGTTTTTGTTTGAGGTTTTTTATGATACTTCTTATTCAAAAATTCTCTAGTACAGATTGACTTATACTGCTCAAAGTTTATTAAATTTATGCTTTTGAAGGGAGGATTATTATCAAGAATAATCCTCTGGTTATATTAGCACGTTGTATTGTGCATTAAACCTCAGAGTGTATCGCTTTTCTTGGAAGGGTTTTGATAAACCCTGAAGTGACTCAGTTCAAACATCTCAAAGAGCATCCAGTTTTTCTCCTCTCTCACACATTTTCTCAGGTGGCATCAGTATGTGAGTGCAAAACCCAAACCCACTTGTGAGCTTGTAAGTACCGAGCTGTGAGCCAAGCGTGGCACAGACCAAACAGACCAGGCCTGGCACTTGGAGCAGAGTTTGAAAATACTGCCTGGGTAACAGTTCAGGGGGAATTGGTGGAAATTCAATAAGCAAAAAAAAAGCACTGTGTGTCTTTACCACAGGTTTTTGAATGAAAATGAAGTATGACAGGTCCAAATGCAAACCATATGAAAGGAGCACTCTATCTACCACACAGCTCTCCACCAGAGATTCATGCTAATTCAATAACAATACCTTGCTTCCTTCTCACCAGCCAGCACCAAACAGCTCCATCCATCTGGAAGCTATTTCCTAGACCTTGATAAATTGCCCCAAATCTGCCCTCTCAGCATTTGTTTTTCCTTGTTTGATGTAGATTTTCAAAAAATCCTGTGTGGAAGAGTGCACCAATAAAGTGAAAAACCCACCCATTTTTTTCCAATGTGAGCTGATGGCTTTATAATGTTCCCTGGGCAGGCACAGACATTGCAGACAGCTTTCTGGGGTTCCTGTGCTGATGCCAGCCTCCAGAGAAAACCAGGAGGCCAGCCAGCAGAAAGCCACCTAAGTCACCAGTTGCCAAAGTGGTCCCTGATGGATCAGGACATTCCATCACTGAACTCCATTCTCAAAGGCCTGTGGACTGATTTTGCTCTCATGTTGCTGGTGATTCCATGTCTTACTTTTCATGGTCACAAAAATGTCTTTCGCTGTTGAATGTATGCCTTTTATGGGGCTTTTAGCAATGTGTAGTGCTGCCCTTAGTGGTTTGAGGAAACTTCAAAGTGAAATAAGTCATGGACCACCTGAGCTGTGAGGCCAGAGGGCCCCAGTGGTGTTGGCTGAGGACAGAAATAGAGATTGCTCACTCAGGAATGGGCAAGGCTGTGCTGATAACAATCTTTGCTGCTGCTCTCTCCTTAAATCGGGTGATGAATGTGTGTGCTGTAGATAAGCCATGGTTGAAACAGCGTTGTTGTGGTTGCTCTTTGGGGAGAAAGCCCCGAAGAGTGGGAGCTGGCAGGAAAGTGCCACCTCCAGCAACTGGCAGGATCAGAAGCAGGAGCTCCAGGGTGCCACCAGTGCTGGCAGGAGGTGGCTCTTCATGTCCTGAAACTCATGTTTTCATATTAAACAGAGGCAGAGGTGTAATTATCCTGCAGGTTGTTTTTTTTTTTACTCTTCTCCACAACATTCTTTGAACGATTATTTAAATAATGTGTGTAGTTTAGATTGTAAAGTGTGATTGCAAGTAGAGAAATGGAGCTTTCTTCTGCTGGAAATGGTGCTGGCCACCTGCAGAGCCAGTGTGTGTGAGTGCAGCTGGGGGCTGCTAAACAGATACCGGGACTGTACCAATCCCATTACCCTGCAGAGTGTGTGCCTTTGAAGCATTCCCATTGATATTGCAAAATTGAGTCTACGGGTGATGGAATTCAAGGGAATAGTCAAATTTGCAATCAATAAGCCATTGAGAAAGGATTCACTTGAATAGCTGTAGTAAAAACTGAGGTAAGTGAAACCACCACTCTTTATATTTTGTCATTGCTGTATTCTTGGCCAATTTTTGTGTCTTTTATAATTATTTTTGTTTGCTTAAAGCTGAGAATAATTTCTTTCTTTCAAACAGAATTATTTGTAGAACTGAGGAAATAGTTTAAAAGACATATTTGTTTTATCTGAAATGAAAGAACATTGCCAACCCAGAAGAGGAGAGGCAGTGCGTGCCTACAGCTCTCTGGTGGCTCAGGTGAAGCAGCCAGAACTGCTGGGATGCAGGATGTCTGTCAGCTCTGCTGCTGCTGAGAGCTGTCTGATGGGAAAGGGAAGATATCCCACCCTGCAGGCACCAGTTGCTGCTGTGTGTCTGTGGTAGGGTTGCTCTGTAAGTTTTATCCAAATCTCTTCCCCTGCCTGTTGAGCTCAGCCAGTGTCCTGCCTTTTCCAGCAGCACTGCGGTGTCATGAGGGTTCAGGCAATTCCACCAATCATCCAGTATGACAGATACAATTGGAGAAATCCTGGGTAAAGCTCTTGGCCTTAGCAGAGACAGCTTTCTTTGCAGCCAGACTCTTGTGGTGGGAGGCATCATAGTGAAGCCAGAATGATATTTAGTGAGGATGCTGGCTCCAGAGTTCTGCTAGGGATTAGGCTCTTCCCCCTCTCCATCCCCTGGGCCAGGTTTTCATCCCTGCAAACAAGGTTAGAAGTGGAGGGTCTCAGAGCAGAACGTGTCTGGGATATGCAGGACTCATTCTATCCCATGCTGGCCACAGACACAGGTAATGTGGATCAGAGCAGTTGAGCAGAAGCCATGGGTGCTGAGCACAGGTTGTATCAGTACTGAGTGCTGTGTCAGTACAGTCTGTGCCACTGGCAGGGACTTGGTGTTGCACTGGCTGTGTCCTTCACTCCTGAGGGCACACGTGGCCTTGCCTTTGCTTGGAGCAGGGAATGTAAAGTTTGCTGTGTTTGCACTTTGCCATGTGGGTGCTCTGTAGGTTGCACAAATACTCTGTCAGATTCCTGCAATAATGGCAGTTTGAGGAGCACAGAACTAAGTGTAGCTGTGGTGGTGTTTGCTCATCCACAGACCCTCAGGTCAGTTCTCAGAGCTCAGGGGTAGCACAGAGAGTTCATTGCAATGAGGCATTCTCAGTGATGCTGATTCTGGTGGAGTTGTGTGGATGATGTGTGAGAGTCTGTGCCTACTTAGTTAGGCTGATACTGTGGGAAAATGTAGCTCTATGCTGTTATTTCTCTGGATCTATTACCATATGTGTGTAAGTCCTCTCAGTGCACAAATAAATCCCCTGGTTGGCTTTGCAAAGGGAGAAGAAATTGGAAGGAACTATTTACCCAGCCTGTCCTCATCCACATGAGCCAGGAGAGCAAATGCTTCTGCCTTCACATGTTGCTGTGCCTTGGCCTCTTTCCTCTCCCAGTGTCAGGGTCAGGGGGACAAGCAGTGGAATGTCAGCTCTACAGCCAAGTTTTCTTATGGAGAAATCAGTGCAGGAAAATGCTGTTTGTGTGAGGTGGTTCTGTCTTGAACCTCCATTCTAATAAATTCTCCTGGAGTGTGTGTTTATGTGATCTGGGGTGTTTTATTTTTGTTTGGTAGTTTTAACCATACTGAAAAAACTTACTAATGAATGTTGAAGAAGCGTTTTCTACTCATAGTAAAACAAAAGAGAAAGCCTTTGGGGATGAGAGGTAATGGGTGGCCACATAAAATGAGTAGACCTGTATTTATGTGTGGATTTTTAAGGCAAACACCGGTATCAGCAGTAGGTGGTTGTAATTTCATAGAATGCTCCTAGGGCAGAAAAAACTGCAGAAATAACAAAATTTTCCAGTGTATGCTTATTCTGTAAAACTTACCATGCATCAATCAGATTTGTGTTTCTTTCTTTTTGCCCTTTCTGTTTTAGTAGGTCTAAAGAAAATGGAGATTTACATGTAGAAGAGCATAAATAAAGGCTTAGGGAGGGATTACCACCCCAGTTGCTGGCTGAAGGTGTCGAGGCATGAACACACCCAGCACAGGCCCTGTAAAAACACACTCACATGGTGTGGCAGGCCCCAGGGAGGGCTCTGAAGAGGTATTTCCATTTTAGTCAGGCCAACAAGAAAGCAGATGTTGAGTGGCTTCAGGCATTTGCTGTGTCTGGGCAGTGCTGCCTGAGAGGGAGCTGAGCCCTTCAGGTGAATGGTGAGCTGTACCCATAGGTCGGCACTGGCACCTTCATTCCTTTGCCAGTGTGGATTATCCCCCTTGCTTTGGTTTTACTATTGTTTTTCTAGTCTAGTTCTAAATGCTTGGGGTGACCTGTCTTCCACTCTTTCTTTTCCCAGGGTAAAGGAGAAGTTTTTATTGGCATTTAGTCTGAATTTCAGGCTCTTGTTCTTATATTTTCCTGGTCCTATTACATTAAACAATATTTTTTCTTTCTCTGTGGTTTGCCCGTCTTTCAGGTGATTGCTGGTTGCTATAAGTCTGCTTAATCAAGTCCCATTTAACCAGCTCTTAATTTTCTGCATCCCACCATTTCTGTGTGATTGAACCAGTTGACATAGTTGGCCATGGCTCAAAATCCTTATTGTTACATTTCCTTGTGATTGTCTGTCATCTGTCATCCTTGAGGCTTTCTTGGCACTGCCTGTACTTGATGAGATGGGCTTTGGGTTTCTTTTGTTGTCCAAGAACATGAACAGAGATTGTCCCTAGGAGGCTGATAGCCTTATTTTTTTTCTTTTCCCTTGGGGATGATGGAATTGGTGAAGTTGCTATAACTTTATCATGTGAGAGTAAACCCTCTCCTGTTAAATGGAATGATCTAATGCCAGACTAGCTTGAGAATGAGAAGGTGAGTGTGTCAGGGTACTTACACTGCTGGAAAGGCTGTCCCAGAACTCTCCAGCTCTGAGCTGGTGCAGGGCAGATCCCTCACTCCACAGGTCCCCTCATGCTGCTGAGCCTCTATGAAATAAATCCTGTGCTCTTGCTCATTATCACGGTGGGAATGTCTTTAATATTTCTTCAGTAGTCTGGAAAATCCGTGTGCATGTTTGATCCTGGAGTCTCTGGTCCCTGCCTGGCTCAGGTGTCAGTGCAGCCCACCATCAGATTGGTGCCAGAAAGCAGGGCTGGTGTCTCTGAGCTGGGAGCCTTGGAGGGAGAGCTTTGCAGACCTTCCACAAGCAGAAGAGATTATAGTGGCATTTTTGCTGACACAAATGTATTTCAGTGTGAGACCTTTTATCAGCACAGAGCTGTTGCAAACCAAAAGGTTGAACCCTTAACAGGCAGAGATACACCAGCAGAAGGTTCTTCAAAGGGACCGTGATTCTTCCAGCATCTTTAGCTCTTTTTATGTCAGAAATCTAGTGAGCTCTTTGGAGAGACTTTTTAATCTCATAAGCCCTGCCTCATGTTAGATTTCACTGGGTTCCTGGTTGTAATGTGTCCCTCCTCTCCAATGCCTCAAGCATTAGGCTTAATTATTTTAAAATACAACAATTATATTTTATTTCTTGTTACGGTCAATAAAACACGGACTCCGTCCCAGGGAAGAACAAAAACTCTTTATTGTAAACAGTATCCAAGTGATATACTCTTAGGATAATAAAGAGGCTGAGTTATGCTAAACAGGGGCCGGGTCATACTGACTAAGGGATTACCATATGTCAGTCATGGGGAGAGCAGGTAACCAGAGCTAATCCATTAGTCATGAACACAACCAAAGGGGAACAAACGATGTTGCAAAACAGGTTTCGATACAGAGCAGGGAATACACAGAAACTGCAGATCCTGTCAATGCAAAGACAAGAGATGGGCCAGTGTCTCCAGACTGGATTAAGTCTTACCACCCTGGGGATCCTTCCTGGGCCCTGATGTTTTTCAGTTGTGTATCCCAACAATTTCTTAAATCTTATTGATAATATTTTTGTTTTCTATACAAATGTCCAGTCTTTAGAACTTTCCCCCCATTAAAAAAGAGACACCGAAAGGGAAAGTTTTATCACTACAACATTTATTTTAAAATAAATAAGCCCTGAAAGTGCTGAAAACACAGTTCTTAATCATGAATATTGGTTAAATTGGGGACTACAGATAACATGTTCAGTGTTGGTTTTCCGTCAAATATTTTGGGTTGGATTTTATGTATAGACCAAACCCTGGGCAAACTTAACTATTTTCAGTGTCCCTGATCTTCTTCTTCATCTCCCAGAACATTTACACAGTGGTCTGCACCAGCCAGTTGTAACCTTGGAAGCTCCAGAGCATCTGCCCCATCCAGTTGGGCACCTCCAGACTCAGTGCAGACAGTGCCATGTGAATTGACTCCATGATGGATTAATGACATGTCTTCTGTCATTGATTAAAAGCCCAAAAGACCATTGAAACCCAAAGGGCTTACGTAAGGAGAGGTTTAGAAGGGCAATCAGGATTTATGTGGTAATGAATATAATTACAAAATAAACTTCGGATGTCCTCAGAGAATTAAATTCCATACTCGGAGGAGAAGAACCAGAGTTTTTAAAAAATAATATGATGAAACCTTGCACTTTGACTTTGACAGGTATATTTCTGATTATGAGCTACAGAGGTAATAGAAGGTGTATTATACCCTGGAGGATCATAAATCTTTCTGATTTAAATAAAATGAGGCCTAAGAGAGCAGAGTTTGCCTAATTTACTATAAATTGACAATTGTGATTTATTAACAAGGACAAGGAAGTCACTAAGAAGTGCTGCTGCCATGGCCAATTATTGTTTAATCAGGTGCCAGGTGGACTTAGAGTGGCACAGGAGGTACCCATGGAGTGCTGAAGATGATGGGGTATAAATATTGTCTGTATTTTTACTTCAGACAGGAACACTGTGAAGGTTTGCAGAGGGACTTAAATCAGCCAAGTGGTGGGAGGGGCAGCACAAGAACAAGACCAGTGTATCTTCTTTTCATACCTACTTTCTGTGCCATTTAGCAAATAGGCTCTCTCATGATGCTTGTTGTTGTTTTGATGTGTCAGTGTAAGTACAGATGTATAAATAATGATACTGAGCTAAAAAAAATAAAATCAGATTATTCTGGATAAATTCAGATTTATTTTAAAACTTCTTTCCCAAACCAGAAGTGGATGAAATTAATATTTCCTGTTAGATTATTTTGATTTTAAACAGCAATCCTCAGAAAGGTGTATTTTTATTACCCCCTCGGGATGGGTGACTGAAGAGAAAGAGTTAATTCACCCCCAGTGTGGGTGCCCTAACCCAGGGTGTCTGTAGCAAGGTCTGTGTTCTGAAGGAGGAGTCACAGATTTTCGTGAACAGCAGATGATCAAACTCTTCCAACTTCCACCTGGCAATCTAAAAGCAATCTGATCCAAAATTCCTGTGATATTATCCAAGCCTTGCCAAATAATTTGTATATATGCCTAAGCAGATGGGTCTAATGTACACCCTGCCAGCAATTCTGGTTGTGTGACCTTGCCAGTGAGCTGCACCTTTCCAGACTGAGGCTTAGCCATTATGTCTGTGGCAAGATAGAGTATAAACAAGGAAACAGTGTCACCTGGACTTAGTGAAGAGCTTCAAACTACTCTAGATAGATATCAGGGTGTCAGGTGTCTACATGTATCTTAATATCAGTGCAATCAGGACATCAGTCTCAAATGGCTCCATTGGTAAAATAACTGTAATTCCAAATGCTCTATTTTTTAGCCCTTCCTGCAAAAGAATTTAAGTTAACTTTATATTTCAAACTTATTTTCATTCTTTGCTTGGTTTGCAGCATCTCTGACTATTTGATAGCTGAGTATTCCCTTCCCCAAGCTGTGTTTGTGTCCATCAGGTCCTTCCTGCTGCAGTGAGCTCAGCATGCCATGCTGGCTTTCATAACTTGCTTTAAGATTTGTAGTACATGTAAAACTTCTCCTTTTCATCATCCCATTATGGCAAATACTGTGTTTCCTTGCCTTGAAAGGCTCTGAAATACCCACTGGTGAGCAGAACTTGAGAGAAGTTTTCCTAACAAACTTGCAGATTAGTGTATTGGCTGTGAGGCTGAATTCATAGCATCGTGTTTCCTTGGTCAAGTATGAAAATTCTTCTTGTTTCCTCTTTGTGTTTATGGCTGCTAAATTTACTGAATACAGAGGAAGCTGCTGAATGCCCCATTCTTATTTCCTACCATAATTTTCTACTGGAGTTGAAGTTTATGTGATAAAGCTTTGTTCTTGAGACATTTCATTCCCTTCCTGGGTCTGGAAAATTTCAATTTACTCTCCAAGTCTGACTACTTTTGACAGAGATAAAGGTTTCAAATTGTGGAAGAAGACACTGGTAAAAAAGCCATTAAGTAAAAATTAGCATCACTTTGTACCTTACTGGACAGCTGTGTGGTGTGACTTCAGGAAAACCTTTGATCAGTTCTCACTTTACTAAGCATGAAAGAAGTAAAACTCAAAAAAATCCATTCAAAGGTTCATCCTGAATTCTTTTTCTGTGCTGAGTGTCTGTGACTCCCGTGATTTCTGGTTTTGTCCCCCCTCTCTTCTCATCCCATCCCATCTCATTCTTTTATATGAAGCATCAGAAATCATGATTTGTTTGCACACTACGTTTAGCCCTTCCCTCTGCTGTTGGACCTGCACAGGTCTGATACATGAGCAGGTCCCCCTGGCACGTGCAGATGTATTTGTAACACTCAAATGTGTGTATCTGTGTACACCAGAACAGTTCAGGAAACATAAAATCCTTGCCAAGCCCTGTGGGGGCAGAGCACAGCTCTGCAGAGTGACTGCAACTGCCCATTTATTCTCATTTCACAGGATTAGGAGGTTGAAGTTTTAAAGCTGGCAGATCCTTCTGAGTTTGAATAACATCCCTGAACATACCCCTGCAACACATTGTACTTCTCAGTTATCTTCATGTGAATTTTCCTTCCAGCCTATCAGAAAGTAGAAGGTTTACTAAACTTTTTCCCTTAATATAATGATTTCTTATTAACTTCTGACCAGGACACCCATAAGACAAGTGTTTTAATGTTTGTGAGACTGAGAGTTGGATGTGGCTGCATTACTCCTACTATTAGGAATTTAAGGACAGTGTGCAATGCACCATCTTTATATCTGGTAATTTTTCCTGTTTCCCCTAAAACCTTTAGCTTTATTTAGACCTTGATAATTAACTTGTTTATGAAAATTTCCTAGTTCTTAATTTAAAGTCTCTATCAACTATATTTGTCTTCATCTAGTATTTTTACTAAACACAGGAATGCTGCCATCTGTTCTCTACATATACCATCTAAATAAAATTTATTATGAACACATTGTATGTTGTTAACAACTCGAATAAATTTTGGTATTTCTTTTGTATGGCTCCTTTTCCCAGCATGCTGGGAAGCACAGTAGTCATTGAGCAAGGCTGTAATTAGCAGGAAAGAGGTCTCCCTATTCACAAACCACTGAAGCTGGGCGGATTTCTGCCTGTCTGCAGGTGTCTTCCTCACTGCCTGGATCACGTTTCTCCTGCAGTCAGCAGTGATGGGTTTGTACACCAGGAGGTTTCTGCCTTCTGCCCGTAGTGAGCTCCACCCTGCTGCCTCTGAACTGTGCCCACTGCTCTTGGGAATGGGTGAAGGATCATGTTAAGATGGGCAGAGTTCAAATCTCTGCCATGTGCATGTGAATGAAGCTCTCAGTCCCCATAGACAATCCTAGTTCATGAAAATTAATTGGAAAAAAAAAATCATTGCAGTGATTGAAAGTGTCAAAGCAAATGATAATACAGCTTTTTGAACTGTATTATCCCTTGCTCTTCCTGCTGAGGTCCTTATTAGTTTTTTGCTACTCGTTCTTGGGTGTTTTACGGATGGTGGGGAACATTCCCAGTAGTGGATACTGGTAAAGGTTGGAATTGGCACAGCAGAGCTGAGGAACACTAATGCCCACTGTGGGTAATTCAAACAAAGAACTGACACTTTCTGAGCATGGTGGATAGTTCTGTTCATTCACTGAAATGTGGAGCTGGAGCAGCTCAGAGAAAGTCTGGACCAGCTGAGGTACTTCAGCTTTAAAAAGCCAGCTGGACTCTGAACATACATGTCTTCTAATAAGTTGCAGAAATTTCCTGTTTCAGCACCTAAACCTTTCCTCTCCTACAGAAAATGAAAGAAAATATGTAAAAGTGTTTTGGATCTGGTGCCTTCCTATCAGACTAGACAAAAATTTATTGCCTCCTAAAAAAGCTCTAGAAGTAAAATATTGCACACAGAGGGACCTTCATCCTCTTTCTGCGAATTGCTGAGACAGTCCCATCTTCTTGCCTGTCCTTGAAACAAACCCTGCACCTCTTTTTCTGGTTCAGACTTCATTAAAAGGCTCTTTGGTCTTGAAGCAAATAGACAATATCCTCCTTTGTAACAATAGTTTTTTCCAAGCAATGTAATTCAAGGAGTATTTCCCAACTCACAGATAAATTAATTTTAGTGATGCTTGACAGCAATTCCATTTTTCCAGTAAGAACAGTCTTACTGTAAATTGAGACTAGGGAATTGCATTATTCATTTGAAAGATGTTTCTAGAATGTCTTTAGGCTCTTCTGGGTAGTGACAGTCTCATACAGAAATAAAGTGGCCTTGCTTTGCTGGAGATTTATTAGTGCCACTATTTTCTGCAGCTTCTCTCCTTTCAGAATTCTTTGTTTTTCAGAGTCTTCTGTGTTAGGGAAGTTGTACTTACTTTGTGGAATCACAACATGCTGTTGTGCAAGTCACCTCAGAGAAGATAGTGCTCAGAGAAGGATTAAGTGTTGTTTGCCCATTTATTACAATGAGTAAACTAAGTCACAGAGACTCTAATTTTCCTAAAGCCTCATACAACTTGGTGTTGCAATTAAGTCTGCTTCAGCAGCAGATACTAATGGGTTTCCATGCTGCCTGAGGCCCAAGAAGCCAGTAATTCAGCCATGTTCTGTACAGAAATGAGAGCTGTTATACAAAATTCCATGTGCCAGTGAGAGAAACTGAAAGGGCCTTTCTCTCATTTTAACATTTATCTTTATTAATTTTTTAAAAGAACATTCAAATTAATCTGAGTAATTATGGGAGACATGATGGGACTACTTTCTACGGTGTTCAGGGGTGACAAAAACCTTCAGAAAAACAAATGCTGTGCTTCTTGCTATGCTTGGCTGCAAAGGGATTAATATTTTAGTGATACAGGGATGAAGAATTCATATGGAACAGAAGTATCTGATGTTAGAGACAGGGACATGGGAAAAGTACAAAACGCAGCCTCTTCCAGTTACCCCACAAAAATGTGGTAAGCCCCCAGGATTCACAAGACAGATGGACAGAAGAGCGGCGGTGCTGGAGAAGGGTGGGAGCATGTCAGTGGTGATGCTGCATGGCTCCCATCCACAAGGTGCTGTGGGGCCACATGGTGCCAAAATAAAACCTGCAGGAGCTGCCCTTGGCGCTTTCCCAATTCTTCCCTGAGACATTTGGGGACTCAGGATTTCAAATGGAGAAGGCCAGGCTGTTTGGCAAGAGCAGCGTGGATGAAGCAGAAAGCCCCTGTGCCAGGGCTTGGCTGAGGTGCTCACGTGCTGCCTGCACTGCTGTGCTGGGGATGAACTCACAGCCAGGCAGGGGGGCAGCCAGACTTTCTGATGTTCTTTGGAAATGTTTCCCTTTTGAGTCAGCTATGGAAAAGGCTGTCCCTCTTTCCTTGTGTTTGCAGATATTTTAAAATGCAGAGCTGCTGCTCCTCGCTCTGGGGAATGCAGGAGACTGAGCCTCAGGAAATACAGCGTTGTTAACAAAGCTCCTCTGTGGTGTTGAATGAAAGTATAGTGTAACATATAAAGTGTAATATGGATGTTGCTGAATGGATGGGCTGAGGCCAAGAGTGTGAGGTTCAATAAGGTGAAGTGCTGAGTCCTGCACTTGGGTCACAACAATCCCCTGCAGTGCTACAGGCTGGGAAAAAACTGGCTGGCAAGATACCTGGGGGGAAAAGACCTGGGGGTGCTGTTTGACAGTGGCTGAACATGAGCCAGAGCGTGCTCAGGTGGGCAGGAAGGCCAATGGCACCTGGCCTGTACCAGGAATGGTGTGGCAGTAGGCCCAGACAGTGATGACTGTCCCTCTGTGCTGGGCTCTGCTGAGGCACCTCAAACTCTGGGGTAAGTTTTGGGCCCCTCACTACAAGGAAGACACTGAGGTGCTGGACAATGTCTTGAGAAGGGCAACAGAGCTGAGCAAGGTTCTGGAGAGTCAGGCATATGAGGAGCATCTGAGGGAGCTGAGGGGGCTCAGCCTGGAGAAAAGGAGGCTCAGGAGGGACCTTCTCACTCTCTGCAACTCCCTGACAGGAGTGGGGGCAGGGGAGGGTCAGGCTCTGCTTCCAGGGAACAAGGGGCAGGACATGGTAAAATGGCCTCAAGCTGTGCCAGGGGAGGTTCAGGTTCAGCATCAGAAGGAATTTCTTCACTGAAAGGGTGGTCAGGCATTGGCAGGGGCTGCCCAGGATGGTGGTGGAGTCCCCGTCCCTGGAGATGTTCAAGAAATGACTGACTGTGGCACTCGGTGCTCTGGGCAGGTTGACAAGGTGGGGATTGGTTACAAGTTGGGATCAGTGATCCTGGAGGTCTTTCCCAACCTAAATGATTCTGACTTCCCAACCTCCTGTGGTAAGAACATCACAGAAGCTCACACTTTGGAAGAAGTATTTTTTTTAAATCTGTATGAAGTTCATCTTCCAACCAGTAAGTGTCCTACTGCTGAGGGATTTAGTGTGACAAATGGTGCATTCACCACCTCTGGGATTCTGGAAACCTCAGTCATATCACCCCCATCAGCTTTGTTCTCTCCAGACTAAAGAGTCCTAGTCTTTATAGTATCTTCTTCTAAAGTTCTCTCCATCTCCTTGAACATTTGGTAATCCTTTTCTAACCTCTCTGTCTTCATTCTGAGGCAAACAGATCATTGTCAAGTATCTGCCGAGTACAGTGTAAGCCTTCTCAAAGTTCATTCTTACTTCTAACATAATAGCTTACCTTAAGTGAGAACAATAAAGTCTCAAAACCAGGTGGAAATCCAACTAGCAGCTGATACTCTCATGTGGCTGAAGCTTCAAGATGCTTCAATTTGATAATTGAGACATCCTAAAGAGTGATACTATAGAAACTGAATGTTCCCTGCTCCAGTGCATCACAGCAGGCATGTAAAGTCTGAAAAGGGTTGGCAGCTGTTGGAAATTCAGTGGAGAAGGGAATGACTTCTGATGAGTATTGTCAGAGTTGGTGGTTGGTCAGGTAGTGTTCAATACTAATACACAAATGTTGCAGCTCTACAAATTGATGTCACAGACTGGGATCTGCCTGCTTTGTTTAATGACTTGGAAATAGATATACCATTGGTATTGCTCTGAATGTAAAAATGGTTTTAAACCAAGGCAAAAAAACCCAGGAACCACGACAATTAATGTATCTCCTGAGATATTCTTCTCATCTTGACTGCAGTCATCTACCAGCTTCCCAAGAGATGAGCTGGCAGAGGGCCTCTGATAACAGGATCTTCAGTAGGAGGAATAGAGCAATCCCTTGATCTTCTTGTGATTGCACAAATCCCCCAAGTGCTGAGGCTTACGGGTGGCTTTACTCCACTCTAATGTGTGAGTAGCTGAGAAACAAGACCAAACTCTTCAATGTATTTGCTAATTTTACAAAGAGCTTGTTCTAATCAGCAGAATACCATGATCAGAGAGATAATGTCTGTACCTTGAGTGGCCAATAAAAAGTTTAGTAACAGTGGAGGTTGCTGATGCTGGTGAGGCTCAGTTGGAACTGATTGTTTTAGTACAGTCTTTAAGAAGGGAATTGATTCAATTATGATCTCTCAAACAGGATTCGGTGTGTTCTGTGCAGAAATTCAAACTCAGCTCCCAAGACATAAAGGCACTTTCCCCTGTGGTTTGACAACACACAGAAGTGAGCACAGTGTGCTGTTGCAGTGTTTGACTGAGCCCTTGGTAAATGCAGCTGATGAGTGCTGACTCCACATGGGCTGTGTGTGGCCTTCTGGTTACCTTTGGTTGTGATCCTTTCTTTTCATTGTAACTAATTTTAGAGATTAAACTGTGTAATAGTAATGGTGAAAGCAGCTGTTTCCCTCAAACAGTCTAATGAAAGAGTTCATTAAAATCTTGAAATTGAAATGATACCAAGACACCCACCAGTCCTGTTGGTCAGAAGAGCTGCCCTACCCAAATTCTCACTGAATTGATGAATGTATCCGATCATCAATAAAGAACATGAGGTGATGTGATGGGTCTGAAGACCACAGACCTCCTGTAAGTGCTGCCATGATAGAATGAGGGAGCAAGGGACATTTATTCAGATGGCATGAGTCTTACTAACCTTGTTTCTTTTGAATTTTCCCAAATAGGGTCGAGACTGCAGTGTGCCCATTAACTCTTGCATTCAAAACCCATGTCAGAATGGAGGGACCTGCCACCTCACCGAGGCAAATAAAGATGGATTCAGGTAGTAGCACAAAGTTCATTTAAATTGAGATGATAAAGTTCAATGTTTCTACTTTGCATTACTGTAATAGCTACTTTATAGAAACTGCTGCATGTGACACTTCTATTTGCCATACAAAATAATCAATCTGGTTTTGCTGGTGTGACATAATTTCCTGTGAAACCTCCTTATGTCCACATAATGGAATATACACTTCAGAGATGTTTGGAGCAGTCTCCTTGATCTGCATTGCCCTATCTGTATCCTAATTTTCCTTGGGGCATTTCAATCTCACGTTTAGTCAGGTTTCTATTTGTAAAGTGAGCATCTGTTGCTTGACAGCCTGATGCAAAATGTTTTCATAACAGAACAATCTTGTAGACAAACAGACTTTAAAGAAACAATTAAAAAGTATGGGGAGATTGCCACATCTTGAGTGTTGTGCTTGCAAGAGAATAACCTCTGCAGCTGGATATTGCAGATTTCAGTGTGCCTGTATAAGAAAGTCGTAGCATGGTGGGGATACTCCAAGAGAAGTCCAGAATTTTTCAGGAGATAGATGTTGCAGGCACTACTTTACAGCTAAAAACCACAAGTTTCAGGCTCTGGTCACTGGTTGTCATTAAAGTTGATAGAAAGTTTCTTTTTTAAAAAAGAGCTGGTGAAAGTTTCATACATTTGTCCTCAGTATTGATGCTGTTCCTTGCAAAACAAGAAGCCAAAAATGGAAGAAATGCCCCAAAGCTTCTCTGTCTTGGTGCCTGACCCCCTCAAAAGTCCCCCCCCCCTTACAGAAGTGCATCTGCTGAGTTGAGATGTGTCTGCAGGGCCATATTGGTGTGTACTGGTGGGATAGGAGGAGGTCTTGGCATGTCCAAGTGGTCGTGCTGCTTGACCGACCCCACACATATTGGTGAATCCGCTGCTCTGATCTGATGTATCTCCTCTGGATTCACATTTTAGCAAGCCCAGCAATTTTTGGAGTAAATGTTCAGGTTCAGCTTCAGCTTGAGAGAAACAAAGGTCTGGTGGTCTGGGTTAATTTCTTTTCTGGTCACTCTAATGTAATACTAGTTAGATACCTTGTATCAGTTTGTGCCAAAGCCAAATTGCACCATATTAGAGTCTCTGGGTTTTGTCACTCAGTATTCACTTTTCAAAAATACAGCTGACACTAGAAATGCACTAGTTAAACATTTTAAAATATCCATAACATGAAAATGAAAGGCTTCAGCTTATATTTTGGATTGGGTTTTTCTTTAGCATTTTTGTTTTGTCCTGCAGTAGAAAATAATAAGTTTTGAATGATGTGAAATAAAAGCTACTTCTGAATTTTTCTCATGAAGAATTTTACAATTTCAGAGGCTTTGCTTCAGTTCCAAATGAGCTTTGTTTCTGAGATCCTTTATGAAACTGCAGGGGTGGTTTTGTTGCTTAACAACATTCAAGGCTTTTTAGGGAAGGTTTCTGCTTTTATAGTTATTTATATAGTTTCAGTTGGTCTAATAAAAGACACATAAAACCCTATCTCATCAAAATCTTGCTGCATAAAATTGAATGTTCATCTTAGGCATTGCTCTGATTTCTCCTTGTTTTTAATTGTCAGGGTATGGCCTCTGTGGGTCTGGAGACAATGGAGCTTTAGCATATTGTGGAGAAATGTGACGTGGGGATGGAACAGTCAGTGACAGGAAAGACAAAGAAACATTTTGAGGTTGAATTTGGTTGGTTGGGTTGGGGGTTTTTGGTGGGAAATCCCTCCAGTGGATGGCAGCAGTCAGAGTTACATGCACATAAATTGTGTTCATCAAGATGGGAAAACATTGCCCTGGATTATATGCTGTGAGGAAGCGGATGTCAAAAACATTTTCATGAGAGGCCTCCTTGGATTTTTTGTTGTGTGGCCTGTAAAAGAAATTATATCTTCTGTATATTCTCTTCCCTAGGGAAATATATTCATATACAAGCCCTGCTGCCAAACTTGTCAAATCTTTACTCTTGTAAAAAGGAAACTTAAGCCAAAGCTTTCTCCCTATGAAATGCCAAGCAGTTTAACTCTCAAGTTCCTATAGCCTTAGACAAAAATATTACCATTTTAAATAATGCTAAGGTGGTGATGTTGCCCCAAAGAGAGGAAACTCATAGTGATGGCTGGGATTGCAGCCCGACTCGCCCGTTGTGCTGGTACCCAGCAGGGCTCCAGCCGTGAGACTGAGGCGCTGGGCTTTGCTGGAACACGGNTGCTGAGGTCACCTCTCAGCCTCCTCTTCTCCAGCACAAACACCCCCAGCTCCCTCAGCCTCTCCCCACAGCACTTGTGCTCCACTCCCTTCTCCAGCCTCGTTGCTCTTCTCTGGCCCCGCTCCAGCCCCTCAATCTCTTGCCTCAACTGAGGGGCCCAGAATGCTAAGGTGGTGATGTTGCCCAAAGACAGGACACTCGTAGTTATGGCTGAGATTGCAGCCCAACTCGCCCGCTGTGCCGGTACCCAGGAGGGGCTCCGGCCGCGGGGCTGAGGCGCTCGGCTTTGCTGGAACACGGATCCTGCAGGGACAGCAAAGGGCGAGGGCTCAGCTGGAGCTACTCCCTCCTCTTTTATCCCTGCGCTTTTTTACTGCTGAGGAACTTTCATATTCTCCTTCTTCAAGTAGGCGCGAACTCTGTGTTAAAGAATAGAGAAGTGACATCGTGCGGCTCAGACGGTTGGAAACATCGAGCTCTTCCTCCCTTTGAATTTCTCGTTCAGATCTAATCTATGTCTGCCTTGACAAAAGGTTGCCAAAAGAGTCACTTCTTGAGGCTGATAGCAAAGCTGGTCCATCAGACACGTCCTGATGGTTCAGCCTTCCTGGGAGTGAGGCTTTGGCAGGAGGCAGAGCTGGCAGCTCTGCTTCACTTTACCACAGGCAGCAGCTGATCTCCGCTAACCTGCGGCGCTGGGAAACAGCATCTCTGCGTTATTTTAACTTTTCTACACATAAACCCCCCTCCCTTTCCCAGATCGGGGGGTTTTTTTTAGCTTTTTCCACAAACTTTAAGTTCCCTCATAAATGTAAAATCCTGGAACTGATTAACTGCCTAGTGTTAATTCTGCCTAGCTCAAGGAAAAACATTGCACTTCCAGACTTACAGGCTACTCCACTGGGATACAGACATAAAAAGCTTCTTTACCAAGAAATTTTAATATTTCCGAAAGAATTTACTGTCTCTGTTTAAAAGCTGGGTTTTTTTGAAACTTGATACACTGTATGTTTTAATAAACAGATGCTAAATTAATTCATTAAAGTTTACTTTAAAAAATTGAAGATAGTAAACTTATGAAATTGCCAGCTTAAAAAAAACCCCACAAACTTATAGAAGACTTCAGGTCTGAAAGTTTGCCCCAAAAATGCTGTCATTAAGTTTTGTGACCCCTTGGACCTTCATAAGGATAGTGGAATTTCATTTTTAGGGAAACACAACACCAGTCCGTAGAACAGGAGGAATAGGGAATTTGGACCTTTATGTGATCACAGCATCTTAGAAAGCAGTTCTTTTCTGTATGGTTCTGTTGTTTCCAAGGCCCACATGAAATGCTGCCTCTCACTGCACACTAATGAGTCACTACAAAGTTTCCATCCTTGTCCCTGGAATTAATTTTCTCTCTTGGTCAGCGGGAACCCAAGTTTGATGACCTTCCAATCACTCAGCAGACTTCATTTGTCTTCTAAGCCTTTTCTGGTAGAATACATACAAATAGTCCCCAAACTGCAACTCTTTCAACATGTGGTTCAGTCCAAATCCCAAGTTGATTGTTTTATCTTTTAATTTCAGGCCTCATATCTGGCACATTTGAATGCAAGTCAAAATAAAGAATCACACGTAAGCAATAATGTAAAAATTCCCTATAATACATAAGGACCAGTAGCCAAATGCCATCAATTATTCTGACATTTCCCTGAGTATGGAATGTGTCCTAATACTGAGCAATTGTATGTTAACAATCCCATATGAATTGTTGCTCATGATAACTCCACTGAGTTGAACCGTTACTGATAGTATTTAATAATGTCATTTTTAATTGCATACATCCAAGCTGTCCCAATCCTTTTGTGGAAGGAAAATGGTGTAATAGTCATATAAAAATCACCAGCACAAAGCCACTCTTGTTGCTTTTCTTTAGATGGAGAGAAAAATTTCTGCTCCCAAACTGAGACCTTGTCTTCCAAGTTGCAGCCTGGAGCATATTTTTATGGCTGAATTATAAACCCCTGAAAATGGGGTTTTGTAGTCAAAAAGGGAGACATGATGAATGTGCCACTGTGTTTAATTAGATGTCTTTAACCCCCTCCCTGACACTTGCATTGCCACAAATGATGGTGTGCCAGCTCCTCTTTCTTATCTGCCTCCTGTGATCCTCTGGACCATTGCAGGGTCAGCAAGAGGACATGTTTTATTAGCAATAATGAGTTTGAGACAGGAAAAGAAAATACTCCTTATTGATTTATTATGTCCTAAATTGGATTTATTTGAGCAGTTTGGTTTTGGTTATTGATGGTGAAGGTTTTCTGACTCTCATGACCTGTGGATGGTCCCTGCAGAACTGAGTGAAGATGACTGTGCCTGTGACTGGTATCCCTGTTCTGGACCTGTCTGGAAGATCTTACTGTTGTGGTGGCTGCAGACACATTCCCTTCCCACTATTTTTTCTCTTTGTTGTTCCCTTCTGAGGCTGCACATCATGAAGAATCTGCCCTAATCCTCAGGGTCCAGCCTAGGAGTGCTGAAGGTGGATGCAGAGCTCTGTGCCATCCCTCCCTTGGGAGTCCCTGTGCTCTGCTCAGTGTGTGGCATGCAGGAGGAAGGGAAGGAAATGTCACACTGAGAGCAGCCAACCCAAAAGCCCTGCAGCTTTCTCCACAGATTCTGAGGCTCTCCTATTTCTCCAGGGCATTCCCCATCCCAACCCCATGACACCGACATATGGCAGGACAATCACCTCATTTGTCTATTTGAGCTGAAAAAGTACCCTGCACTTGTGTCTGCATTGGAAATTCTCCTGGTTTCTGAAAGCAATGGATGGCCATTAGTGTGACTGCTGTGGTGCCTTCTGGGTTTCATCCTCATCAATCAGTAGTGTTTTACATTTGTTCAGGTCCTTTCCTGCCACCAGAGCTTGCTCGGGAAAGGAAATGAACAGCTGAGTGAATGTGGTTTGGACTGGGCCTCGAAACAACCCTTTCTGTGACAAGTGAACAATGCTGGCACTTCAAAACTGACACTTCCAATACCATTGGTGGCTTCTTAGAAGCCACTGAGATGACCAGGGCACTTAACACGTATTTTTAGACTCTCTTTTAGGAAACTCTGGCCTCAACCTCTTCATCACTTACAGATAGTTTAAAATAAAAAGGTTCTGTTTGTAACCATAGTTTCCAGATCTAGAGAGGAAAGGAAATGGAGATTGGAAAAAAGGTCATTCTTCAACCATTTAGTTTGTTGCACTCCCTCTAGAGACCATACATCACAGTCTTGTGAGATAAAATATTTAGTGCAATTATTCTTCACTGGTATCCACATCCTCACAGCACCATTACTGGCTCTGCCACGGTCTGTGTTTTAGTTGAATTATCTGGGCATCATCAGCACTTCTGCAAACAGATGTTGGAGGAGCTGCAGAAGTACTAAACCCTTCCTGCACTTGTAAAAGCAATCACTCCCAAACATTTCTTGTTTGGACAAGTGACAAAGTGGTAATGAGAAGAAATTGCTCATGTCTGTAAACTCCATTCAAGTTGTTCTTTGAAGAGAGCGAGCTGTCTAAGAGCTGCCAAGTTGCCCTGTGATTGTGCAGTCCTCAGCAGGGAAGTGTCCACATTCTCACCAAACCATTAACAGAGAAGCCAAGGATTTGAGTATTGGGAAGGGTGTTCACTCCCTTGCCCTGGCCATGCTTACTTCAGTTCAGGGCTAGAGTTATCGATAAAGAAAGCAGAGGGAGCACGGCAGAGGCTGGTTCCTGCTGATGCTTTTATGTCCCATGTAAATAACTACATGACCCCATGAATCACAGACTGCATCCTTCACCAAACACACAGGGTTGGAGTGCCCTGAACTCGCAGCAGCAGTGAATTTAGCTCCAACAACTCACTTTTATATGTTCTAATTTCAGTTTTATACCTCAAACCTCCTGCCCCTTCGGATCTATGCTAACATTTATTATTTTTTTTTCTTTCTCCAAAGCTGTTCTTGTCTTCTTGGGTATGAGGGTGAGAGGTGTGAAATAAACCCAGACGACTGTGAAGATAATGACTGCGAGAATAACTCCACGTGTGTGGATGGGATTAACAACTATGTTTGTCTCTGCCCTCCTAATTACACAGGTAAGAAAAGGCCACAACCAAAGAGCAAGAATCCATGAGAAGTGCCTGTTGGGAAGGGTCCATATGCATGTTTATTTTGTGCACGAGCATATAATTAACCAAAAATCCACTCTGATTTTAAAGCAACCTGGATTTCTTCCTGGAGAGATGATAGTTCTACTAATACTGCAATATGTGCTCACAAATATGGCTGTTTTTCTGAGTCAAAATAATGATCCTTCATTGGAAAATGCATTAAAAAGTTACCAACTCTGAGCCAAGTCTGATATACACCTGTTCTGGAAAATCTTGGGTTTGGGGCATGGCTTACCCCTGAGATCTCAGAGGTTGGCCTTTATTTAAAAATTGAGCCTGACAGTGTGCTGTTAAATTCATGATGTCCATTTCACAAGTGGAGAAGCAAAGGCTGTGTGAGGAGCTGCAGGCTCAGGTGTGGACTTCAGAGTGCACCCATGGCAGGTAACAGAGGCATCTGCCAAGCCCAGGGGCACAGTGTTGGTGACTGAGTTAGAACTGGGATTAGTTTCTCCAGCGTCCATCCTGCATTTCAGAAAAACTCCTTCCTAAACCTTCTGTGAGAGCAGAAACCCTCTTAAATGGAATCTAAAAATGCTTTTTCTCAAGTCATTCTGGAGCATTCCGTGGGCTCATTCACATGGTGTCAGCCCAGCCTTCCTGGCTCAGCGTGGAGGGATAAGGAAACACCTGCAGTGGTTCCTGCTTCCAGCCTTTGAAATGGGTTTATTGCCTTCAGAGCATGGAGAAGTAATGAAGGGCTTCTTGTACACTGGAATATATTACATGGCAGGGGATTTAATGAGGATCAAGCTTGAGTGGCTGAGTAAAGCAGGAGGAAAGCTTCTAGAATTTCCAAACTCTTAAAATACTTTTGTGGCTGATACAAAGGAGGCCCATGTAAATCTTGAGCTGGGAAAAGCCTTATTACTTGAATGTACATTTATTGGAGCTCTAAAATGATATTTCTGCCAGAGACTAAAAAACTTAAGCTTAGCAGAGTAAAGAGTTTTGCTTGTAGTATGTTGAGCCCATTGTGCTTACTTGGGCACTATTTGTGTCAGCTGCTCTTGGGTGGTTTCAAACAAAACTCAATACAAAGAGAGAGAGTCTTTACATCTACAAGAGGAAATATATTTTCCTAGAGAAGAGAAGACATATCTAGTAAGGAACTGAATCCAGCATATATGCAAATATGCTTTCCTTTTCACAGGATTATTGCAGAATTATTTTTCTTTCAGACAAAAAAAGGTAGGAAGGAATTAGATTAGGATTTTTCCTCAAATGCCCATCTGGATAAGGGCCAAAGAACTCATGTGATACTTCAGAATCAGTTTTGAAATATTCTTAATCAACTTCCAGCTGGTTTTTGGATTGTTTTTTTCTACCTCAATGTTGCCTGTGCTGTGCCTTTTGAGCAGCAGTTTGTGAAACACCAGCCCCATCTTGCCATGTGGGATCACACACAACTGTACATTCCACACAATAAACATTTGCTATCACAGTGCAGGCAACAAGTTTGATTACAATTGAAACAAAATGAATTTTTGAAGGAAAGAAGGAAACAGTTCTGGAAAATATAATAAGAGTTGTAAGTGAAAAGGTTTGCAAAAATAGGGGTGTTGCTTAAATTAGAATCTGAAGGGTTACAATAGTTCATGCTGCTTAAAATAGGAAGAGTTCAGTCAACTGTGGTACAAGAATTGCCTTAGCCTCCATTTTGGAGGGGGATATTTCCTCAAACCTGATCAATCACCTGGAAGGACTGGCTGCAGTGCAGCTGCCTGGGCTGGGAGCACAGAGGGAGGGAGCAGCATAAAATGGCTGCAAGAACAGGAGCCAGCAGCCAAACCAAAGTACATACAAGCCAAGCAAACCTGAGCTGTGGTTTTGAGGGTCCTCTAAATGTTGAATCCAAACATGGGAAACTGGACATCATGTGAAGTTGCTCAGTTGTCTGAGCAGCAGCTGAGGACATGCCGTGGAAGCACAGAGGCAAGTCATGAAGACACACTTTGGAAGGGTCTGTGTGCCTGACCTGGAAAGAGAAGGGTCTTTTGACCAAAGAGATTGACTGAAGTCTCCTGTGACATCCAGGGCATCTCTGTGCATATTCTCTTTAGATAAACCTTTCTATACTGAAGAAATATCTAAATCTACTATGGCAGTATCTATAAAGAAAAAGAAGTAGGTGCAGGTGACTTCAGTATTACGTAGGAAGTCTAGAAATGGAGAAGGTTAACAGTTCAGAGAGAAAGCAAGTCACTCAAAGGGACAGGAATATTTATTCTGTGCTCTAAACTGTGCATTGAGGTCCCTGCCCCCCTCTCAGGTGCTGACTGTGCTAAACATTGTGTTATCAAACTGTGTGTGCTCCAGCATGGCCAGGGTGTGGATGTGATCTCTGTTTGGATGAGCAATGAACGGATGGCAGAGGGTGCTGTCCAGCGAAGCAGCTTTCCTGTGAAGCAGCCTAGGAGACAATGAGCTCTCAAAATGGGACTTTGCCTAAAAGGGCACAAACATCCATAGGCAGGGTGTATCTAGAAGAACATAAAATGTTGGTAACATCCCTTTGTGCCCATTTATACTTAGTTCTGTTGGTAACAAGGAGTAGATAGACAAAGCAAGTTTGTTGTTTTTTTCACACCAACACTTGTATGGAGAACAGAAATTTCTTTAAAAGTTTCACTGGCTAGGCTTTGTAGCTGAACAAATTCAGACCATATATTTTTATCAGTGTAATTATGCAAGAGTTGTTGGTTCTAGGTACAAGTGGGATTTCTCAGCAGATGCTGTAGTTAAACCCCAGGTTAACTCAAGAGTGGTGTGTCTTACACTGGAGCTGTTTCTGTGCT
Source organism: Sakesphorus luctuosus (assembly GCA_013396695.1). NCBI lineage: Eukaryota > Metazoa > Chordata > Aves > Passeriformes > Thamnophilidae > Sakesphorus > Sakesphorus luctuosus. The sequence goes on along the minus strand of VWZD01010421.1, from coordinate 2,091,282 downwards.
GATCATCTGGGATGTTTGAAGGAACATGCAGGCTGGTGTGCCCAGCTCGGTTATTGCAGAGTCCTGCTTTTCTCAGCTGGAGAGGCAGGCAGGCCCTGGCAGCTCTGCCAAGCAGGTGGTCTGACCCCTCATCCCTCCTGTGGGCCTGGATGCCACAGTCCTGGTGGGACTCCAGTGACACTTCAGTAAGTGCTGCATGCATGGAACAAATGCATGTTGTAATACAAGAAATCGTCTGAGCACAGGGAGGAACAAGATCCAAGAGCGTGTATGTGTGTTGTTTTGTAAGAAATAGTTAGGGTCCCCCTTGGTTTAGTTGAGTCATGATAGTAAATCTTATATTCCTAAATGAAATGCAAATTAAAAATGTACGTGTTGAAAATTCTGACTGTTGATGGAGTCGCAGTATCCAGGCTTTGGTTTTTTCCATTCCTTACTATTTTCCTGCTCTATGTTCTGTCTGTCTAGTTTTATTTTCTATAGCCTTTTTAGGGAACAATATCCCAAATTATGATGCATGAATTTTGCTTTCATTGGTTTGAATAATGAAGGCCAAAAATCTTTCTTCAATTAATAACGTTTTGCAGTGTTTTCCTTTAAAACTCTTTGACAGTCTTTCCCCTGCTCAAAGCAGATGAAAACGGCCAATTTGTTAAGTGACTGCTGAGGAGAGAATTTCCCACACTGCAGCCCCATTTCACTTTCATTTAAAAAAAGCAAAAACCCACACAAAAAGCAACCCACACTCACACAATAACCTCCTTCCTAGTTCTTTTCCATCTACTCACTTGGAAACGATGTGTAAATACAAATGGATTCTAGGAAGTAGTAGTTGCAAGTTAATGAAGACAAAACTGAGAGAAGGGGAGGCAGAGAGCTGAATATCATAAAAACATCCAAGCCTGTACCTGCACCACAAGGTTTCCTCACCATTCTTAAAGTCAATATTTTCAGTGTTTGTTTGCCTGTATTTCAATAACCAAACCAGCACTCATGCTGTGTATCAAAGTCTTGATGGGTTTTATTGTCAGCTGATGTCTTATTTTTACTCTTCCCAACTGGTTATTTTAATCCTGAAGCTAAATTATAAACATGTATTTCCTGCAGAATAATCATGTACCCAAAATCCAGCCAACTCTGGGCAGTGTAGGGCTGGTTTGCAACCTGGTTGGACCCTTGGTGGGTTACAGCTTCTCCTTACAGCTTTGTAGCTTTTCTCCTATTAAAAAAAAAAAAAAAGAAAAAAAAAAAGAAAAAAGATAGATAGGAACATCAGAAAAGAAAGCTGTGAATTAGATCAGCCACCCCAGTTCTCCTTTTTGTATTTTTCTAATTTCTGCCCTTTTGGCTTTAGCATTTAGCTATCAATACAAGCATTCTGCTCTGTCCCTGGCTTAATAGTTTAGAATGTAGGACAAAATTTACAGAGCTCTTCCCTTCCACTCCTTTTCCTACTCACTACTGGCATAGACCTTCTTGAGAGCCATCACTGTTTTGCTCAGAGACCTAAATTCAAAGACAGAATCTCATACCTCAAAGAGATCCTCTCCTCAGCCTCACTGTCCTCTGGGCTTCTGCACGAAGGGAGGTCCAAAACCATGTAAAGGAACAAATGGGCTTCACCAAACATGTTTGGTTTGCTCTGAATGGTTTTATGCTTTACCTGTTAGTTTATTTGGGGTTTGCTGTGACTTTTTCTTCCTCCTGTCTGATTTTAGCCACAAGTAAAAATATGTAGCACTTACACACACAGAAAAAACCCAGAACACCACAGGAAATGCAATCCTACTTGTTAAGGATCCTAAAAAGCCTCAACAAATACCCACACCTCTTTGTTCTGAAGCTTAAATAATAATTCGTGGCTTCTACTACTTAAAATAGGTCTTTTCTAAAATACACAGCAACCCATGGCAGAGAAAGGAGGGGAGCAAGTGTTCTAAAATAGTTTGCTTCCCTGGGAAAAAGCTGCAAGCAGTTTGTGTCACAGGAAAAAAGTTATATATCTCAAAATAAATAATCAAAAGAAAAAAAGCTAGAAACTATTTTTGGTTTGATGTGTTTGGAAGAGAAGGCTAAGATCTATTTTACCTTAGGGGACCTTGTGGTGTCCTGTGGTAGATGGTATGTGAGGTTTTTGCAGCTGTGCTACTTTTAGCCAGAGCACAATTCCCTGTTAGTGATTCTGGGCCCTTTCCCTGGTTTATCCCATTGTGGTAACGCTGCCTGGCCAGAGCCAAGCACCCAGAGCAGCCAACAACCCTGCAGGAAGCTGCTGTGTGGTGGCTGGAGCTGTGCTGGAGCTCTCCACCTGTCAGCATTGTGACATGATGTGACACTGTCCCCAAGACACTGGACGGGGCTGAGGTGGATTGTGGCACTGGAGCTGCTTTTCCCCCTCCCCTGTGAGTTTTTAACCAAATATTTGATACAGGAACAGGAAGGTTTGAGGTAGTGTGGTTCAGCCTTGTGGCCCCACAGGGTATGAACTGGCTAATAAACACTGAAGGCTTAAACAAAGACTTAACTATCAGCTTCTTTTAAATTTTGGAACTTTAGCTATGATTTCCCTGAGACAAAGAGTGAAAATTGTGGTCAGAGTTTGGTGTACTTTCTTCCTTTTAGTTGAAGGAGTCCTTCCTTACATGGAAGTTTCTCAGTTTTAGATACTTGGCAAATATGAAGTGTGTTTACTTTCTGTGCAAAACATAAAAAGGCACCCACATTTCCCAGTTGTATAACTAGGAATGAGAAGTGCTGGAATGGTTGGAGGTTTCTGGCTTTGTTCAAGAGCCTAAGCCCATTTCCAGCCCTGTTTTTTCAAGAGAGAACCACATGTCATTGCTATCAGATTGGACTCTCTTATCTCATGGTACTGGGACTAAAGGAGGAAATAGCACAGTAACTGGCACTGCTGCAGCCTGTCTTCAGTCTCAGTGTGGGTGTCCTGTTATGTTGGAGTGCTCCAGCTCCAGGATTTCCTCTGGTCAAATTCCCATCTGTAAAATGTAATGTGTCATGTTTGTGCAATAAGATACACCAGAGAATTTCTCTTTGTTCACCAGGAGACAGTATATCTATAAGGAAGTGGAATGTCAGCTACTGCTGTCCTAAAGGATGGGTGGAGTGAAATCATCCTCAAATGGGATGTAGGATTTATTCAGTCCAGGCTGTGAAGGAGCACAGCACAAGCAAATCTGTCTGCATATGAAGACAGAGACCTCCCTTGGTTCAGAGTCCGTGTTGGGTTCACGAGCCAAGGTTTTGGTGGCAGGGGAGGAGGGAAGCTCTAGAGGTGGCTTCTGTGAGAAGAAATCAGGACCTGCTCCCCTGTCAGACCTGCCACTGCCCAAAGCTGAGCCCATCAACAATGCTGATGAAAAAATGAGAGAGAAGCAACTATGCAAACACCAAGGACAGTGACAAAGAGGAGGGAAGAGGTGCTCCAGGTGCTGGAGCACGAATTCCCCTGCAGCCAATGGAGAAGACCACAGTGAGGCAGGCAGTGCCCTTGCAGCCCATGGAGGACCATGCCATAGCAGATGGTCAGACTGCAGCCTGTGGAGGAGCCCCTGCCAAAGCAGGGGGATGTACCCTTGAAGAGGCTGCAGCCCATGGAGAGCCTACGCAGGGAGGAGGCTCCTGGCAGGAGCTGCAGCCCTTGGAGAGGAGGAGCCCAGGCAGGGGCAGGTTTTCTGGCAGGGACTGTGTCCCTTCCATCTGCTCCTGAAGAACTGTATCCCATGGAAGGAACCCAGGCTGGTGCAGGTTTTGAAGAAATGGAGCCTGAGGGAAGGGCCTGCGTTGGAGAAGGTCATGAAGGATTGTGTCCCATGGGATTTAGCCCATGCTGGAGCAGGGAAACAGCATGAGGAGGAAGGAGTGGCAGAGACAAAGTATTTTGAACAGATCACAACCCCCATTCCCCATCCCCCTGTTGACATTACATGTCTCTACGGTGTGTCCAGTGTCCTCTCTGCCAGCTCTGAAAGGACATCTCAGAAAATGTGTGGCATCTCAGATGTGAGTGTGAATAACTGAATCATTCCCTACCAGATTCCAGACAAATTGGAAGACATCTAAATAAAGAAATGCAACTCCAAAATGTAGGGAGTGCAGCAAAATCAGGATCTGTTGGAGCCACAGTGGCTCTGAGGGATAGATAATGCTACAGGCAGCTCACCACCTTGTAGGAGCACTGGAGATGTTTCACAGACTGTGTTGTGTGACATTTAGGGTGTTGAATATGGTTTTTCATGCTTTGGCAGTGCATAGAATGAGGAGACATTCCTTCCTCAAGATTCCAAAATAGTAAAAGGATCATTATTTCCATACCCAGATCTTGTTTTATCCATTATCCTTTGTTAAACCTCAAGATTAGAGAAAAATGCTCCTTGATTCAGAAAAACAAGCCACTGTGGAAATCTCCATGTGGAATCCAACTTCAGGGTCTCACCTGACAGGTCAAAACCTGGTAAGTGAAAACTCTGGAGCTTTTAAGAATTAATACAGGGAAAAAACCCTCATAAAGTAAGTCTTAGTTTGTTGCCTACTTAGTATTGTGGGCAGTGTTCATAAGCAAGAGCAAACTTCAGTAATTCTGCAGAAAGAATTCTGTTGTACTGCATTCCAGGTGTTTTCCTTTACGTTTTGGGTGTCTAACATGGCAGCATTTGCTCCTGAAGGATTTTCACAGAGTTTCTCATTTCTTCACTGCAAGTTGAAACAGCTTGAAAGTAAAAAATTATCTTTTTAATATTTTTTATTTTCTAAGATGAGCCTCAAATGAGTATCATCAAACATCAATTACATTCCTTACTGAATTATTTTCTTGGAGGAACATCCTATGTCTGTTCCACCCTACCATTTTTAGGTTAGTGTTCTGAAATTTCCAATTGGCCCTGACTTCTTTTTAATGACTGAAAAGAGAGAAGGGGAAAACAAGACACAGAAAACATTTCTTCCGGTACGAATCATTAGGTATAAAGTGAGTAATCTCTTATGAGAAAAACAGCACAGTATTTTTATTAGGAGGAAAGAGAACAGTTCCATTCTGACTTACCTGGCAAAGTTCAAACATTGCAACACTATTTAACTACTCACCCTGTCCAGCATGGAAATATTTTCTCTGTGGATACAGGCCAGGCTTTCTCCATCCTTTCTTCACTGCAGGCACATTCCTTTTCTCAAGTAATATTGTGAAATTCTTGACGGTATTTTTACCTTTAGTCTTCCAGGCCCTGCTAAAACTTTTCTAGCATTAAGGACAGAAATATTTTCTGTGTTGCTTTATCAATTATTTCATGAACATTCTGAATGAGAGAATAAAGTATCACCCAACTGATATGTGGAACAAAAGGAAAATCATTGAACTCATGGTTGTGAATTGGTGCCTGGGATTGTCTTTTCAGAACTGCAGTTTTACTTACAGATAAACAAGTAAAATACTTTTACTGCATCCAGTTTTTCTTTTACTGATTAAGGAGAAATAGTGTAACTTGGATCCGGGTTTTAGAAGTCTAATGGGGCATGAAATAAATAGCTCTCATGACAGCACAGAATGGAAAAAAGAAAGATGATTATTAAACTGTGTGTAAAAGTCCTCTTTATTGCTCTATTGTTGTTTTGGCTTCGTTCTGAGACGTGGGGAAGGCTACAGAAAAGCCTAAGCTTGTTTCTTGGCAGCTCTTCATAAGCACTGAGCCCTGTGGAAAGCCCCATGAAATTCATGATTTTGCTGAAAAATAAGACCAGGAAAATGTTGCATGAGGCAAAAAAAGAGTTTTTCTGCTGTTTTTTAAGACAACAAGCAGTGCTGGTGAAGGGGACAAGGGGGGTAGTGTCAAAAGGGCACAATACCTTTGCTATTGTTTAGGGATACTTTTTTCCTCTTTTTTTTTTTTTTTGATGCATGAGTCAGCAGCAATGGGAGATCCACCTGTTAGTGTTCCACCTGTCAGTATAAATTGGTTCCAACCTGAAATTTGCAAATTTTTATGGTATATCAGACTGCTTCCTCCATTATTTGGGATAAAAAAGTGCTTAACTGATTAGAAGAGCAACGAGGCTGGAGAAGGGAGTGGAGCACAAGTGCTGTGGGGAGAGGCTGAGGGAGCTGGGGGTGTTTGTGCTGGAGAAGAGGAGGCTGAGAGGTGACCTCAGCACTGTCTGGAAGTGCCTGAAGGGAAGTTGTGGCCAGGTGGGGGTTGGTCTCTTCTCCCAGGCACTCAGCAATAGGACAAGGGGGCACGGGGGGCTCAAGCTCTGCCAGGGGAAACTGAAGTTGGAGATGAGAAAAAACTTCTTTGCAGAGAGAGTGCTCAGGCATTGGAATGGGCTGCCCAGAGAGGGGGTGGATTCCCCATCCTTGGAGGTTTTTTAAGGTGAGCTTGGCCGTGGCACTGAGTGCCATGATGTGGTAAAGGGACTGGAGTTGGCCCAAGGGTTGGACTTGATGAATGTGGAGGAGAGAGGAAAATGGGGAGTTTGGATTGTTCTCTGCATTACAGTGAAGTTTTCTCTTGTTTTAGCGTGATCAAATCTCCTCTACCAAGAGGATCAGCGCTGGTAGGGGCTGGGCTGGGCTGAATGTCCTGTTTGTGTTGAGCTCACACAGCCAGGGAGAAACTTGGCCCTGAGCTTTCAGTGCTGCACAGAGGAGCAGCCCCACGTCACCCCAAAACACAGAGCAGCACATTTTTCCCCTGGTACTGCCATTAAAGTGACCAATGAATGTTGCACTCTCAGGTCTGAGGGCAGATGTTTTTGGCCCAGATATTTTCTGAGGGAATAAAACATGAGAAAGACTTTGTGTAGCTGGTGCCTTGGGTTTTTATTTTCAGAAAGTGTTTTATTTCCCTGGCATGCTTTCTGCAGTATCTACTGAACACTGGTGGGGCCTGAAATAATGACCTAGAAGTATTCTCTTCCTGAGATGAGGCTGCTCTGGTTGCAAGGCTTTCCCAAGTGAACTCCTAAACGAGTGATACATGGGAAAAATAACAGGAAGGATCCTTTAATGTTCCAAGTTCTGCATGAAAAATATCATTTCTTTGGATGCTGTGTTTGGTACCTAGCCTAGAATTCTCCTACATTTTGATAGTGGTGTCTTTAGAATGACACAATGAGTCATAATATTTGACATTTGGGGAGATTTTTACTGGATCTCTAAGCACTTGTCAAGACTGTTCAGAAGAATACTTTAAGAAGAATTATGATTTCCTTTGAGAGTTTTGAAACTGTTCATATTTTTTAAAGCCTGTTTCCTTTTCTTCAAAACAAAACAAAACAAAAAGAAACTTCAAAAGTATGTATTGACCATTTTTAGTGAGAGCATAGTTGAAGGCATTATCCACACTGTATTCAGTTATTAAATGGTCTTTTAAAAACATTTCCAGCTCTAGGTCATGGAGTTCTTTTCATGTCACCACCCAGTTACTTTTTTTTCATGTTTACTTTCACATCAGTTTTGTGGCACCCAAGGGACACGGGGAATACTGAGAAGACAAACTGGCAGTTGTCCAACAAGTGTAGCAAGGTCTGACCTGCTCATCTTCAGGTCTGCCCCAAGGCAAAGGGAGTCCCATTGCTTGTTAGCATTTGGGAGGGTTGGTGGGCTGTGGATTTGGGGTTTGCAGCAAACAGCCCCATCTCCAGTTCTGCCACCTCAAGGATGTGTTAATATTGTCCCCAGTGCCAGATGGGTCTGTCCCTGTAAGACCTGAACATCTCCAGCTGCTTTTGAGGAGTAATAAAGACCAGTGGCAAACCTCAGGGCCAGTGAATGTTCTGTTTAGGTGGTTTCCATGGATTTGCAGTGTTCAGTGTCACTGGCATGTCCCCCTTCCTGAGCTGGATACATTCATTACATTTGTCCAGGGCTGTAAAAAGACTTGGTAATGTTTCACAGTGGTGACTTCCTGGGATGGAATTGGATGTCTTAAAAATGATACTATGAACAATAAACTGCAGGTTGCCATGCCAGACCTCTCCAGTACTGCCAAGTGCAGCCCATCAATGAGTCATGAGGGTGTGTATGGCACATGAGCACAGGGTTTGTGCTGGTAGTGCCCCCTCTCATGGCTTGTAGTCTTGCTCTTCTGTCTCAGTCATGCCTGACAGCTCTCCAAAGCAGAGATAGTAGATATTCCATGTTTGAAAGACACAAAAACAATCGAGTGCATTTTGCAAACACATATTATACTTCTAATATGAAGTTTTATCAAAAGCAATGTAGCTTGTACTGTAGGGAGACTGGACATGTTGGAGAAATAACCTGTTGGAGCATTAGCACCTGGAGGGGGTAACAACTTAGACCATACCTATCCCCACCAGAGTATGCTCAAAATCGTGCTCTCAGGCACTCCTGCCAGATCACAAAACTGATAAAAGAAGGATGGTTCTGATTTGCATTTTCCATCTGAATTTTAACCTTTGTGGTTTGCTTGGCTTGTGTTTTCAAGTGTTTCTCTGTAGCCACTAGAGTGTAGAGAAATGTAAGGATTTTTGAGTTTCTTCCAAGGCAGGTGGAGCTGCCAGAACTTTGCCAGCCCACCAGTGCCTCCCACGTTATCCTTTTTCCCACACTATGCACATGGTCTGGTTGCTTATGTGAGGATATGTACTGTGTACAGGCACAGAAAATATGTCTCACCCTGAAACCCTGCAGATGTGCTCTTCTGATGGAGCTGGACAGGGGACTTTGGGACTGCAGCCTTTGAGGGTTTCCATGTTGAGATTACCTGACCTTTGCTTTTCGTGCAAGGCTCTGGGAGGTGTGGGGTAGGTTTCTGCTGGATTCTGGGGAAGGCAGAGATTTCTGTGGTCTTTGGCTGGATCTCAGATCCTGGGGTACTGAAGTGTGACCTAATAATTTAGGACTCAGAGAAGGATTGTATTTAAATAAACTATCTGGGTTTGAACATTCTGCAGCTATTAATTATTAAAATTTATACAAATCCTGGGAGGTTCATGGCATGTTACACCCCATACCTAGAAACAGCTGAGCTGAGCTTACATGTGATGGATTTTCTTTTTCTGAAAAGACATCATCTCCTGTGAGCACAATAGAGCTAGTACTTCTCTTATAAATAGTGAATGTTTTATAATTACATGCAGTCCTAAAGCTGGTTCCTATTATGGAGAGTCACAGAGGTTGTGGGGGGGAGGTTTTGTGGGTTGTTTCTCTTTTCCAGAATGATGTCCAATCAGCCTTTTGGCAGAGGATTAACTATGGCTAAAATATGTGTCTGTGTGAAAATGTTACGGTCTAATGAGCAGCTTCACTTTTGTGTCACTTTCTTACTTTGAAATAAGAGGTTCTGGGTCAGGAGCTGCCCATTTGATCCCTTGTCTGTCTCCAAGTGGAGTTTACATGTCAGTACTTTTTATACCAGCCTTTCAAATCCCTGTGATAGAAACTCTGCGGCCACTGGGGGTCAAAGGAGCCCAATTTAGTGAAGTCTCAACAAGTTACGTTGTCACTTCCTGCTGAACTACTGAGCTGTCTCCACTTTGGGAGATTGGCCATCCCTGGATATCATGGATGTTCAGCATTGTCCAAGCTGTGTTACAGCTTTATTGCTTTTCCTTTTGCCTCAGGTGAACTGTGTGATGAGGTCATTAACCACTGTGTTCCGGAGCTCAATCCCTGCCAACACGAGTCCAAATGTCTTCCCCTTGACAAAGGAACCAGGTAAGCATGGTGGGTCTCCACACACTGGGCAGGCCCATCCATTGGATTCACTGGGGTTGGACTGGCAATGAGTTTGGGGAAAAAATCACCAAAATTAACACAAATAATGCAGGACTATATATACTTCATGCCGTGTCACATTCTAACTTTAATGCATCCATCCATACTTTTTTAGTATTCTCTGGTTTAGTTGAAAATAATGGATGTACCCTCAGAGCAGAGAAATTTTTCTGGAAAAGAGCATGGCAAAGGAAGAACTTCTGGAACAGTCACTTCAAAATTTCTTAACCTGCATCAGAAACCAAGGGCAGTTTCCTTATGTGTTCCTTAGAGCCTTTATAAATACAAGCAGTGTAAGAGGAGCCTTAACAGATCCAGAGCTGGATGGCTCTCACTCAGGACCCAACTTTTTCTTGGCTCATCCAGGATTTGGTGAAGTCTGTGTTTGCATTTGCCTATTGGGAATGACACTGACTGTTTCACAGGGGCAAAAAAAAAAGCCTCATGTTTTAAATGGCAGTAAAACATCTGGAGGGTTGGAGAGTTTTTGAGGTGTATAGTATTAGTGTTCATCACTTGTGCAAAGAGGGAATTTCAGGGCAATTTAGCAAATAGAGACAGCCAATTGAAAAGTCAACCTCTGTGGAAAGCTTGTCAGGAGAAGATCTTTGAATCAAAGTAAGAAAGGGAGACAAATCCAAGAGAGTTTAGTGCAGCATGACCTGCATTCTGCACCTTCCCCTGAGGTTGTTTTCACAGGCACATTTCAGTCCTGGGCACTCCCTCCTGGGGTTTGTGGGGCACACCCAGTATGTCCCAGGAAAGGGATGCTGCACCCTTTGGTCTTCTTGATAACTTGCAGTTGGGGTCAGATTGTATCCCATGAAGCAACCAGCATGTCAGAATGATGTAAACTGATACCCAGGACATTTCAGGAGAGCTAAAAGGAAATAAACCACAGTTTTAGACATGATGGCCATCTCAAGGGCAGCTGAATCTGTGCTAGACAGTCAGGCCTTTCTTTTAGGTGAAAAGCCTCCTGACAGAAATGTTCCAAATCTTGATGAAGATGAAGCTGTTAAACGATTAGGATGGTTCCTGCAGTGATGTACAGGGACTGGATAAGGAGGTGTGTGCTGGTACATAAATAGTCCCTGCTGTTCTTTCTGGGTTTCATTCCTAGTTAATCCATCATTTGATTAATTCAGTAGCTGCATCATATTATGATGTGAAGGCTTGTAACTCAAATTGCCTTCTGTTGCTAAATGTATGAAGGGGTGGAGACAGCTGTGGCCCTGAATGGTTTTACCCTTGCTGCAAGCATTTCCATACCTGCCACCTGATTAATTTCAGTAAATAAGACACTTTTTCTCACATTCTTGCTAGAAAAGTGTTCTTCACAGTGGGGCCATTAACCCTTGAGGGAAGCCTAAAGAACTGTCTACAAATATTTTTCTACTACTGTTTGTTATGCTATTCCTCCCACTATTCATAGAATGCTACAGAAAAATCCATGATATCTTTACTCCTCCCCTCCCATTTTGCTTTCTCGCGGCCAGACTTGAGAGGTGAAGGAGCCTGCCCAGCCTTGAATGTTTCTTTCACACTTATGTGGCACCAAACCATTCGGAAAAGGGCTGAGGGCCCTCAGCAGTTTTGCAGAGAGGTGTGGATGCTGCTGGGGCTCAGTGCAAGCAGCAGCCTCCAGTCCTGTGCTGGGGCTGATCCCTTGAGCAGCCTGATCTCCTGACCTGGCATGTTCCAGACATTTAGCATGTCGTGGTGCAGGAGAATGCTGCAGGCAGGGTCATGTACCACTCCTCTGTCTGCCTCCAGGGACAGGGAATATTATTGGTAGGATTCAAGTTTGTTCCTGAGCTGTTTGTGCCCTGGGCATGTGAGTAGAACACACCAGTGAGGGATATCATAGCAGCAAGGACACCAGTCAGTCTGCCTGTCCTGCCCTCAGATCTAGTCAACCTGCAACTCTGCAGAGGAAAGAAAAGATGACAAACACAGGAAAAAAGTAGGAAGCCAAGTTATTTATTGATCTGAGGAGGGAAATTCCTTTCTGGCCCTGCAACAGGAGCCATGATTCACAGCTTTAATACAACAGACATTGAGTGCACACAGATGCAAATGCCCGTGGATAGGCCAACATTTTAAATACCACTGGAAGTGTTTTTAGGCTCTCTGATACTGGGAATGTTGCCATCACTACAAGGCTGTAACAGAAAACAAGAATTCAACTGTAGTGGTGTCAGATGGTCACTGGGAAAGGAGATAACTGAGCCAATCACATAAATTACCCTCTTACCAGGATTTGAACATGAAGGTTTCTTTGTCATCCTCTATACTGCATCAGACTTTTACTGACTGATGCCTAGCCCCTCACTGGCACTGTGTGGGATAAGGATAGAGCTATCATGCCATCATTCCCTGGTGGGGGAGAACTGGGGTCTCTGGGAGGAGTCTGGGTGAGGAACTCCTGGGGCTGAATTTCTCACCTGCTGTACTCCAGACAGGCATTTTTTGGTAGCTTCAGCCTAGCTGTGACACACCAGGAGCTCAGAGAAGACTGATTCAAAAGGAATTCCATGTTTCTAAAGGGAAGGCCAAACTTGGAAGCAAACAGGACTATTTCAGTGTGTTTTTGGCTGCACAGAGCTCTTTGCTTTCTGGGCTAAAATTGCAGGTGGCTTTTCTCCCTTCCAGCCTCCACATCTTTACTGTGCTGTTACTATAGAAGAAGAGTAGCTTTCTGTATGCCAGAAAACAAAACAAAACAAAAATCAACCAAAAAATACCATTTAACACAATGAAATTACTTCCAAAAAATAACTTCAGAAAAGGAGCATGTTTTTCCATTCACTGTATTGATGTTGGAGCATGGTATAAATATACTTTATTATTCTAAAGCTTGGAATTATTACCTGACAGCTTAAAATGCTGATTTAATGCAGCCCTGCAGAGAAAAGTGGTGGTTCTGTCATTACTGAGATAGCCAATACACATCATAAAATTGATGCATGGCAGCCCTGAATAAGGAACTGCACATCGTTCATTATTACATCACTTTATATTAGGACTGCAGGGATCAATAAAAAGCAACAGGATTAAATGCTGCCAATTCTCCCCACAAAATCTTGTGATTGACATTATTTCCTCACAGGTGTGACTGCAATGCTGCCAGAAAATGCTGCCCACTTCTTAGGGTTTGGGGACGGAACACCTTTTGCTTTTTGCTATGTTTTTTTCTTCTCCATTATGTTAATCACAGAATTCCCTGAGCCACCAAGGTGTTAAAAAAGCAATTCAGACATGGAGAGCTGGGACATCAACCCTCCTGTGGCTGTGGAGGGGCCTCTCGTGCAGGGAGGGTGGAGGCAAGAAGTGTATGGATCTACCCAGCCTTATCCACCCCGGCAGCCACAGGTCAACAGGCTTTGCTCTCCTGTTTTAGCAGCTGCTCCCTGACCATTGGCACACACAGGATGTGCTGCTGCGCCCTGGCGAGTGCCACCCAACTCACTGCCTTGCCCTGGTGAGCTGGGGAGTGTCCAGGAGCCACACACTGTCCCTTGGAACCAAAGTCAGCCCAGTGACTGACACCTGCATAGTGGAAATACTTTTCTTCATCACTCCCACGCATCCAGTTCCTCTGAAGAAGTTTTGCACAAGGTGTTTCCTCCTGCACTTACCCCAGCAGGCTGCTGGCAGGGAGGAGGAGGAGGCCAGCTGAAGAGGTTGATGGAGCAGTGGTTACTCTCCTGATGCTGCCTCCCTCAACTTTATAATGTCTCTCCTCTTCCAGCTCTTGGTGGCAGGCATGCTGGGTCCAACCACAGGGCTCTAGCAAGAGCACAGACCTCTCTTTTATTGCTGAAGTTAACTGGAGCTCTTCCCTTGTTTTGGTTGAAGTGGTATGCCTTTTGTTTTCCAGATGTGCGACAACATCCAGCTGGGAGGAGTAAAATGTGTTTTATGGACTAAAGAGTGTTCATGACTAAACATTGTCTACAGTACAGATTTTAAAAAAGGCTACTCAAGCAATCCCAAAAGATCTGATCCAAGTCAGAGACCATGGGATGCATTTTTTTCTATTGTCAGGTTATAAACTTCTGCAAGACTTATAAATAGAAATGCTGATGCAGCCTTTGCACAGCAAACTTGAGAATTGTATAAAACAAAACCAAAGCCCAACGTCTGCAAGCTTGGGTACATCCCAGTGTGATGCTCCTATGAACAGTGTCACCCCAAAGCAGCAGGTACAGGCTTTGCCCAGGTGTCACCACAGGAAAGGACAGGCTGCAAAAACAACTTTCCATAGTTACCAGCAGCATTTTGCCTTGCAAATGAATGGCAAACAGGTGGTGGTCTCAAAAACAATGGTCTTTTTCTTTCAGTGTGCTGAGTTTTTTGGCCTGTGACCTTCCTGTGTTCTGTGTAGCTGCACAGGGCCAACCTCAGGCACTCAGCATTGGCAAAACCATAGTCTGGGGCATCAGAGCCACAGCCCTTGCAGAATGCCCTTCAAGTCTGTAAGGTTAGGGAAGATGTTTCCATCTTCTGTGTAATTGGGAGACAACTGTGTGATCACCATTCTCCACAGACTTGGCTGAGGAAGAGCTGTAGTATGGTGTTGTTTTGCTCAACTTGAATTTCAGCAGATTGCAGAACCTCAAGTGCAGCAGCCACGATGGGACCTGGGCATTTCTGATGGCAGGAATCGTGCTTGATGCTGCCAGGAATAATTGCTAACACCTCTCCACCTCCCATCAGCTGTGTGCTGGGCTGCCTGCATGTGCTGTTGCTGTGAGTGTGGAAACAAGCCATTAACAGCGATCTTGTTGCCTTTCAGATGCGAGTGCTTGCCTGGATACAGTGGCAAGCACTGCGAGATCGATGACGACGACTGTGTGGGGCACAAGTGCCGCCACGGAGCTGTGTGTGTGGATGCAGTCAATGGCTACACCTGCGTCTGTCCGCAGGGCTTCAGGTAGGGAGAGGCAGCTCCTCCCGGAGTGTCTGCTGCAGCATGGGGTGTCTGCTTGGAGTGCTTCCATCCTCAGGGCTAACCAGCCACTAGTTACACCATGGAGGGGCGGTCCTGTGGTGTAATGGAGAGCACTCTGGACTCTGAATCCCAAGGTCCTGAGTTCCAGTCTCAGTGGGGACTCAATGCCTCCCTGCCATTCCATCCCATCCCGTCAGATCTCGGATGCTCAGCAGGGTCAGCCCTGGTCAGTACCGGGTGCTGTGACAGTCCCAAGGACTTCACTATCACTGTCCAAGCTTGCTCGGCCGTGGCAGATGGACCTCAGGACTTAAACAGTGGGGCCAGTTCTGTGCACGCTGAGCCTCACCTAAAACAGCCACTGCACAGGCTGGAAGGGCTCAGGGCACACCCATGTGGGGAGAACCCTGCCCAAAGCTTCAGTCGTGATGTCTGGCCATACATACATACAGCATGGATCATGGATCAGACCCTGAGGTCAGCTCAGTTGGTTAAAATTTGGTTGTAATAATGCCAAGGTCATGGGTTCAAGCCCCTGTGTGGACCATTGATTTAGAGTTGGACTCGATGATCCTCGTGGGTCCCTTCCAACTCAGAATAGTCTGTGATTCCAGTGGAATGGATGGCTCAGGGCTTCAAGTCCTGGAGGAGGTTTTAAGGAGTTAACTGATTACAGGGGGTGGCAATTCCAGCTTGGGAAGCAGCAATTGGCCTTTTGAGCAGTGCTGTGTTAGTCTGCCCACCTGCTCCAGCCATCCCTGGTAGCACACTTGGCACAGGAGGTAATAAGCTATATGGATATAAACCCAACGTGTGCAGAGTGAGCAAAGAATAGTAAAATTACACATATGAACCCTCAGACCTGCTGCACAGAAAACACAAAATTCCGAAGATTTTGTGGCGGTGTTTCTGTGTCTCTTGGTGGATAAATTCAGTATGATTTGGGCTGTAAATTTCCAGTCTCTCATTGTGACAGCTGCCAATATATCTGACTCCTGGAAATCTCTCTGTCTGTCAAAGATAAGTGTGCTCCTCCAAATGGATTCACTAATCATTGCCTGAGGCTGGATACTGGCTTCCTTCCAGCTAAACCTTGTCTGTGTTTGAAATACACACATGAGACAAAGAAGGAGTACCTGAAAAGATCAGTCTTGACAAAGCAGGAATTGCATGAACACTTATAAATCATTTTCTCTGCTTTGTATCTGCAACTGTTTTCATTCTTCTTGCTTTCATCCGGGCTGGTTTGGGGGTTTTTTTTTCCCCCTCTCAACACACATTTTTGTTGCAAAGCAGACAGCCTTCCCTGAATAGGCATTGATATATAGCATGATGTCAGCCCATGGTTTCACAGAATCAGACTTGTTATTTACAGAGTATCAGATGTCTTCCGAATTTCACATTCTACCCTTTTCTCCATGTTTCACTCTCTGCTTCAATCCATTTGATGGCCTTTGGGGTCTTGCAGATTGGTGACTGGTAAGGCTAACGTGACTGTCCCACAGTGAGGTTGTAAATCCTCAATGTTATCTAATTCTTAGAGTTGAGCAATGGGATTGCAAAGACACGTCTGGAGTCAAGGGTAACTTGAGCCTGTCATCAGATGGAAGTGACTGAGAGGCTTCTGCTGCAGGTCCCCTGATTTTTAAGGCCTGTCAGTACTAAGCAGTGATGAATGTGAGGAGTTTTTTCTGGGAAAGCAGAATCACAGTGTTTGGCAGAGATGTTTTGAGTTGTGACACAGCCTGGGGGAGCAATAGGAGTAGTGGGGAGACTGGTCTGGGTCCCTTCCCATACACCAAACAGCTCTACTGGCAATTCAGGCAGTGCCCCAGCTTGACTGGTCTCACCCCAGGGACTTCAAGAGCAGAACTGGAACAGCCCAACCTTGCTCAAATGAGGGAGTTTTATTTCACTAGAAGTCCTCCAAGTCAAGGAAACATCCTTCTACACAAAGCTGTAAACTTCAACTACCAGCTTAAACAGCACTTCATAGCCCAAAGCAGCCATGGGCAAGCAAAGTAATCCTGATGCCTGTCAACAATACAGCCAGGATTAACTTGAGTTCTCCTGTTTACTTTCTTTTTTTCCCACTAGTCCATGCCACCTCCTTGAATTTCCCATGTAAGATGCAAAGGAAATAAGGACCTTTTAGGAGAAAAACATCACAGTGAGCACTACCATAGTGCCAAGGCAGGCAGCAAGCTGGAGCCTGTGTGCTCTCCAGAGCAGTCCCTGATTTTGTTTGATTTCAAGATTAAAATTCTGCTAACAAAATATGATCTCATTATTCTTCCCATGACTCCAGCCTTTTGTAGTTTAAAGGTTTGCTGCTCTGAAGGGGGTTCTGAGGTTTGGGGGTTTTCCCTGTTAAGATTACAATTGCAAATATGGTGATTGACAAGAGTTCAGCCTTCTGATGTTCAGGGTTACAGACTCTCCTTTCTCAGAGCTGCCTCGGGCAGGGGGATGTGTGGCAAGGAGATAACTTTGCAAGTGTTTGAAGGCTGCAAGTGTTGATGAAAAGAAGGGAACATAAGGAGTGGTCTGACAAAGGTAACTAGAAGACCTAAGATGATGATTAATAAAGTTTTTTGGCTAAGTATCAGGAATCATTTCCCAGCAGTGAGTTTGCAGAGTGCCCTCCCAATTATCCAGAGCTTATGCTGGTGGAATAATTGCACAGACCTATAACAATTTTATGGTTGTCACTACACTGTATGTCAAAGCCACTTGGAGGCACATATTAATAAGGATGTTAAAACTTACATCCTCCCAGGGCTGAACAAATGGCACTTGGGTAATTCTCAACAATATAGGTATGGCCTCATACACAGTGGCAGCCCCAAAAAGAAACAGTGGCAGCATGCACACACTTGCTTTCCCATCCTACCCTTTCCAATTCACAGGTCAGATGTAATTGTGCTCCTCACAGCACCTTTCCTTAGCACTCAGCAACCTCTTGCAACTTCACAATATACTTCCATCCTGAAAAGTTTCCAGTGTTTTCTTCCCAAAATACCATTTGTTTACCCCCTGCAGATGAAAACATTTTAGAGAATTTGTGATCCCTGCTGGGTAAAACCCAGGTTCTCAAAGTTTCCCTCCAGCAATCAGCCTCACAGTAGTGTTGCCTGATAAATGCTGCTCTGGTGGAGAAGCACATTAAGCTGCAGAGGCTGATGGAAGCACTGCTCCTCCATGGTGCAGATGCTTCTGACTTCTCCACTGGGACAGACTGCTGCAAGAAACTCAGCAGTGATTACTTAAATAGAGGAGATTGTACCAGGCAGAATGGACTTGGCCAAGCCATGCCAAGTCAGGCTGTGCTTCATATTCCACTGCTGGGGAAATAAGTAATATTCATCATTTCTAAGTATGTGCTTTTAAAAACATTTGAAAATCGAAAAAGAAAAGGGCTTGACAGACACTGTTGCTAATACAATTTCTAGGTGCCAGTGTCAAGACCACTGCACTGGTAAAGCCACCACCTGAAGGGGTTTCAAAGCAAGGAAGGGTGTGCAGGAGCCACATCAGGAGCTTCAGGGAACCTTTCAGAGCAGCACCAAGCAGAGACACTCTGGCTTCTTCCAACATTTGCTTTCTGTTAGTGGAGGCTGTTGCGGGTCACATGGAATTTTTATTATTATTTTTTTTTAACTTGCATGAAATTAGAATTACATGCACTGAATTTTTCCTTCCGTTTTCTACTTGCTGCTGAAGACTAAACAAAACAATGGGCACTAGGAAGAACCAAGCTCACAGGCTGGGTGAGCAGTGCCCTATTCTGCTGGTCACTTCTGGGGAGCAATTACAGCTGAGCCCAGGCTGGGGTGACAGTCACCTGTGGGGCTGAGCCTGGTCTGGGGCTGAGCCTGTTCTGATTCCTTTGCTGGCTCTCCTGATGTTTTGCCATCCACAGGTCCTGGAAAAGGAGATCACACACCTAATGAAACCAGGCTGTGAATAGCAATGTGCTGTGGTCAGACAGTCCCCTTCTGTGCCTGGCTGGCAGCAGGAACCTGGCACTGGTGTGTCCCCAGCTCACCAGCTCTGGTGGGTCCAGCTGCTGTTCTGATAGGAAACTGCCACAGTAATTCCATTAAACTGGCAAAAATTGTTTTCTGTGTATCCATCTTCTCATGAGATGGTCTCTCTCTCTTTTTTTTTTAATATTCCCTTGTTTTCTTTGGAAAGGGGAATCCAAGCCATTAATGGTGCTGTGCCCCCGAGGTGCTGTGCTCCCCCTGCAGGAATGGGGGGCCTGTGGGGACCTGCAGCAAAGGATCTCTCTCCAGAAGGGAAGGTCTGTCTGTAACTAATTCATAGTTTAGATGTGTCCACAAAGAAATGTTCCCAAGAACAAATTTACTTTGAGAAACGCATCAGACTGAGCAAAGACAAGTGTTTCTCAGTGTCCCTGTCTGGCTGCTGGTGCCCATCAAAGGGCAGAGAAAATATAATGAAAGAGCGTGGAACGAGGTAAGGGCAGGGAGAGATCACTCACCAGTTACCATCTTGGGCAAAACTGACCTGATTTGGGGAAACTAACCTTACTGACAATTTAATCAGGATAGGGTAATAAGAAATAAAAACTAAATTTTAAAACACCTTCCTCCTAAAGCCCCCTACCCCTTAGAGCAGTGAGCTGGAGCTGGGATGGGCATGGGGAGGTGGCTGTGAAACATAACTTGTCTTTGTGGTGAATAAAGAAAGTTTAGGGCAATGCAGTGAGAAAACTGTAGAAAATGCACTTTATCCTGAAAGTACCAAGAGGTGGTTCTGGCTGAGAAGGAAACTTCTTTGTGTTTGTGTACATGAGTGATGCCAAGGCTGAGTGATGGAATGGGACAGTCCCTGCAGGCTGTACTCCCAGGGCAGCAGCCAGAGACCAGCACAGCACTCTGCTTCAGGCCAGCAGTGGCTTTAACCCTCTGTATGTATTCCCATGGAACAGATCCTTGTTTGCCATACCCACTTCACCATGTACAAGGCCAGCACACAGATTTGGACAAAGTTAGGATGCTGGTAGGGTGTTCCATGCTGTATAGTGGCTGTGGGGAAAGGAGAGCTTTTCCAGCCTTATCTGAGGTGCAGATCCCAGATGTTTGTTATCTCTCAAGGTGTTCTTCAAGTTTGCCTTTTGTAAAAGTAAGACCCTGGGTCTCTGCTGTCAGACATGACAGAAAAGCAGAGCAGCTCCATTGCCTGTGATGCAGAGCAGGATTTACCCCTCTGTATTTTGTAGTGTATTTCTCTCTCTCTCATGTTTCCCAGAGGCAGACCAGAGAGTGGGGTGTGTTGAGAGAACAGGGTCAGGGAGATTTTTGTGCTCTCACTCCATAGAGCACTAAAGATATAGCCATGGTGCTCTGTGCAAAATTTAACATGAGAAAACAGAAAAGGAAAGCAATCCTCTCCATTCCCTGCTGTTACAGAGGCAGCAGGTTCTGGTTGCTGTGGCTGAGCAAGCTTGGTCTGGAGTATGTTGTGGCTGCTTTATTTGCTGTTTTTTCAGGATGACAGCTTGGGTTTCCATTCTAATTGTATCTAGGAACATTGCCTAGAAATTCCCTGAGCTTCCATGTCTCACCTGCCTGGCTGGAAAGGAGTGAGGGTTTTGGCAGTTTTGTGCTTTGTTTTTATAAGAGTGCTATTACTGCACAAAGTGCTCCTCGTAGCACAAGTGGGATTCCAGGACTGTGCTGCTGGGTTGTTCACTGCATGAATGAGTTTGCCACAATCCTCTCCTGGAAAGCCCTCTGCCCCGTGCTGGTGGCTGCTGTGTAGCACAGAGAGATGGTGTAAGAGCTCTCACCTATGGCCCTCGCCACAGCCATCCATCCCCAGGGTGTTCCCATCTCCATGGCATTCCCCACAGCCATCCATCCCCAGGGTGTTCCCATCTCCATGGCATTCCCCACAGCTCTCCATCCCCACGGCGTTCCCATCTCCATGGCATTCCCCACAGCTCTCCATCCCCACGGCGTTCCCATCTCCATGGCATTCCCCACAGCTCTCCATCCCCACGGCGTTCCCATCTCCATGGCATTCCCCACAGCTCTCCATCCCCACGGCGTTCCCATCTCCATGGCATTCCCCACAGCTCTCCATCCCCACGGCGTTCCCATCTCCATGGCATTCCCCACAGCTCTCCATCCCCACGGCGTTCCCATCTCCATGGCATTCCCCACAGCTCTCCATCCCCACGGCGTTCCCATCTCCATGGCATTCCCCACAGCTCTCCATCCCCACGGCGTTCCCATCTCCATGGCATTCCCCACAGCTCTCCATCCCCACGGCGTTCCCATCTCCATGGCATTCCCCACAGCTCTCCATCCCCACGGCGTTCCCATCTCCATGGCATTCCCCACAGCTCTCCATCCCCACGGCGTTCCCATCTCCATGGCATTCCCCACAGCTCTCCATCCCCACGGCGTTCCCATCTCCATGGCATTCCCCACAGCTCTCCATCCCCACGGCGTTCCCATCTCCATGGCATTCCCCACAGCTCTCCATCCCCACGGCGTTCCCATCTCCATGGCATTCCCCACAGCTCTCCATCCCCACGGCGTTCCCATCTCCATGGCATTCCCCACAGCTCTCCATCCCCACGGCGTTCCCATCTCCATGGCATTCCCCACAGCTCTCCATCCCCACGGCGTTCCCATCTCCATGGCATTCCCCACAGCTCTCCATCCCCACGGCGTTCCCATCTCCATGGCATTCCCCACAGCTCTCCATCCCCACGGTGTTCCCATCTCCATGGCATTCCCCACAGCTCTCCATCCCCACAGCATTCCCCAAGGCTCCCCAGCCCATGGTGTTCCCTGTAACATGCTCCCTACTCACCACATAACCAATCTGTCATTATTGTATGTCTACACCTTGTCAAGCAGTCACAGAACTTGATGCAAAGCGTTTATGTTCTCTCATCAGTACAAAAAGGGTTTGTTGGGTTTGTATAGTGGCTGTAATGAGAGATTTGGGGTATTGGTATCCCTTTGCACCACCCATTGATTGCACAGGCAGAGATTTTTCACTTACTTTTTACAGTTTAGCCTGACACATGACATTGGTGGGAAAGAAGACTGCAGATTTCTGCTTTTTTCTCCCTTTCCCCTGGACTCAGGCACTGTCAATGTTCTTCTGTGGCTGAGTCACTGCAGCAAGTGCCCTGTGCAATGTGGAGCCAGGCTGAGCCAGGAGGGCAGCCCAAGGCGTGAGCTGTCACTGTGGCTGAGTCATGTGGCCACAGCCTTGGAGGTCAGAGGTTCCTATACGAGGGTTTTGCTCAGCCTCTCATGCAGCAAGGTCTGAAGAACAGCATTTTCCTCCATATCTCAATGTGATTCCACTTCACAAGTGTCAGATCCAGCATTTGGTTTTCAGCTGGCTCTGACTGGGGGAAAGTTTCCTTCCCTTTGCATTTTCCTGATCCAGGACATTGGCAACCACAAACTGAGCTGAAATAAAGTTAATGATCCTGATGATGTTAGAAGCTACCAGCTCAGGGGAGCTGCCCAGCAGACAGTGTGGCAGCAGTGCATTGCTGCTGGGACCTTTAGCCGTTGTCCATCTGTCAGTGATACACTCCAATATAGAGTAAACAAAGTGAGGAGGCTGTAAAAACCACTCAAAATAGAGGTGCCTGCCACTAAGAACAGCAGAACAGACTCAAATCACAAAGCTTAAGATGGGGAAATCTCAGGTTTGGGTTTAAATGGCTCACAGATACTGTTGGGAGCCTCTGCAGGGCACCGTGTGGGTGGAAGCTATTTCAGACAGGCTGTGCTACCTTGCAGAGCTCAATAACCAGTGCAAAGGGCAGCACAGATTGCTTTCAGTATCTGAACTGACTCGTTCAGGGCCAGCACAGGGATTTCTGACAGCATTAAGCATTACAGCTTTCCCACAGTCCAGCAGGCACATGGCAGCTGAACCTCAGAGTCGCTACTCACAGTGGCAATATAATGGCAGCATCTGAAAATGCTTCCTGCACTAAAAAAAACATTGCTTTTTCTTTCCTTTCATTCTACAGTGGACTTTTCTGTGAGACTCCTCCCCCCATGGTGCTGCTGCAGACGAGCCCCTGTGACAACTACGAGTGCCAGAACGGGGCGCAGTGCATCGTGGCCCACCAGGAGCCTGTGTGCCGCTGCCTTGCCGGCTTTGCGGGCCAGCGCTGCGAGAAGCTCATCACCGTCAACTTCGTGGGCAAGGACTCCTACGTGGAGCTGCCATCAGCCAAAATCCGCCCTCAGGCAAACATCTCCCTCCAGGTGTGTCAGGCAGAGCAGCCCAGCGCTCCTCTAAGCTGTAATACCTGCACGTGTTTCTCAATGGGGTCTGTTGGCCAAGATGCTGAAAAAGTTGCAGTCAGCTTGTGAGCCACTTGTCTGCTCTACAATTACTGAGATGTGAAGGAGCAACCAGGACACCCAGTGCACGTTTGAGGGCTCACATCCTGCCTCCAGAATCTCACCACTCTCTTATGCCTAGCCTGGCAATGCAACCGGGGAAACTGAGGAAGCCTCCCTGTCTTCTTACTGATTCACAGCATTGTGTTTCATCCTGTAGAAATTAGTGTGGAATGTTAGGACACTTATTAAAAGAGGCTGCACTAAATGGCCTCTTCAGACAGGATTTTGCTTACTCTGCTGTGCACATTCAGTAGATAAAAGCCCTGGGATTCTGTTACAGGACTGTTGATACACCTAAATTTGGTTTGAGCTCTAAGGTTCAGAAAGCAATTGAAAACAGATATCAAAGGTGCCAGGCCACTACTGCCATCTTTGTGGTTGTGGATCAAAAGTATCCTGGATTCTGAGGCCAATGTGGTATTTAAGTGATTTGAAATTGCAGTCACAATCTAGTAAGCATTAAACTGTTTTTTCCCCTCAAATATTCAAAAGTAAGTGAGGGAATAATTTCTAGGTTTATATGTTTTCTACTAAAAAAATGGTTATAATTAAAATAGCAATGTCACTAAATAGCAATGTAATGGACAGAATTTCCACATTAGGAACAAATTTTTAAAGGGTGGTTCCTGTAAAGTTCATTCTAATGGCAAAATTCTGTAATTAATATTAATCTTTTCTTTAATAGCTTGAGTATGCTGCTGATATGAAAATGAATCTGAGTCATGTATATTTGAAACTACAGCTTTTCTTCAAATTTCTCTATTATTTAATATTACAAAAGAGATTCTAAAATACAGACACTATAAAATAGGGCTCCCCAAAACCTCCAAATACTGTGGGTCTACTTTAAAGCTAAAAATGTGGACAAAGTACATTACATCAGCTGTAGCTTGAAGAATAATACTGTTTATTGCAGAAAGCACATGCAGATGACACTCTCACTTCTTGTTTCCCAGGTTGGATAGTATTCTTGCATCCATTAATTAATTACTAGTGAATTAAAAGTAGAGTACAACATTGATTATTAAGAACAGATAGAGGAAATCATTCTAAAAAGTGCTCAAGAAAAATAAAAGCCTCTACAGGTAAAAGGATAGTATTTAAATATATATATATATAAACAGTTTTTTTAAATTTACTGTTTAGTTTTGGCATTTAACAGCCACGATAAAAAGAAAACTCAAGAAATATGTGCTGTGAAAATAACAGGCAGGTTGTATTCAAAAATCACGTTTTGTCTCTTTTTTATACTATAGGGATATTTTAGAAGTGGAGATTGGTAAAACAAAGTCCTTGTTTTTTGATTCAGAATCCCAGTTCTTTTTTTCCCTCAGTGTTCATGAAAGCTGGAGGGATGAGAGCTACTCTATTCCTCCTAACTCTAAATGTCCCATTTGAAGTCAGCATGACTTGCTGGATGAATAACTTGTGTTTATGTGAGATGTGGAAACGGGACCTTCTTTCCTTCCTCATGTTCACAGCAAGCCTGGGAACAGCTCAGCACCTGCTGAAGTTGTTTGGTTCTCTTTGTGACAGGCTCCTCCTACAGCTGATTTCTTCTTTAATCATTCCCAAGCAACCTTAGCTGGTTATTGATGTTTCACAGGTAGCCACGGACAAGGACAATGGCATCTTATTATACAAAGGAGACAACGATCCTTTGGCTCTGGAGTTGTACCAGGGACACGTGAGGCTCATCTATGACACACTGAATTCCCCCCCTACCACAGTGTACAGGTAAATTGCTGAGCTTACCAGGACAGTTGATTTCCAATATAGATGGAGAAGAAATAGGATTTTTCTAAGAAATGTGCATGTGATTTTACTTTAAGGTATCTCTTTTATGTATGTAATTAGCTAAGAAAGTTAAGCTAAAGACTTAGCTAGAGGCTGTATGGTTAAAAATTGCCATTTATTGACAACAGCAGCAATACTGTGTCCTACTGCAGTTACAGAAAAATGTATTTTTTGTAAAGATTCTGTTTCTGGTGAATTTTGTCCTTGAAACAGTTGCAATTAATCAGGTTTTTTGTTGATATCTAGCGTTAATTTACTGTACCAAGACAAAAGAGTGACTATACAACTGCAGGGTTAGACTGTGTCAAATAGGAGGGGAAGGGCTGAATTCCTCTACAGGATGAATATTTTTAAAGCAACTCTTGCCTGTATCAGTAGTAAGTACACAAACCATGCAAAAGCACAAATTGCAAAGGTAAATTGTAGGGTAATTTAACCTTCAGACACTTGGCTTCTGAAGATACCAAGCCCACAGCTTTTATTCATTAGTCACCTGACAGAAAATCAAATGTGCAAGTGAAATCCAGCACAGAGGTGTTTCTGTGGGAGAGAGAGATATGCTGCTCTTGTCATCCACAGTTCCTTCAGCAGCCTTTTCCACAGGTTAACTCCCTGCTCATTATTTTTAATCCCTGCTGCTCCAGTTTGTTCTGGGTGCACATGGCAGCTCGGACCACACAGAGTGTTTTGGGTTCAGCACAGACATTGGAATTCCCAGCCCACCTCACTCATCCTGTAGAAGAGAATCCTATCAGAGCAAGGGACAGGATGGATGCCACCATATACCACCAGCCAGGATGAGCCTTGTCCTTCTTCCAGAAACTTTTCTCATCACTTGGTAGAACTTGAGCCACATTCTTTAGGGGGATGGTGACTTGTTTAAGAAAACGGAAATACTCTTTCTGTACAAAAGCAAATTGGATAATACCAATGCAGGCATGTCCCCATGAGAAGCACCTGATCCCTGTAGGAATGGAGAAAATAGTTTGCCCATGATTTCCACCAGCTGGATGGGTGGGTGTGAAAAACGCCTGTGTGTGTGGCTGCTGTTCCTAATTGATTTCGTGTTAGAGCAAAGCTGGAGTTGTTAAACACTTTTACGCCGCTAATTAGGGCATGGGGATGGCTCATTAGGTGTGGGCAGCACAGGGGTGGTGGGTGGCGGTCAGTGGGGATGTTTGCTCGCTGCTGTCATGGCACAGCAGTGTGGTGACAACAGCTGTTGTCACCATCACAACAACCCTTCGTGGATCCGCTGCCCCTGGCAAAGCTGCCAGGGATGGCGAGCACCGGTGCCCTCGTTACTCCCGTGCCCTTCACATGGATCAAGGAGGAGGTCTCCATTCAGACTGACACCTCATTACCATGAGATTAATGGCCTGTTCACTGCAGTTTGTACTGCAGTGATCTGTTGAGATGGGAAAGAAGCTGCTTAATACGATGCCCTTTCCGAAATGTCACTCTAATCTTTTATTAGTTTAAGGAGTGGAGCAAAATGGGATTAGCATGGAGCTTGATGGGAAAAGATTAGGTTGATTGAGAAAAACTGCAGCTAAAGAATGTCAAAAAGGGGCTCTAAATAGATTAAAAGACTTGTTTTCCTTAAGGGCTGAAGAAGGAGGGGGAATCTGCTTCTCTCCTTACAACCATAGGATTTAAGGGTAGAAGGCACGAGTGGACCTGGCTTGACTTCCCTGTATATACTGTTTGACTTTTAGCTAAGGTGTAAGCTCTGTTTGTCTAAGACACAACTTGGCACAGAGTTTTGATAGGAAAATACCAAATAATGGAAAATTCCCCATTTCCTTTAGTACCTTGGACAATAGTCAATTATTTTCCTTATTCAGGCATTAGCCATAATTTCTAAGTTTTGTCATTAATACCTTCTGGATGTTTTAGGTGCTTTCTCCAGGGAAATGAAAGTCCATTTATACCTTGTACTGAGTTTATCTGCATTTTAATTACAAAATCTCCTAACATGCATTTTGATAAAATGAATGGTTGATTCATTGTGATGAATTTTATCTCAACCTGAAGGATTTGGAAAACTCTTCTGCAACTTCTACAGTTTTGATTTATGATTAAAAACAAGGTTTCTAGGAGAACCTGTAACATTCAAGTCTCAGCCTCACCATTGATAAAAGTTTTCCTTCTCTATTGCCTCCTTGCTGTTTAGAGGCCTCATTTAAATTTCAGTCTCACCAAAAGTGGACTGTTTGCTTTGAGCAGCTCTGTTAAAAGACTATTAGATTAATTTTCATGGGCAATATCACATGCTGCTCTCTTCCAAAGGAGTCCACTTCTTAGACTACATGAGCAGGGCTTTGGCTCTTATTGTGACCCAGAAGAGTCTGCCAGAAGAGGAGGAGACCTTAAAACAGTGCCTGGTGGGAGCTGTGCCAGCTCCAGCTGCAGGAAATCTGTTGCTGACCTGGTCCTGGGCTGCAACTGAGATTTTTTGCTGGCTATTTCAGGTACTCCCAGGAAGGGATGTGGGAAGTCATTGGCAAGCCACATGATCTGTAATTCCTCATCAGAGTCTCCATGATAAGATTTATTATTGGTACTTAAGAACAGTAAAATTAGCAAAATACTTGGCTAATACAGATAATATCCTGTAGGGATAAGATAAAACCTGTTGTTTGGGAAGCCAGCAGTGAGTAAGGCAAACTGGTGGCAGTTTTCCAGAGTATTCCACAGAAAGTTGCTGGAAGGATGAAGCAGGCCATGTGTTCCAGTGCCACTCTGTATTCCCAGAGGTTGTCCCTGGCTACCAGAGGGGACCTATTCCTGTATGTTAGTTACTCCTCTGAGCAGATTGAACTAGAGCTGCAGTACAAAGTCAGTCTGGAAAAGCCCAGGATTAGCTGACTGTACATTCAGACTTGCTCTACATCTGTTTCTTCCTACGGTATGTTTGGATAGAAAGGTTAAAGTTGACATTGGACTTCTCTTTCATTCTAGTCAGGTAAAGGTCAGTACAAGTCCAATGGAAACAACTACCTAAAATACCCTGTCATTTATCATCAAGTTAGAGAGAAATGCAAGTTAATGCATGAATATGCAATGACTGGACTTGCCCTTTAAAAGAAAACTGACTGGTCTGTTACTGGAATTCTTCATTTGTGAGCTGCAGGAAAATGGTTTCCTGGATGTCATAGTAAAGCTCTTAAAGAAGACCCATTTATGAAGTAGAATTCCTGTTTGTTGTTTCCTTTAGTCTGTTTAATTACTCTGTAGATGCACAAATGAGACCAGAAATCTGTTTCTGAGTGCTTTGCTGCCCTCCTGGTTTCTGCACTGCTGGGAGTTCCTCTTCCATGCCATGACAGTACTTGGTACCAGGCCAACTACGTGAGCTTGAAATAAACTAAATTTTTACACAGATACTCTACCTCAATTTAAAGATGCCAACTGGTAAGGAATGTGCTGCTTTTATTTGCCACCACACTCCAACTGCTAAAAGTTTGAATTAACAAAGAACAATTAATTCTGTAGTTGCAGCATTCAGCCATTGACACTGGTATCTGTTTAACTGTATTCTACAGGGAGAGCTCCCTATTTTCAGTCTTTTTTTCCCCTTGAGCCAGAGATAAGACCTTACTTGTAAATTTTTCTCCCATAGATTCCATGTTGCTATACAGTCATATTGATTTGGATGCTAAATTAATCCTTCCTAATAGAAATGGAAAATAGAAATTTGACACAAACTACTGATGTAATTCCCTCCAGAGTTCCCAGATTGCCATGTTGCATACAGACTGTCATATCTGGTAAAGAGCAAGATGCAGGCGTCATTGGTGTAAAATCATATGTTTTCATGCAGGGTTTCTGACAGCAGTGAAAAAGGAGGCAGTTAGGAAAAGATAAGAATTAATTATATTTGTCTTTCTGCAGAGCCTACACCCAAATTACATTATAATTCCTTTTAAAAGTATCCTTGCATAATCTGCTTTCAAAAATGCTACATAATTAAAAATATTCCTTGCAGATTGTATCATGCAGTTCCCATGGTCTGGCTGATTCCTGCATAGTGTAGATGGATGTTCTTGTGGTTACAGCAAAAGGCCTGGAACGAGGAAGCTTAAATTCTTACTGTATCTGTTTCAGATGTGATGACTGCAGGATGACAAATTAAATCTGGCTCTCTGTGCACATAGAAAAAGTACAGAAATGCACAAGAAATCAAAAAGGTGTTTCAGAAATGTGCTGTGGGTCTCCACAGGGTGAGGTTCCTGCTTCCTGCTCCCTTGGCCCTCCAGGCTGTGGAGCAGCACGAGACTGTTATCCCAGCAGCATCTGCCCTTTCACTCCCTCACAGTTGGTGTCCAGCAGAGTTCCTGGCCATGCCACTGCTGGACTGACACGGTATTGCTCAAGGACTTCAATCCTCTACTCAAATTTCTTCTGGTGTTAAGACTGAGCAATTGCTTTGGTGGTGGAAAAGCTTCCACATCTTCCAGAGAGATGGGTGATGGCATCTTTGTGTAATCGTCTTTTTAGCTGCAATTGCTTATCTACAAAAAAAAAAAAAAGAAAGAAAAAGAAAAGAAAAAGCCTGTGAGGCTTCACTGTTAATTCACTGCCTTCTGGGGAGGAATGTGCTGGAGGAGTGAAAGCATTAATTATTCTTAGGATCATTATTAGAGCTTGTCAAACTCAGTTTTTACCAGAAGTCTCTTTGCAAAGCATGACTGGTCCTTTTCTTCCTAATACCTTCCCAGCCTGCAGCTTGTGCTGTGCCTGGCCCTGGTGAAATGCCTGTTTGATACTCTGGATGGTCTCTTAATAGACTGTTTTTCAGAGATTTCTATGAGACATCACTGAGCTCTTAACGATTCTGCATATTTGCAATTCATTTTATTCTCTCTATCACACTCCCTTATTTTTTCAGGTGCTCCTTAGGGATTCTGCATCAAATATAATGAAAGAAACTGGCATTAGTCTCTGACCTGCACAGTAAAAACTTTAAAATTTGAATGTACTTATACATCTTGCATGAGCCAAGACAAAGGACAGCTGAGGTATTTTTTGCCTTTATAAAGGGCCCTGGTGTACTTAAATGGGAGAAAAATGGCAAGTGTGTGAGTTCCTGTCAAACTACAAACATTGTATTTCCCCAGTTTTTCCTGGATTTTTTTGTGTAGTAGGACAGTAAAAATGTAAGGCCAAGACCTTAAAATATCATTTAACTTTTATCATGAGGTTCAGAATCAAATATTTGCTCTCATGAAATTCAGAAACTTTCTTCTGCTGAGCCAAAGCTTAAGAAGGGTAAAGTTTTGTCCTTCAGGCTGCTGGAGGACTTAGCTGGCAAAATCTTGTTAAGCTGAATTAATTTTTTTCCTTGTAAATCTCTCCAGTATCTCTTGCAAGAATGATAGTTGCTCATCTCTCCTCTACTCCACCCATCTCTTTCTTGTCAGTGCAATATGAGTACTCAGAAGCACAACTCCATGTCTAACCTTGCACATGTGTAGGGTGTTTCAGAGTGAGATGTTTTGCCTGAAGGCAAAACCTTTCACAAAGCAAGTCAATGCTGGCATGTCTGTACCAGGTAGAGGAAGTTAGGAATGTGTCATCTAGAGCCTCTTGCCCTGTGGTAGTGACAGAAAGAGAAATTACATTCTCTGAGTCCCAGGTCATCTCCTTCAGGGCCCAAAATCCAGGGCTGTGGGTCTAAGTTGCATCCCCTGTCAGCTGGAGAAAGGTGTGCAAATATGTGTTAAAGGTATTTTCTTGCTATACTACAGGTCATTGGTGCAGAAGTAAATTGCCAAGTTGGTTAACACTGATTTTGTCAGAGGAAGGATGAAGCATTCTCATAAAACACAGTGATGGAATAAATCTCTCATTGTGCAAACAGCTTTATAAACTTCCTGCACACTAATGACTGGCTCATGTCTTGAATTGTGAGGTTTTCGCCTTACAACAACATGCAGCAAGCTGATATGTTTATTTTTTTCTGCCTGTAAGTTCCTTGTAAACATGATGAGCGCCACGATGTGTCCCATGTGTGATAGATTCCCATCCCGTTTATCCCAAGTGCCGGGCTCTGGATCCCAGTGGTGCAGGCTCTGTCAGCAGCAGCACACACAGCCCTGGGGGCTGAGGGTGATCGTGGGGGTGCAGGATGGGTCTGGCTGTGCACAATTATCTCACTGCTATTGCCCAGTGTGGAAATGCCCCGGAGTTCTGCGTTTGCCAGCACGGCTGCAGGGAACGGTGGGCATGGCAGCTGCTGCTGTGGCTGCCAAACAGGGAGGGATTTGGGCTATTTCTGTGGAGGGAGAGGCATCCAACTGTAGGGATGTCAACACAGATGAGGTGAAAAGAGTTTCATTTCCTGACCGTGCATCAGGTTTCTAAATAGACATGTCTCTCTTTTCTCTTGGCCTCCAATTTCCGATAAAGCCCGTCATTCTCTGTCATTCTGATTGGATGTCCCGTTAATTGTATTGCTAAATGCAGTGGCCCTGCTCCCTGCTGCTACATGGCAAATACCTCCATATCTGCCACAGCTGAAAAGGGGATTGATGGTGTAAAGTATTACCTGATGAAATGCCCCTGTAAAGATATTGGTGGATTTTCTCATCAGAACTTGAGATTTGATAACCAATTCAATGGCAGATCTGCTTTCAATGGTGTATGATACTGATGTTAAAAAGTGCCCCTAAGCACTCTGTTTTGTTCAAAGCCCTGGCAGGGCCAAGGACTGTGCCACAGCCTGTCCTGGTGTGTCCACACAGCTGTACTCATGCAGTGCTGGGGAGAACATGGCACTCTGTGCTGTCACCACCCTGGTGCTGTGCCAGGGCCTGCCCTCCTGCCTGCTCTTTGCAGAGTCATTTTTACAAGGGTAACAGATTTAATGCAAACCAAATAGCACTACAGAATCTCTGATTGGTTTTGCTGTCTGTTTTTGCTGGGTTGTTATTTCATATGATGCCTGTTACAGCAAGGACACAGAGATGCAGTAGCTCGTGGCACCACACTACGCCGATGTGTGCATGATGTGCCAACACATTCTGGTGGGGAGGGTGGGGAAGGAGTCTCTGATCTGTCACTCAGGAGAAGCCTTGGACTTGAGGAGTGCTTTTAAACTATTTTTATTGCCATTAACAGATTCTCAGCAGAATGAAGTATGCAGCTCTGCTGATGTGAGTACAGGAGACCAGTAGCTTCATCTCCCAGCAGAGGGCCTGGAAGGACATGTCGGAATCTCTCACCCAGGTCATGGACACTGTGAGAGTTCACTGCAAACCAGCAGTGTTTGCCCTGGCCATGAGTCTGACCCTCTTATGAATCCTCTAGGGAAAGGGGGGTCAGGATGGTGTTAATTGCATGTTGCAGGGGTATAGAAAAGGTCCTTGCTGTTCCCTTAGAAGGGCTGTAAACACAATGACTTTCACTGCTGGCAGGGGTGCCGCAGGAATTGAATTATGACTGGAAATTAGATATGCACAGCCTGGCCAAACGATCATTAAGGGAGATACAGTAATCAGCTGCCAGTGTTCAAGGGCTGTAAACACCAAGAAGAGAAAGATGGTTTATTTGGGTGGTCTGCAGGGTTCTAAGAAGAAAAGGTATAAAACCAAGCAAATTAAAATGGAGGTATCAAGCAAAACAATCTGAATGTCAAGTGCCCTCAGTCTAGAAGACCTAACACTCAAGTCATGTAAAACAGGATTGAACATAACAAAAGAGTTTATTTCAAGCTGAAAGTGAGTTTGAGTGCTTTAATATCCTTTCCACCTCTCATTTCCCTAGTCCTGCACTTCATTAGCATTTTTTGTACTTTTTTTCTCAACATGTGGTTTTTATTCAGCTGCTGAAGATGATAGTGCTTAAAGTGATGTGTTACCGTAGAGGTAACACAAACACCACTCCAATTATGATTTTGCCTTTGTTGCCATGGAGAAGTTTAAATCTATTTTGGGCAAACGACTGATTATAGCTGGAACTAAGGGTGGGAAGTAAATGTAGCTTGGAAAGGTGAAAACCCATCACTGCTGATACCTGCAATCAGCCTGGTATAGTTTGAGTTTCACAGCTCCCAAAGTGACATCTCCGTGTGGTTCCCTGCAGCTCTCACCTTGTGTTTCTTGATTTTAGTACCTCTTCTCTGGTACCTGCTCCTCCCACGGGCTGTAAGCTCCTTAAGCTCTTTTGGACATCTATTTTTGTTTATTCCCTTCTACTCTGAACGTTCTCAAAGATTATCCAAGTTCAGTGTTCCCCATGGCCTTCACTCCCCAGTCTTTTACTATCCTTGTGTTTCCTTTGTTCTGCACATCAAATGAGGCGTGTCCCCATTAAGACAGAGGTCAGGAAAATCTGGAGACTGTAGCTAATGAATTGATGTTCTCATTTGCATAATTGATGGTTATACATTTCTTCAGTGACATGGTTTGCTGTGATACTTAAAGCTATTTTTGTTTTTGACTCCTCTGCCCTGCTGTTCTCTGCTGTCTACACTAAAGGTATATTACTTGTCAGTGAAAAAAAACCTGACCCCAAAGCCCAAATTTTACAAGTTCCAATTGAATGCTTTAATCCTTTAATGCATTTCTTTTCACTGGCATATTTATAGTGGCTCAGCTCTAAATCTCTCATGGGTATTAGAGCAAGGGGAGTCAGTGTTTATAACATCTGTGTGTGCTTGGGGCTGGAGTAGAGGGGAAAGAAAATATTAAAGGGAGAAGAGAAATAGCTCAAAAATGAGAGTGGAAAATGGTTCTTTCCTATATTGCCTGAGGTTTTATGTTTAATACACATCTCTTTCCCTTCATTTCTTTCTGTTCTGGAGCCTGAGCCCCAAGCAGAGGCCATGTCCATGGCCTGTGTGCAGTGTCCTCTGCAATGGGTCCATTGGCTCATCCTGCTGGAGTTGCTCTGACAGGTGACACCAGCTCTCTGCCAGGTGAAATTTTAATGTCTCTTCCACAGAACCCTCTCTAGTGGCCTCTCTTCACCATGAAGGCAACTCTGAGAAGAGAGGGTGCTGGACCCAGGGCCTTCTCATAAGGTTTGGAAGGAGGACTATCCTCACATGCCCAGCATTCTCCTCTGGTTTTGGCCAAATCTGTTCAGGTGCCATGGCCAGATCCCAGTGAGGGTAACCTCGATGAGTCCAGTGCAATGGACTGTGGTAACCTGGGCTATGAAATGATGAGTGTGAGGGAGAAGAGAAAGGTGAGGGCTACTGTGGGTGTAGGAGCAGTGAGTGTGTCCCTTTTGGTGGAGACACAGGGCAGTCAGGTCCAGCAGCAGGTCCTCAGCACCCACGGGGCTCCCAGAGCAGCCAGCTCTGACTGGGGCCTGTTCCCTGCACTGCTGAGCTAGACAAATCCTCTTGCCAGCATCTGGCTGTGCCAAAGGGGCTGTCTTTCCCTCGGGATAGAGGCTTTAAGTGATCAGAAGTGATTCCTCTTGGAAAGAAACTGAAATTGTTTCTCAGCATCCAATTTGTGACACGACTCCAGCAAAGGTGCTGCCGAGACTGAGCACAGTGGGTGCAATGCCTGACAAGGTGGGTCCAGCTCCTGAGCACACCCCGAGGGGCAGTGCCTGGGTCCTGAGGAGTCCTTCTGTGTTATATGACACTTTTGACTCCTTTTACTGCTTACTTTTTAGCAAGTTTAGCCATTAAATTCCTGAAAATACTTGCTTACACTTCCAAGTGTTTACTCTCCAAACAGAATTCCTCCTTTTTTTTTTCCTCAGCAAGGATATACTGTAAACTATATGATACCCAGTGGTGTTGGCCCAAAACGCTTCAGGGGGCCATCAGCTAAAAATTCCTGTCCGTATTACGGCTTGGGAAGATGCGGGAGCGGGACACTTTTAGTGCTTCGGGGAAGGTGCAGAACCAGTGGTCCTTTGGCTCCTCCTGCCGCTCCTTTTCCTTCTCCCTGGTTTCGCTCACACGAACTACAGTGGTTTGACCACAGTGCCGTGGCAGAAGGGGCTGTGTGGGGCTCTGTGCGGGGCTCTGTGCGGGGCTCTGTGCGGCTCTGTCCGTGCCACGGCGGCCGCTGCGCTGCGCTGCGCTGGCTATGCCACTGCGCCCTCTGCCGCCCGCGCGCCGCCACTGCCGCGGTGCTCCCGCGCTCCCTGCCCCGCGCCCCGCGCTCCCTGCTCCGCGGCCCGCGCTCCCTGCCCGCGGCCCGTGCTCCCTTCCCCACGTCCCGCGTTCCCTGCCCGAGCCCTGCATTCCCTGCCCCGCCTTCCTTGCCCTCGTCCCACATTCCCTGCCCCGCGCCCCGCATTTCCAGCCTGAGATCCGCATTTCCAGCCTGCACCTCACGATCCCGATCCGCGCCCTGAATTCCCAGCCCGAGCCCCGCGGTCCTGCCCCAATGTGGAGTGGCCGCGGCACCCCGTAAATCCCGACCCGAGGCAGGTATCGCCATCCCGCGGGCGGCTCCAGAAGGAAGAGCCCTATAAGCGCCTCTGGTCCCCAGGGAGGACTCAATTAAGATTTTAACGAAACTCTGATAGGGCAGGGGCCCCTGATGAAGAGGAGACGAGCCTTGCGCGCTGCTCAGCGCCCGCGGCCTCCACCCCTTCATCCCTGGCCAAGCCACTGTCTCCAGCTGCCTCCCACCATTGCCGAGGCTCCTCGAGGCCCTGAAGAGGCTCTGAGCAGAGTTCATGGAGCATTCCTCTCACCACCGCTCTATGCCCCCACTGTTGTCTCCATCTCTTAGAATCCAAAGGCGTCCAAACGCCTGTCCGTCAGCAGCAGCAGTAAGTACTCTCACACAAGTATCTGCTGCCTGGGGATTTCCTGCCATCCTGGCCATCCACATTCAGCTTTTAATCTTATCTCTCTGTCTTCTCAAACAGCAGAATGAGTGCTTTGCCTATTCTGTCTGCTTTCCAAAACTGCAGTGTTGGGTGATGGCTCTGAGTTAGTTTGTTTCTCAAAGTCCAGGCATATAAGTTAAAAAGGGAGACTCCGAATGGAGTAATACGTATGCACGTGGGACCTCTCACTCCCTTTCCAGCAAAAATACCAGCTCTGGGTATGCTGAAATGCACGAGGGCCATGTGGGGTGGCTGCTTCCATCACCAGGACTCACAGACTTTTGTTTGCCTGCTGGTCAAGACATAATCTGGAAAAAGCACACCCTGTGGAGGAGTAGGTGATGAATGCCTGTGAAATCCTGGCCCCGGGAAGAGCCAGCCCTGCCAGATGTGATAATGTTGTCCTCTGACAAATGGCCATAGCTTGGCCTTCTGCAGATAACCGTGTGGTTTGTGTGTTAGCTTCAGCTATTGATCCCGCTGGGGAAGGGCTCGCTGTCCTACAGCCATCCATCCATCCCACCTCGGCAGTGCTCGGCTCTCACAGCCCGGGGGGTTTGGCTCTGCTTCTTCCCTTCACTGGCAGTTCTGCACAGACTAACAATTACGAATGTGCATTTCCATTTATCGCTCACCTTTCAGCTGCAAGTCCAAGTACTTCCCCCCTGGGAATTGCAGTGCAGCAGTGAGATAAGCAGGGAGCACACAGGGATCACTCAGTCGGTGCGTTGCCGTGGCACAGCTGTTCCTTGTAACGCAGCAGATACTTAGCAGAATTCCAGAGTATCTAAACAGAGAGTTTGGACCAGCTGTTTTCAAACTTATTTGAGTTGTCAATCCCTGCAATAGCCTGCTTGAGGTGTGGCCCCAATACAGCAGACTCGGGTACAGTGAGGACAGGCTTGTTCTTCTGAGGGGCACATGCTGCAGCACCTTTGGCAATGAGTCTGGCTTACATCCTTCACTCTCATCCTGGCCACACAACTCACTGCCCTTGCCAAGGCCCTGCTACAATTATTCTGAACCAGTCTACTAGATCTACTGGATCTGCATTTCTGTGCAATGTAAAGCCTCCATATTTTTTTCTTTAAAACACTTTGAACAGTACTATGAGCTCCAGGTTCTTGAGTTCTCCCCAGGGCTTCCTCACCATCCTGAGCATGGGCAGCAGCTGCAGCCCAGAACTTTCCTGGAGGTCAGGAATGAGTTCAGCCAGCAGAGCTTTCCTGGGAGCATCTCTGTGGCAGAACTAACTCACCTCTTGTTTATGTAAAGCCACACTGTAAAGGTGCTCGTGTACTGCTGTCACTTGACAACCTGTGTAACCTGTGTTCGTGATTCATCCCAAAAACCTGTGGGGAGAGCAGCACTGCAGAGGCACATTAGCTCAGTTCTGAATCAGCAGTGCACTCTTCTTAAACAGCACATCCTCAGAAATGCCTGCAGTGCTGACTTGCTGCCTGACATTGCTCAAGTATAATTGGTTATGTCAGGTCTACCATAAAACACTACAAAAATGAAACTTCTTTCAGCAACAACAGAATTCTGGTAATCTCCAAGGCACGTAATTTGTTTCTGAAGTCGAGATCCTATTTCCTTGCTACAGTAGGTTTATACATCAGTTATGCAGGACTGGGCATTAAAGAGGGGCAGCATGTCGTCTAGGTTGAGAGGGGGACCCATCTAAAAGGTGATTCATCCTCAGAGATGAGTGTGTCTGTTCCTCTCCACTGACAGGGAAGAAGATGTGGGTACAAAGCTCAGAGACATTGACCTTGCAGCTTTGCAAAACACCTGAAAGGAATCTTGTAACTTACTGAGAGAAGATGCTGAGCTTGTGGGCCATTTGAATGAGCAGAAATCCTTTCTCAAAACTAACCTTTTACATTCTGATGTGGTGTGTACCACTAGTGCTGCAATCCCAAATCCAGGCTGCTGTCTAAGCAGTATCTCAGGACGCCCAAATCCCACAGTTGTGCGTTTTGTCTTTATCCAAATGTACCAGCATCCCCAGCTAACAGCCTGCCAGGAGGGATCTGGAAAAGGGTGCTTGCAGGCCAGACTTAGGATGTGTTAGCAACACTGTGCATGTGGGCAGTTTACAGAGCCCACAGGCTAATTCCAACCATAACCACTACTGCTGTATCAGATTCTCATCATGCAATGGTGTTTGCATGTGTGTGGAACAGAGACTGTGCTGTTTATTACACTCACAGTCCCATCACATCTCTAACTACCACTCTGGTTTGAAACCCTATTTGCTAAGAGCTGGTAATCCCAGCCTTGCCCCTTCTGCCTTCAGGAGTTCATGAAGCCATCAGGTTCTTTTAGAGAATTTCACCTTGCAGCATTAAAGGTTTGAGAGCTGAAGCTGCTCTGAAAATGAAAAATGATAGCGTGATGCAAATGGAATGGTGTCACTGCACCTTTTAGTGTCTGGGGGACTGAAGTGAAAGTGAAGATTGTTGGAGGTGCAGACTAGCCCAGGGAGGTGATGGAGTCACCATGGTCTAGATGACAAGGTGGTGTTCAGTCCTAGGTTGGACTTGATCTCAGAGGTCTTTTCCAACCTCACTGATTCTGTGATTCTGTGAAAGAGCTCTTGAGTTAAGTGACTGCAGGCTTCATGCATCTGAAAAATCAGTATTAAAAACACCTGAGCAATAAACACAGGGTGCTTTTAACAACTTGTCTGTTCACATGGCTGCCTGACCCTGTCCCACCTCCCCTTAATTCCTGCTTATTCTCAAGACTCAATCTACACTTCAATGTTTCCCAAAGAGGAGCAGCAATTACCAGTTTTCCTTGCATTCAGGTAGGACAGTCTGGTATTTGACAAAGCACTCTGGTGATTTATAAGCAAAAAAACCCAAAATTCCTTTTCTGCCTTTAAGAAACTCAGTCTGTCCTTATTCCCCAGCTCATAGTTAAAAGCCACTTCTGCTGTGAGGAAATTCTGTTTTCAGAGGCTCCTGCTGTCTTAGCCAGACGGCCCCTGTGAAATAATCTGAGTTTAAACTAACCATACACACAGTAATCATTTCAGTGATCTGTCCTGCAGCATGGGCATGGAGCAGTGGGACAGAGGGGCAGCAAGCTGTGGCTGAGGGCACAGAGCAGGATTTTTAGGTCCTTTTGTCACTGAAGCCAGTATGTTGTGTAACTGCCTCTTGCTTTTCTGGGAAAACAACTCCAGTAGCTGCTGTCCTGATGAGCTGTTTTCTCAAGTGTCACACTTATGTCAGCACTGCCTGCACAGGCACCAGCAGTGTGTCAGTCTGTACCTGGAGGAAATGCTGAGAACACGGTGACCGTAAAGGAGCATGGAGTGGAGCTGTGCTGTGCAAGGTGTTGTCAGGACTCAGGATGTCACAGAAGCAGAGGCTGTTTCTGATTCATCTTCTAATTCTCTGTTTTGCTTTTCCTTTTAGTGTGGAAACAGTCAATGATGGGCAGTTTCACAGTGTGGAACTCGTGATGCTGAACCAAACTCTGAACCTGGTGGTGGACAAGGGGGCTCCCAAGAGTCTAGGGAAACTCCAGAAACAGTCTTCTGTCAGCCTCAACACCCCCCTCTACATTGGAGGTACTGGGAGTTGCTCTGGACTTGAGATTTTAACATATTTTCTCAGAAGCAAATCATCTTCCATCCTATTGAGAGGACTCTCCAGGGCAGGGGATGGGGATGGGAATGGGGGGACTAGTAATTTGTCTTTCCCCTCAGACAGAGGTTGCTTCCTTGAACAGAGAGCCTGGAAACCCTGCTCTGCTGTTGCACTTTGTGCTCCACAGCCCCCTGGCACCCACCACAGGGCCAGCACAGCAGGCTCTGTGCTACACAGACACTGCAGGAACAGTCCACTTGTCAGTTCTGGAGCTTTCAGAACTGGCAGGCACCAAGGTGTCATGGCTGAAGAATGCAGTGGAAGAATCACAGTCATGGCAAAAAAAGCAAATCTATAGTCAGCAAGTTTAAATAGACCATCACCAAGCAGTATTGTTGCTGGAATTTTATAGAGGTCTAAAAATTGGGGGGAAAGGGGTATGTGATTTAAAAACACATTCACCCCCAACCTGACTAAGGACATTTTCATTAATAGTTTTCGCATTGGAAACTGAAGCCAGAGCTTCGGTATTAGAGAGGTATTAGAACAGACCAAACTTCACTTAAGAAGTTTTTTAACATTAAGTGCTGAATCTGGGGGGAAGGAGCAGCCAAGTGGGGTGGGGAACAGATGCCCAGAATAATGACTATCCCACTGATTAGGTGTCTGGTTATGAGAGACAGAACAAAGGCTGGTCTCTGCCCAGTGGATTTGTTTTTGCCAGAACCCCCCTAGCTCTGTTCTGGACTGAATGTTGAAATCTCTTTCAGTGACACAGAGTTCTTGAATTTTCAGTCAGCAGAATAATAATAGAATCAGAAAGTCTTTGGGCTTTTTCTAATAAGATCATTGAAGCCAACAGTAGAAACTCTTAGCAACTTCACTTGGTGCTGGTCAAACCTTTTGTAAGTAATTCCCTGAATACTGACCTTGTAAAACAGAAAACTGGCTAATCTTGCTTTGTACAGGCCTGAAATTTTATAATTGGCTCCTATTAAGAATGTCACAGGCTATTAAAGAGCATTGTGCATCAAAGATAATCTGCTGGTGCAGAGGCCATCACAATTTCTCTAGCACAGCATAAAAGATACCAACCCTGCAGCAGATTTTACACAGGGAACTTGGGAAGTAATCACGTGGAGAAGTTTTGTTAATGGGGGAGCATCATGAATTGATGCTAATTCCCAAAATGTACCTAAAAAAATTCTCAGGACAAACCTGAAACCTGGAATGAAGGACTGTTGGATACCAGAAGCTATGGGGTCTGTGAAGACTTTTTTGTTGCCTATTAAAATTCTTTTTGCTTCTTTCTAAACCCTCCAATGTTCTGCATGTGCCACCTCTCCAATGTAGCATTCCCATGGGTGCCACTGCCCTTCCACTGCAGATGGTTTAGTTAAAGTAATTGATTCAATTACCCCAGAGCCATTGTTGCTAACCTACAATCAGCATTAACACAGACCTGAGCCTTCGTTTGCCCACAGTCTTGTCCATGTCCCCAACCACATGACCTGGGTCCAGCAACTTTCCTCCAAACACACAGTTAAACAAAAATGCTGGGTGAGTTTTAAGACCATCTTTAACAGTGCCATTACTCATGGATAGCAAATTCCGTGCAACCTTACACAGGTCTTATGCAAATTAATTCTTTACAGATTTTAAGGGGCCGTGACAAAAGAAATGTTAGGAATTATAATTTATGTATTATCATTGTAACTCTGAGTAAATCTTCCCCTTTTGCTTTCATCTGAAGGGATCCCAACCTCTACTGGATTATCTTCCCTGCGCCAGGGTGCAGATAAGACACCAAATGGTTTCCATGGATGTATCCATGACGTCCGCATCAACAACGAGCTGCAGGATTTCAAGGATTTACCACAGCAGTCCCTGGGAGTCCTTCCTGGCTGCAAATCCTGTAACATCTGCAAGCACGGGATTTGCCGCTCCCTGGAGAAAACGAGTGTGATTTGTGAGTGTCACCCAGGCTGGATGGGCCCCCTGTGTGACCAGGAAATTGGAGACCCCTGTCTTAACCACAAGTAAGCTCAAACAAGTGCTGATGGGAGGGTGAAAGCTTTACAGCTAATGCATATTTCACATTTCATCTTGTAAAACCACATCTGACTATTTTTGGAGGTGCTGGGCTCCCACATGAAATTATTGACAGTTGTGAGTCAGCAGCTGTGGCAGCTCTCAATTTCCACTGCTTGTTCTGATGCTGCTGATTCTCCAAAGGACCTTGTGAGCCTGAAGGAGGTCAAGTGTTAATGCTGCAGGTCGTGCTTTCAGCTGTGATTCTACACATGGAAATACAAAGTGCCCCTTTAATGGGTATGGCTTAACTCTGAGGTGAGCAGAGCTGCCTGTGAGTGAGAGGTCCATGGTTGGGGGTTTGCTCACAGCAGCACTGGACCCAGGCTCCAAACTAACCCCATGAAGACCATTATGCACTCCAATGTGAGCAGTTTTAAACTTCCCAAATAGCTGATGTAAATATTACACTGTGAAACAGCCCTTTAAAGTGCAAGTTTAAAGGATAACGTGGCGTTGCATGTGAAGGGGGTGTGAGTGTAAAGTGTTCCCAGTTCAAAGGCTCGATAATCACATCTCCAGCAGAAACACAGGATGAATGGCTTTCTTATGCAAGCACTGGGGAAACAGTCCTGTGCACAGCAGCAGGCTGCATAGTTCAGTGCTGTTTCAGAAGCAGATGGGAGTACTTTGGCTCTAGAAGCTGCTTTGGAAAAGGGGCTTTTCACTTTTGACAGGTAAATTGACACAGTGAAAAATCATTCTCTTAAGGGCAGAAATTTAACCTGGCAGAGGTACCATTTTAAATTTGCTTCTGGGTCTAATTCTGCTTAGTACTGAACCCTGAAAGGTGTTGAGAAGCATCTTCTAGTTTACAAACCTAAGGTAGGAAGACTCAAATGTTTCCTTGAATTTCCAATGTCAACACAAAGCTGTTGTGGTTGGACAAGATCAAAAATAAGGGAGTCCCAGATGTTTACGTGATGAGGAATTGTTTCTCTTATAATCCAAGGAGGGTAAAGCAGCCATGAATGTAGCCCCTTGCTAAGGAAAGGAGCTGTATGTTTCTTTAATCCTAGCACACTGTCCCCTTTCATGACATCAGTTCAGTTTCTTGGAGCTGTGTCCTTAAAGCCAAGACCTGTGTGTCCAGGGCAGTCCAGAGGGCTGCTGGCAGGTGTCTGCTCCAACACTCACAGGTTAATCTCAGTGAGAAAATGCATCTGTAAAGATCAGATAACCTCTAGTTAGTGGGGCAGAAAACACTGTTCATACAGATTGAGACTCCCTTTATTATTTTGCATGTCTTGATCTGACTGAAACTGCTTTTCCTTTTTGGGCTTTTAGTTCAAAGCTTAAAAATTAAATGTACAAGAATTCAACATGGACAATTTGAAATTACTAGATAGAAAAAAAAAATAAGAGAGACATGGGTTTACATCAAGTAGGACCTGTTCTACCAAAGGTTTATCAGCCTGAGCAGTTTTGCCTTGGCTGGAGACTGTTGCCTTCTTCCCTGCTTTCAGTCCGTCTCAAGTCCCTGCCACTAGAAGTGGGGATGGTGTCAGAGATCCTGCTAAGGATCAACACCCCACCCTGTGGTATTCCTTGGAAATGCCAAAGCTCACTGCAAACCACACAAGCCAAGGAACCCTTCAGCTACAGCTGCCCGCCGATACGTCAGTGCATAGCTTTTCTACAAGCACCTTCATTTATCACACTGGTTTTCATCACCTGATACTATTTGCACAGTAATTCTGCTCAGGAAGCCTGGGCATGTGGCTTGATTGTTGGCACTTAGTTGCACGTGCTGATGCTGTAAGTGTGAGCTGTCTTGTGTGGATGCCAAGCCTTGGTCTGTGCTCATGGAGAAGCCTAATGTTTTTTAAAGAGATCCCTTAGGCTCACAAATTCTACATGTATTCTCTGAATGTTATCCAGTATTCACTGAAAACTCACACATTCTTCAGAGTGTTTGACACTGAAGTGCTGTTTTTGGATTACTATCCTGGAATTAAATGGGCAGGAATGCCAA
This sequence comes from Sakesphorus luctuosus, assembly GCA_013396695.1. NCBI lineage: Eukaryota > Metazoa > Chordata > Aves > Passeriformes > Thamnophilidae > Sakesphorus > Sakesphorus luctuosus. The sequence continues at coordinate 2,047,871 of VWZD01010421.1, read as the reverse complement.
AACCAACCATTTCTGGGAAAAGGACCTTTCCCATCTAACACAGGCCAGCTCTGAATGCTTCTCTTTCTCCAGGTGTCTGCATGGTAAGTGCGTGGCAGCCAATGTTGCCTACACCTGTAAGTGCATGGAGGGCTACACAGGCATGTACTGTGACAAGAAGAACAACTCCTCAAACCCCTGCAGGACTTTGAAATGCAACCACGGGCAGTGCAAAGTTTCGGAGCAGGGGGAGCCCTACTGTGAATGCGACCCAAACTACAGCGGAGAGCTCTGTGATAGAGGTAGGACTGGCCACGGGGCTGGGGGCTGCTCTGCTGCATTCCTGCCTCACACCTCTGTTTATAACCCTCTTCCATGGGGCTTGTACTTGGGGGTGAATGGCAAATAAAGAAGATAAAGCTAAGCCAGTCTCTGCAGAGCAATACAGGGAGGAGAAAAGAACCACACAACACTAAGTAGCTGCTATCCAAACACGTGGAAAGGGAGATGTGTGCAGTGAAGAGTTTTATTCTCTGTCTCCTGAATCCTCAAGTTTTGCTGCTCTGAGGATTAGAGTGGGATGTTTAAAGAAGAGGTTGTTCTGAGGTTTACCCTCAGCAAGCAGGGACCAGTTAATTGCAGTGCTGGGCAAGGAGGTGTTATCCTGCTTACCAAGGAGGTGCTGCTCACCTGAATTGGCATGCAAGATTCTCAGCTTGCTCCCTCCTTTGCAGCTGGGCAGCTTTCCTGGGGAATCCAACAGATGAAGCTGGACTTTCCTACTAGGGCAGAAGCCCAGCTCTTCTGCCCTGACCTGAAAAACTCACTGGAAACTCACTGAGTTTTCACTTCATCCTTTTTTTTTTTTTTTTTGTTACTGTACAGAGGAACTGAGGTCTTACTTTGTTACTGTACAGAAGGAAAGAGGTGGCTTATATTACTTTTATTAAGGTTGTGCCTTTCCTGTGAATGAACCACAGACTTTGTAAATTATACACATGTAGAGCCTCCCTGCAGTGTATCTCACTGCTGCACAGTGACTGCAGAACAGCACAGACATTTCCAGGCATCCCAGAGCACCAGTGTCCTGCAGAGCAGCCTGACCTTTGCTCCCGAGAAGCAGACCTGGTAAAACTAATTCCTACTTTGCAGGATTCAACACTCAGCATTCATTAAAGCATTTCCAGAAGTGCTGATCAAAGCCAGCAGGCTGTTGGCCTCAGCCTCGCACCGGATATTACACATTTGTGTGACACAAGCTCTGTTTTGATGGCAGGTACAAAGCAGTAAAAGATTAAGGTCTTTCTCATGCCATCTGTTTTATAATCACATTATGAGTACAGGGCTGTTTGCTGACATTTGGGGAATATCTGGCAAAATAGTTACTACTTTTTTGTTTGGTTTTTTTTTTCTTTCTTTTACATCTCCGTTTTCTCAGCAGAGAATCTCTGCCAAGGGGACATCATTCGAGAAGTGGTGCGGAAGCAGCAGGGCTACACATCGTGTGCCACCACCTCCAAAGTGCCACGCCTGGAATGCCGCGGCAGCTGCGGGAGCGGCCAGTGCTGCGTCCCCCTGCGCAGCAAACGGCGGAAATACTTCTTCCAGTGCGTGGATGGCTCCACCTTCACGGAAGAACTGGAGAGACACGTGGAATGCGGCTGCTCAAAATGCTTATAAGCCATTCTCCAGGCTCCTGCCACTTTAATCGACTCAGAAGCGCTATCAAAACAGGACCTATTTACTTTCAGAGTGAAGAAGAAGAAAAGAATTATTAAGTATATTGTAAAATAAGCAAAAAATAGAACTTATTTTTATTATGGAAAGTGACTATTTTCATCTTTTATTATATAAAGTATCGCACCACTTTGGGTATATGTATCATATAGTGAGCTATTTTTACCATGAAACTTTTTTAACAGTTGTAAGAAAAAAAATTTCAAAAGTTAAAAGTTAAAAAAAAAATTATATATATATATAAAGAAAACATAGCCTAACAGGAGGAATGTGGGGTGACTTTATATGTATGCACAATGAACAAACATAATGGTGTTCCACGGACCCGCCACCGAACTGATACGGGCTGAAGAAATCTCCTGGTTGGGTCTCCCAAGCAAGTGGATCCCTGTGAGCAACTGCAGCCACCTGCCTGCTCTGGCACCTGGAGAGCCTCCCCCAGCCCCTTGCTCTGCCCAACACTGCCAGCCTTGGTTTGCTCCTGTACAGTGGCCCCGCTTGCTGTTCGTGAACTTGTTCCCTAGAGCACACAGGCACTGCTGTAGCTGGAGGCTAATCACATTATTTGACTATTGTAATACTATAAGTCATTTTTTGCTGTGTATGTTGTATTTATCTGTGTTCACGTTATACTCTTGAGCAACTGTATCTATAGAGCACAGGCAGCTTTATCCAAAAGAAGGGTACGAAGGGAAAAGGAAGTGGGGGAAATTTATATTGCTTTGGGTAATTTGGGGGCAAAATGTGAAATAAGTGCTAAGTGATGCCTAATAAATGACACAGTACTTTTGTGTAAACTCCTCAGCTATGTTATTTCCCAAGTTTGTGCCTTCTTGCTCCCAGCCTTGAGCCCTTTTTTGTATATGAAATATAAGGAATGCACTGCTACATAGTTTGTCACACCTTGACACTTTAAATTGCAAAGGTTGTAAAGAGCGTGAAAATACTGCAGGTGCCAGAAGGCACCTGCAACGTATCAGCTTTTACTCCCACTGTCACCTGAGCCATGGGTGTGAGCTGGGCTGTAGCTGCTGTTCCTCCCCACTCGGGCACTGAGCAGATGGCTGCTTTCCCACAGCTTTTTAAATGAGCAGAAGTTGCACTATATCCATGTGAAGGTATTCAGCCGACATCTGTCTGCTCAGCAGCGTGCTCTGCTCTGCACCAGGTGAGGTGTCACAGCTCCAGCCAGCACAGACTGACCAGCTCAGCCAAAGCTCTTCCATCTGCACTGCTCTGTTTCCTGCACTTGTGCCTCCCAAAGGACCCCATTCACTTGAGATGTGTTTGGAGCAATGAATAGGAAATGGATATCAACACAGGGACAAATTCTCACTGTGGATGTGAGGCGAAAATTGACTCTGGGAGTGAGTTCAATTTTTGAAAGGTTTTTGTCAGGGCTGCCTTTCAGGGTCAGTACCTATGTGCATGGATACCTTGAAATTTCTCTTGCTGTAAGTTTTAAACCTCCTCATCAACAAGTGTTCCATTATCTGTGTAATTTCTTTCTATCCCTAATACAGCAAGTATTATGGTCCTTTCTTCAGTTTGAGGTAGTCAGAGATGCTTAGCAGCCATAAGGTCCTTCTAGGAATGCTCACTGGTCTCACCAAAAGGATTTCAGGTTAGGAGCTTTGGTAAAGGATGAATAGAAAAGCTGAATCAAGAAAATGGGGCTTTTGATTTGGTGTTTAGAAAGATGCACAGAATGCAACCTTGCCATGACAAGTACAAATGTTTATTTCCCATTAAAGCCTGGAGACCATCTAATTATTATACAGCCAGAAAGTTCTAACATGCTTATGGTCCTGCTATGTCAGTCTCTGCTGAACTGCAGCAGTTTGTTCATATTTCTTTGTTACAACCAGAGCAACATAAGCAGAAGGGACATAACCAATGCAATTGCCATCTCCCAACATAAATATCAGTACATGGAGCTGGCGATCAGTGAAACATAGTCACTAGTTAATGTGCCAAACTCTGATTGATACAGTACAGCTCAAGAGGCAGGGAGAAACCAACCCTGCTTACAAGTATTGTGGTGTGGGCTGCTTTTTATTTTTATAGAATAAGAAGCTTGTAGCAGATGAGGTTTGTGGTTTACAACAAAAATCACCTAAACTCACAACCTACAGGTTTTAAAAATTCCTTCAAAGTAACTTCAAGCACTTGTGCAAATATGTGCTGGGCACACCAATACCATTAATGTTTCATTCCTGCTTAAAACATTCTAAAGAAAGAGCTGCTGTGGTGCCAGGCAGAGAAAATCCAGACTGAGCAGTGGCTGACCAGCCCTCCAGTTTGTACCCACTGGACTGCCAAGGCCTGCAGAAATAGCCCCTCTTGAACCTGTGTTCACTTTGTCCCTGCAGCAGCAGCACATGTGAGAGAGGTGACATTCACTGGTGGCCTCGCACCTGCTGGAGGGTGCGCTGAAAAGAATGACCTGGCAAGGCAAAAGCCATCAACGTCTTGTTAACACATCACTCTGGGATTTACTTAAGCAAAGCCTTGCAGCAAAGGGACCAGCAACAACTCAGCAAGGCCAGCCCTGGTCCTGGCCCTTTTCTGTCGTGGCACTTCAATGTTAAGCGTTGGGATAAAGAACTAAGAATATCTATTTTGTAACGAAATGATGCAATTTTTGTATGCTTTTAGGCAGCACTTGCCATTGGATAGTGATGCTTTATGTCCATGATTCTCTGACTTGCTACAGAATTATTTTATGTTACGAAGAAAATAAAAAGCATTCAGATGTGCCAAAATGTGAGGTTAACTGAAGTGTAATTAGCTCTGAAAGTTCCTCTGTAACCTGCCTAATTTTTCAACAGATTTCAAGAACTGCGGGTACAATGCAGTAGTTTTTACCTCTATAAAGTTTTAATATAAAGTGAAGAAAGATGCTTACTCTTAAAAAATGGCAATGCAGACTGGTGTGAACTGATGTATTTTATTATTAGATTCTCATTGTGATGTAAGTTTAAATAAATTGTTGGGTTATGGAAGATTGTAACACCTTGTGATACAGATTATTTCTGTGTGTATTTGAGGTGATGAGTCCAACCTTCAAGAGGAGGTGAGGCAGCTCATGGAAAATGATAGCAGAACAACAGGCATTCCTCTTGGACAAATAAAATCAGAGAATGGCTGTAGTTAAAGGTTGGTGTGAACAGTGGCCACATATTTTTATGTCATCACAGCCTAATCTTTAAGGAATCACACATGCACAGATCAATTAAGCCATACAGGTTTTGAACATGGGCATTTCTCTTAAAGACTTTATTTGCTCATTTGAGAAAGACCTGCAGCAAAAATACACTCATGAACTAATGTTAGAATAAAAGAAATATTGTGAATTGGAGTCAGAAGAGGATTGGCTGAGGAAATGGAAGTCACACAGCCAACAGTGGATGACAGGGATTCTGTGATGTCCTGACACATATATTCCAAATTTGCTGCCCCACTGCTGTAGCTAATTATTATTAGTGACCCAGATGTAACAGAGCTCTGCTGTTCACTACATTTCAGCCTTAGCAAGGAATAAAATGAAGCTCCCACCTAGTCCTCTGCCTCCCCTCACCCATGCCCCTGTGTAACACTCACAGATTGCTAATTATGCTTCAAATTGTGGCCCTTAAGAGTTGCCTTTGCAGTTCCACACAAAACTGGTGATAGCACTCAGCCAATAAAAACACTCCACCTTAATGAGCATCATTAAGTCTGAACTATGAAGGTTAATTACATAATTGTAGCAGATGGTAGCATTTTCACCTAAGGCAAACCCAGCTGAGCCCACTAAAAAAGCTAGGAGGGAAGCCTTCAAAAATTTGAGGATACTGGTTTGCACAACAGGTACTTGTGCTGCCTGTGGCTTTGCAGCCCTTGGGGCCCTCGGGAAGCGCTCAGGGAACTGCAGCCTCAGGATACAAAGCTCCTGTTTGGGTTTCTGCCTGCAGTGCCCCAGGTGTCGCTTTCTAACTGTCGGTACGAGGCAAACAATGCCGGCAAACTGTCTCTCCCGTGTTCCTTATCTTTGGGCTTTTCTAGGATAGTTAGATGGCGTTGCTGTTTGCAGGGTGGTTGGCTGCGGGGTTTGCGTTGTTCTTTGCGGTCCTGTCACTTCAGGTCGCGGTGACATCCCGGTTTCTTCTCCTGCTTACCCCGGGCGGCCGCGCGGGTCGGCGGCGGGACAGGCGGCGCTGGCGCTGGCTTCGCTTTGCCGAGCCCGAGGTGTTCCCGATGCCTTGGCTTAAGGACCCGTGAGATGTGAGACTGGATCACCGGGTGCGCTGAGCCAAGATGTTTTCCAGCGTGTTTTCCAGCAGGTTTTCCAGTGTATTTTCCAGGATGCGGAGCTTTCGGGGATCGCTGAGATGAACGGGATCCGCCGCCAGGTGGCGCCGCAGGGCGGCCTGTGCCGCTCCCTCTGCTGGTGTCGGGAATGGGATGGGATGGAACATTTCAGTGGGAAGGGACCCGCAACGACCATCTGGTTCAGCTGCCTGAGCGACTCCGGGCTGACCGAGTCACAGCCCGTTGCTGAGGGCATTCTCCAGATGCCTCAAACGCTGCCAGGTCTGGGGCATGGCCGCCTCTCCAAGCAGCCTGTTCCAGGGCTTGGCCACCCTCCCAGTTATGAAATGTTTCCTGATGTCCAGTATAAACCTCCTTGGTGGAACTTTGAACCATTCCCACGCGTTCTGCCATGGATCCTGGGGAGAAGAGCTCAGCACCTCCCTCCCCATGCCTCCTCATGGGAAGCTGCAGAGTGCACCCTGCAGCCTCCCACTTTCCAAGCTGGACAACCCCACAAGTCAGCCACTCTTCCCAGGAGCACATGTGTATGTCATACACAGATTTTCTGGGGACTTTTAAATAATAACTTCTCAAATTTTGTTGATCCTGTGCCATCAACTTCCTAGTGTTGCTCACCTGTGAGGACAGCAGTCCCTGCTTATGGGGACATGTGACAGGGGGGCACTGGGGCCAGGAGCCTGCAGTTGACCCCAGGAAACTTCATGAACTGGCAGCAGGAGGATGACCCTGCTGAGCCCCAGGAGTGGGTGTGTGGGTTCTGAGAGTGCCCAACACTTCATCAGCACCATCCCTCTGCAGCAGGACAATGGCTCTATGTGCTGGCATATGGGATAGCTGGTGCCTATGCACTGTGGCAGCCTCAGGCCAGTGACCTAAAGGCAAGTCACAAGGCTGCTGTTGATGGTGGCATTTCTTCCATGCTGGCAGCTGATGGAATAACAACTGATTCTGCTATTTCTACCCCAATTCTGCTGCTGTTTCCTCACACACACTAAGGCAAAAGCATTTTGTGCCTGCAGAGTTTATTATCCAGTAGGGCTTTCCTCTGAGATGCACACCCTGCAGCCCATCAAATCTCTCTCCTCTATGAAGAAAGCACAGCTGTTCCTCCAAGCACCTTCACCTTCAGAGAGCCCTGCAGGCAGCAGGAAACTCCTCGGGCATGGAATGAGCACACAGACAGTACAAGCAGTACATATTAGTATGAGGAAGCTTAAACTTACACCATGACGCAGGGGGACACCCCGCGGTCTCACAAGCAAAAGGAACAGAAGCTGCTGCAAGACTTGCAGGGCTTTGTATCTTGTTCCTGTGTGATCTCTTGACCTCCTTTCCCAGGGCTTCTGTGCTTTCAAAGTACAGGGATGCTTAAGGTAGTCTGGGGATGACATTGCCTTCTCTGTCTGTCTGTGAGGCTTGTCCTCATGGCACAAGGATCACTCCTTTTCTGTAAAAATAACCTTCTACAACTGCTGTGTCTTACCTGGGGAAGAAAAGTACACATACTGCCTCAGGGGTGTGTGGAAGTGTCTTAGTTTAGACGAAACTAAGATATTCATATGGACCAGGAAAAGAGGAGCTTCCTCCAAAGAATCACCACTGCTTTGGAATTTAGGAGTTTTAATCAGAAAAATTTAATTGAAAAAGAAAACAAACAAAAAACCCAGCAGAGGGTTCTTAACTATATAGATATATAACCAAAAGTAGGACAGAATAAACAACTACACTGTACCTCCAAAGAAAAGAACAACCCCTTTAAATGAAACTGAATTTTTGTCTTTGATCCTTTGGTGCAATTAATATTCACAGACAACAGAGGGTCGCTGCCACGTCTCACCTGGCAATGAATTCTTCCAGTAAGACAACGACAAAAAGGAGTATTGGCCCCTCCAGAGGACTCGCGTGGTAATGGCAGTCACACAGATCAAGATGGAACTCTTCTCAAGGCAGAGAAGGCAGGAAGAACCAAGCTGGGAAAAGGAGCTCACCAGCTCAGGAAACTACCTTGCAGTCCCCACAGCCACCAGAAGAAGCAGAGCAAACCCCCTGTCCGTCCTCCTCCCCACCAGTAAGCTGGAATCCAGAGTCAGCAAGCAGTCCTTTGCTCTCGGTCTTGGCACTTTAACACCCCAAACCTTTATGTTGGGAGGGAAAGAAAAATTTCTTCCCAGCCCCTACCCCACTTTTGTTTGAACTTTTAACAGGAAGGGAGGAAAGTGGGTAAATGAGTGCTCAGGAGATGCCTCAAAACTCACAGGGAATCACTCCATTACATTTTCAGATGTCCAATTTTCCAGCTAACCTTCCACCAGCAGCGTTCAACCCTGTGCACACTATGGAACCCTGTTCCCCTGGGGATGGCTGAACACCTGCCCACCCACGGGAAGCAGAGAATGAATTCCTTGTTTTGCTTTGCTTGCATGCTCACCTCGGACTTTCCCTATTAAACTGTCTTTATCCCAGCCACGGGTTTTGCAGCTTTTACACTTCTGATTCTCCCCCTGATTCCCTGGTGGGTCAATGAGCAGGTGGCTGTGTGGAGCTTGGCTGCTGGCTGGGGTTAAACCACCACAGGCAAATGTCTCAGCCCTGCCTTAAGACATTTTGCTTGCAAAGCAAGGTTACAGGAACCAAATACCACGAGGTAATTTAGGTGGAGACTTTGCAGCACCCCTGATAATATCATGCTTTCACCTAGCATGTGATAAGAGCATGCACAGCAGGCAGTTACTCTAAAGGAACTTAAACTTCCTTAATTATAGGCCAGCATATTTTGCATCTCTTAATCTGCCCTAGTTTTTCCTGGTAAAGGAGCCATTGAACTGTTGATGGGTGGGGTTTTTCTAATTTTTTTTTTATTTACTATGTTGAGGTAAATACCAAAGCACAGTTTACGGCACAAAGCCGTAGATTAAATTGGTCTCACAAATAAATAAATGAGATTCTTTTATTCTGCCCCAAAACATCCTTGTAAGTAATACTGGTTAAAAAAAAAGTCCTTCAGATAGATATCATCCATAAAGAATCCTTGTGTGTGGTTTCATTCCCCACAGACACTGTGTGGTACTTTAGGAGAGTAGTTAATAACTAACACCTGGAATTGGTTATGTAAGTGGACACATATATACACATTTCTATTTATATAACTAATCATACATTCACTTTCAGATTTATTTATTCTTACTCAAGGGCTACTCCAAGCACATGTTGACTGACATACAAATAACTCCAATCAATTGCTCTGTAAATTAAGGACTGTTCTGAGCCTCTCACATGCCTGTGTTAAGCTTCCCATTTGAGCCTCTACTCTGAGATGGACTAAAGATAGCTGGGTGTTGATCTTGGCTTGGGTTGTTGGTTTTTTTTGTTTGTTTGTTTTGTTTTGTTTTGTTTTTGATTTTTTTGGTTTGGTTTGGTTTGGGTTTTTTTCACATATTCTGTATTAGGTGCGATATTCAGATCAAAACCTGCAGCTGCCTGTGAAGAAACTGAACCTTCAGATTTGCTGATCTTGTTTTTGATTGAACAGCCCTCATTTCATTAATTATCACAGAGTCCCTTATTTATTCCCACATTTTTACATGGGGAGATGAATTAAGAGGTTTTGCTAAATAAAATAGTGTTAAGTGGGTACCCAGTGTATTCAAATTCAATACTTGCTCCCAAAACCAAGGCACAAAATATCTATTTTTATCCCTGACCAAAGTCAGAGGTTAGGAAAGCAGTCAGTGAATCTGCATTGCTGGAAAAGGAGATTATCATTTCCTCAGTGAAAGGCTGGGTCAGGAACTTTTCTGTCTGCTTCAAGACAGCAGGACTCAGACAGCTGTCAGGTTGTACAATATGTTTTTTCTTGTTTTTTTTCTGGGTTGCATGTATATATTTATTATCAGCACTTCCCAGGGGTGGTATTTCATTTCCTCTAGAGTTAGAAGGTGTGTAGGAAACATCAGTCAGAGTGTAGACACTGGAAAAAAATGCCTCAGAATTAAGGTAATGAAAAATCTCCCTGCAGATCTGTTTGCCCCAAGCCCACCAGAGATGTCTGCGAGCACTGGATAGCTCATTTTACACCAAACATTCCACCCTGCATAGTCTGGTGACAGGCAGGAAATTAAAGACTCTCTTTTCCAATCACAGTGTATATTTATGAGCGGGCACAAGTTAACTTCCAGGTAGCAGCTAAATTCTGGTATTCCCTAACATGTATGTAAATGCTTGTGATTAAAACTTGAATAAGAACCTACACTGCAGTGAAAAACCACAAAACCACACCAAAGTTTCCTCACTTAAGAAGAGCACGCTGGAATTTCCACAATTACACGTAACTTCCAGAAAGAGAGAAGTTCTGCAGCCTTGCTGATAAACTCTGAACTTCCTTTAAAGGACAAGAAATAAACACTAAGAAGCCTTCAGAGTGAGCTTTCCAAATACAGATATTTCAGAAAGGAAACATGATCAATGGGAGATGGCATCCACATGAGAATTTCGGCTTTTTTCATGTAAGATTCTGGATTAAAATGAAGAATAAATCCTTATGTGGGAGGTTTAAGAATGACAGACAACAAAAATACCAACAAAATACCAGTGATCACAGCAGACACAGGACCACAAAACGAGGTGCCTGGGCTGGTGGTCAGTGTGGGGAGCAGAGCTCTGCTGGCACTGAGGACAGGTGTGCACCAGAAATCTTTCCAGGTAATAGGGTGGTAAGTGAACACCATCCTCTTCTGGGATCTGACATCCAAGATCTTTTCCTGAAGGCAGGCAGTGACCAGGGGTAAGCAAAGGTCACTTGGTATGGGGTAAAAGGGTTCTTTTGTGTATGTTTAGGGTGAGCAGGGGAATGGAAGATGGAGAGACGTGGTTCCTGTTTCTACACCGCAGGTTTGTGAGTAAACCCCATGCCCAGGAAGCTGAGGATTTAGTCTTTCCTTGGTTTGTGAAGGGTTATTTCAAAGGAATCATAGAATCATTGAATGGATTGGGTTGGAAAAGACCTCCGAGACCATTAAGTCCAACCCCTGGGCCAACTCCACTCCCTTTACCACATCATGGCACTCAGTGCCACGGCCAAGCTCACTTGAAAAACCTCCAGGGATGGGGAATCCCCCCCCTCTCTGGGCAGCCCATTCCAATGCCTGAGCACTCTCTCTGCAAAGAAGTTTTTTCTGCTCTCCAACTTCAATTTCCCCTGGCAGAGCTTGAGCCCCCCGTGCCCCCTTGTCCTATTGCTGAGTGCTTGGGAGAAGAGACCAACCCCAACCTGGCCACAACTTCCCTTCAGGCAGTTCCAGACAGTGCTGAGGTCACCTCTCAGCCTCCTCTTCTCCAGCACAAACACCCCCAGCTCCCTCAGCCTCTCCCCACAGCACTTGTGCTCCACTCCCTTCTCCAGCCTCGTTGCTCTTCTCTGGCCCCGCTCCAGCGCCTCAATCTCTTGCCTCAACTCAGGGGCCCACAACTCAACACAACACTCAAGGTGTGGCCTCCCCAAGGCAGAGTCCAGGGGAAGGCTCACTGCCCTGGGCGGGCCTGCTGGCCACGCTAGTTTTGATACAGGACAAGCAAAACTCCAGACACATCAGGAAATTTCAGCTTCCAAGATGGAGTTTATGCCCAAATCCTCCTCTAAACCAGAGCTTTTATATCCATCCAAGGTCACAGTAATTGTGGCACTTTTATCACAAGGGAGGGGGGGAAAACCCAGCTGGTTGTTCCGTTATGAGTTCTCACTGGAAGACATGGAGTTGTGAGGACTAGGTTGGAGATCTCAGCATGTCCTGCCACCGTCAGTGGCTACAGACAGTCAGGAGAGAACAGGGCATGACATACTGAGTGGACTCACACATGGACTGGACGTGAGCCACGTGTGACCAGGTGGGCAGGAAGGCCTGTGGCCTCCTGGCCTGGGCCAGGAATGGTGTGGCAGCAGGGCCAGGGCAGGGATTGTCCCTCTGTGCTGGGGCCAGTTCTGGGCCCCTCCATTCAGGAAGGACATTGAGGGGCTGGAGTGTGTCCAGGGAAGGGAACGGAGCTGGGGAAGGGTCAGGAGCAGCAGGAACAGCTGAGGGAGCTTTGGGGGTGACTCAGCCTGGAGAAAAGGAGGCTCAGGAGGGACCTTCTGGCTCTCTGGAACTCGCTGACAGGAGGGGGGAGCTGGGAGGGGTCAGGCTCTGCTCCAGGGAACAGGGACAGGAGGAGAGGGAACAGCCTCAAGTTGCACCAGGAGAGGTTCAGGTTGGACATCCCGTAGAATTTCTCCACCTGCAGGGTGGTCAGGCTGCCCAGGGAGCTGGAGGAGGGACCATCCCTGGAGCTGTTTAAGGGAAGCGTGGACATGACACTCAGTGCTCTGGTCTAGTTGTCAGTGGTGCTGGGCCATAGGTTGGACTCGATGACCTCAGAGGGATTTTCCAACCTGATTCTGTGACAGTGTGACTAAGTACTGGGCAAGGGAAAGCTTCCCGAGGCCTGACGCGCTTTGTGCGGTCACAGGAGTCCAGACACCAGCAAGCCATTTCCTAAACCGCGTAATCACTGGACCACTTCAGTCACAGCGAGGGGAAATGAAAATAAAACGGCAGCGTGAGGGGCCATGGAGTGCCAGCCCCCGGGGAGAGGAGCAACAGTGTGAGGGGCTGTGAGGCAACAGACCCACAGTGTGAAGGGCCAAGGGGTGACAGATCCATGGGGTGCCAGCCCCCGGGGAGAGGGGCAACAGTGTGAGGGGGTGTGGGGTGAGGGGCCATGGTTTGAGGGACTGTGGGGCGACAGACCCACAGTGTGAGGGCCCGAAGGGTGACACATCCGTGGGGTGAGAGTACCGCGGTGTGAGGTGCCCAAGGGGTGTCAGGCCGCGGTGTGAGGGGCCGCCCCGGGGCCGCCGGGAGTTGTAGGCGCTG
>VWZD01010421.1:1929240-2034693 GCA_013396695.1 Sakesphorus luctuosus | reverse complement strand
CGGCCAAGGCGCATCAGGAGAGCGAGGCCCGGCCCCGCGGAGCCGCCGGCGCTGCCCGCCCCATCAGGCGAGGGACAGGAGACCCGCCCCGGCCGGCAGCGAGCCGGGCCCCGCCGCAGCGCCATGAAGATCAAGGATGCCAAGAAGCCGTGTAAGGCCGGGCCGGGCCGGGGGAGGGGGCGCGGGGCCGGCGCGGAGGGCGCTGCCCGTCCATGGCTGCGGGACCGGCCCGCATTGATGCTCCTCGCTCCGGTGCGTCCCTGTGAGCCGGGGGCGGGGGAGGGGGATCCCCAGGGCTGGCGCTGGAAGGGCTTCTCTTTGGCTAGACAGCGATCCCATCGGGTTCCTGGGTGTGGGTGATATGCTTGATGAAGATGGCACTTCATTGCTGGTGCCTACAGTTGTTACAGCTTTGCTTTTTAAGGGCTGATCAACTTCCGTTTGTTTCCAGAGAGAGTATTTGTTAATATTTGGATGCGAGTCTTTACTTAACATATTCTGAATGTCCTCCTTTAATAAGCACACCTGTAACAATATTCTTACAATTTATTATTTTGTAGCACCGTATTTGTTTTGGAGGGCACAAACGGGGTTCAGAGTGAGGTGAAGGCAAACAAAATGTCTGAAGATTGCAGGTGCTTCTTTGTGGGAAGAGAGATACGGATTGAGCAAAGTTAATCTACATGCAAACGATGTGCTCTCAGTGTAACCAATGCACAGCTGTGCAAGTCAACACACCTGTCAGGCTAATACAGGTGTGCCTGTGCTGAAAGGGATGCAGATGTGGCTCCACCGAGTTTAGCATCTCCTTCCTTGTCGTTGGACTTTCAGACATACTTTCAGGGTGAGTTACTATATAAAAAAGATTCCTAGTTCCAAATTTCTAGGCCTTCTGCTGGTCCTATGGCGTGCCTGGCAAATGAAGAGCACACAACTAAGAGAGGATATTGAAAGGGGATGTTTTAAGTACATTGTTTGAGGAGCCCAACAAGAAAATCATCAAACATGTATTTAAAACAGGAAGTATTAGTGTAGCTCTAGAAATAGCTATTAAAGCTGTGAAAGTACTATGTTTGTTGTGGTCTGTTGGGGAAACCCTAAATGTGCATCTTGTAGGTCACAATTAGTCATTACCTCTTGTTAGTGCCAGTGTGTGGAAATTCCTGAATTTGCTGTAATGATGTTTATGAAGAGGACAGTTGAGACAACTTTTTTTTTCCCCTTTCTCTGGTATAATATTAAGGAATGTTATCAGGACTCTAAAACAGTAACTGGCTGTAAAATGTTACAGTGGTTTGATAATTAAAATTTTGAGAGTATGGCCACTCCTACTGCAGAAACCTGCTATTTCAGGAGTGTCTCTGCTGCACCTCAAAGACTTGTTTTGTGTAGTGATGGATTTAAACCTCATGGTTAAATAACAATGCAAATGTTTCAAGAAGTTTTAACTGCTCAAATATGCTGCAGTTGTACTTGCACTCTTCCAGTTCTTGAACCTGAACTTGAATGTTGGGTTCATGATGGGGACTAGAAACAGTTGGAATTGCATAAGCAGGAGGGGAAAAATACAGTGTCAAACTACGTTGTTTATTTCTTCTTGACTCTTGAACATACTTTAAGCTGATGGCTTTTTTAAAGATAAAGCACAAAGTTTCTTAGGCAATGAACTTTAGACTCATTTTGCTGGTCTCTGATCCTGGTTAATCACATTGACTGACATGGCAGAGCAGCTGGATGTTTGAAGAGGAGCAGATTCACAAAAAAAATGAAGATAGAAAAGTCCATTGCTGTTCAGGGGCTGTGGATACTGCTGTCAGTTTGGCTTAACTGCTCTCATTGACATGAAATCTGAGCTGGGCTCATGATACCACTTTTAGACTGTTTAAGAATTATTTGGCTAAGACAGCTGTAGGTAATTTTCAACACAATTGCTGAGCAGGTATCTGTTCTTTAGATCCAGTGAGTATCTGGCATGTGATGCAGGGGGAAAATGGTTAATAGTTATTTGACGTAAGACTCTGCAGAATGGAATTGAGAAGATTGCTTTAGCCTACCTGTACTTACATCTGTGATGTTTTTAGATTCAGGGAGGAAAGGATTGCACTGACTGTCCTGTCAGTCATAGGGAGGGTAAAATGAAGACACCCAACCAGTCCAGGGCTTGTGATGTGGATACACTGCTTAGCCATGCACGTGTGGCCCTCCCTTCCAGATCTTCCCCTGGCTGGAGCTGTCACTAATTTTATGGAGTAAAAACCATGAGTAGTACAGATGAATTTCTGGAACCAACTTCTGAGATTGGCTGTCCTGGTAAGGGGCTGGTAAGGGGCCATTCAAGTCTCAGTTGCTGGCGTTGGGAGGTGTCATTTTAAAGCAGGATAACAGAGATTCAAATCAGGAAAACTTTGTACTGAGTTATTGTGACAGTGCAGAGGTTGTGGAGTCTTCATTCTTGGAGGATTCTTGAAAAACTTCAGAGGTCTTAAAGTCCTGGCTGGACAAAGCCATCGTTGACCTCATCCAGAGTGGGCAGTTTTCCTGCTGGTGTGACTGAGAGGTCGGACCAGATGACCTCAAGAGGAACCTTCCAAGCAGCAGTTGCGTGATGACTCTTCTGAGGAAACGTCTCTGGGGAAGAATGGTTGGCAATTTCCAAGGAAACTTCCAAAGGTTATTTGTGGATTGGGATGATAAATGTGAGAGCAGAGAGTCTTGCAGAAGTGCTGCTGTGTGGGATCTGCAGCCACTCATTCAGAGAGAGCTTTGCATGTTGGCGGGGGAAGGCAGGAGGGCCAGTGCCAGCTTTCTGTGCTCTCCAGGGAAGCTGGAGCCCTTCCTCTTGGCTCTGGAATGTACTGCACTGCTAAAGGAAAGGCAGAGACTTCTAACGTTCAGTACACTGTGTATGTTACTTTTTACAGTGCATTCCTTTTGATTGTTTATTGAAAATAATTGGAGAACAAATGCCTTCACTTCCCTCCAGGCAAATTGAGACATGCTAATATATGGACATACATAGCAGAGATTTGCAAAGTGCTGTATCAATATACACAAAAAATGAAAAAATCAAGTTTTATTTTCTCTAATATGGTTCTATGGACATGTGAAATAATCATAGAATGGATTGGGTTGGAAAAGACCTCCGAGATCATCAAGTCCAACCCTTGGGCCAACTCCACTCCCTTTACCACATCATGGCACTCAGTGCCACGGCCAAGCTCACCTTAAAAACCTCCAGGGATGGGGAATCCACCCCCTCTCTGGGCAGCCCATTCTAATGCCTGATTACTCTCTAATTACTCCCTAATTGTGGACGTACTGATCCCATGCAGGATTAGTGTAGTAAAATTGATGAAAAATCCATTTAGATTGATAGAGAATCTCTTAATTTTGTTGTTGTTGTTCATAGGACTTGCTGCACAGTCTTGGGTATCCTAGTATTTTCTTATTAGTCCTTGAAAGATGATTACTGGCCAATATCAGATATTACAGGCCCTCATCTGACTGCAGTTGAAAAATGTATTTCTAATGATGTATTAATATTGCCAGGCAAGCTTGTACTGTGTTAAACACATTGTATCTGTGAGTGTTAAATTATGCCTGTGCACGCTGTATCTCACTGTAATAACACCTATCCCCGAGGACATCGCTGCTGAAATGTCAACAAAATTAAGAGAATGAGCAAGGAGGGAGAAGATGAAAGCAGCTGTTTTGTCTTGTATTAGCCTTGTATGGTACCCACTTGTGGATGTGCTAAACCTCATGAAGAGCAGTTGCAGTAATTGCCCATCACCACCTGTCCTCCCACTGGCAAACGTGGCTGTTCTGTAGTGGGGTTAGAGGAGGCCGAGTGGGAAAGTGCAGTGAGATTGTGGAGCGTAATGGAGAAGTTTTCCCATGAGGATAATGAGAGGATGTGCTAAGGTGTGTTAGATACATTTAATTTATGTGTTAATTCTGTCCAGCCCAAATATATTTTGAGCTGGACTTGGATATTTGAACCACAAACCTGTTACAAAACTTGTTAAGGAGAGAAATTCTCCAGTGTCTCAACGACTAAGGATGTTTGAAATGCAGTTTTCTCTGTAGAGGCTCCCAGGCCGTGTATGTCCCTGCACATCAAACAAGGGCACGGTGCTGCCCACCCACAGGTTAATCCTGCTCGATTTGGCAGTTCCTCTGCCTTTGGGGTGTTTTCTCTCAGCCTGTCCCATTGCACTCTGAGCTGCCTTAGCCTGCCAGCTGAGTCAGCTGTTGTGAGTTTGCCGTCGAGTTTTGCTCCACTGCAGATGTTTTAGGAAAATGCTGGAAATGTAAGAGTGGATGCCCGTACACAAAGGAAGGTGAGGCCACACCTTGAGTGTTGTGTTGAGTTCTGGGCCCCTCAGCTGAGGCAAGAGATTGAGGGGCTGGAGCGGGGCCAGAGAAGAGCAACGAGGCTGGAGAAGGGAGTGGAGCACAAGTGCTGTGGGGAGAGGCTGAGGGAGCTGGGGGTGTTTGTGCTGGAGAAGAGGAGGCTGAGAGGTGACCTCAGCACTGTCTGGAAGTGCCTGAAGGGAAGTTGTGGCCAGGTGGGGGTTGGTCTCTTCTGCCAGGCACTCAGCAATAGGACAAGGGGGCATGGAGGGCTCAAGCTCTGCCAGGGGAAATTGAAGTTGGAGAGCAGAAAAAACTTCTTTGCAGAGAGAGTGCTCAGGGATTGGAATGGGCTGCCCAGAGAGGGGGTGGATTCCCCATCCCTGGAGGTTTTTCAAGTGAGCTTGGCCGTGGCACTGAGTGCCATGATGTGGTAAAGGGACTGGAGTTGGCCCAAGGGTTGGACTTGATGATCTGGGAGGTCTTTTCCAACCCAATCCATTCTATGATTCCATAAAAACGCATTTGGAGAAACTGCAAGAAATGTGTAGTTTATGTATAAACACTAAGTGTGTAATAGTTCAGTGTAATTTTTAAATAGTTGTTTGCCTTGTCAGTATTCGGATAGGAATTGGATCAAGGTTTTGTTATCAAAGGCTACACAGTGACCTCAATTAGAAGATAAGTTTTGGGCATCAGAACTGATAATGCTGCAAACTTTCCTAAAGAACTATTGCAGTGCTGGCAGAATTAAACTTAATGTTTTGTGGATTTGGTGGTCATTTTCCTTTCCTCTGCTTTAAGGCAGTATAGAATCCTGAACTTTGGCACGCTTTGGCACTTGTTCCCCAGGCCATGTCTGTACTTGAAGTGCAACAGTTTTAATAATACATAAACTTTCTTACAAAGATGACACCAAATGTTGTAGGCTGTTCTCTGCTGCCACTGACAGCTGTGAATTTGGTTTTTTTCCCATGGTGCAAAGCTCCCAGGCTGAATTAGGAGTTAGCTACTCTTGTTTGAAGATTGGTTCTTGTTAATTTAAAGCAGGGTTGACCCAGAAGGTTACTTCATCTTACAGTGAGAAGGAAGTATTTCAGAGGTGTTTGTGCTTCAGATATGTCATCACATTCTTAGGAAAGAGGCTGACAGGAGTCTGTTTCTCAGTTTTTAAAAGATAAATACCAATAGAGCATTAAACTGTAGAATCTTACACTTGACTCAATAAGGGGGGAGTAGTTAAGTCTTGGAATATGTACTTCCTGCAGCTTTGGATCCAAAATGGGTGTACAAAATCAGAGTACTGTTGGGTGGAGAACTTGGAAGGTTGTGTAATCTGCTGAAGCAGAACTCACAGAAAAGGAAAACACTTCAACTTCTGTGCTTGTATTTACATGAGAGACTTTTCACTGTGATTATTTCCTTTGGTATATAATGACCTTATATGATAAGATAAAAGTAACCTTAAGATTTCTGCCACCAACTGTGTGCACCAAGAACTTGAGAAGTGCAGACACAAGAGAATGAGGCCTCCCTGTGTATCTCTGAAGATAATTATGGTTTAAAAAACAACCAACAGCCACCAGCATGGCTTTTCTTACTCAGCAGAACTGCCACATTATTGCATGACCACAACACTCTTGGTGTGCAGGAAGTGCTTTTCTACATTGCAGGAAGCAGTTCTAGGGAACCGTCTTACACATCCCGATTTTTTGAGGGGTTTCCCCCAAAGCTGTCAGCATGTCTGGAATAATCTTTTGTTCCTGGTTGCTGTGTCTAGGTTGGGACCATGGTGGCACCTGGCAGAGCTGGGGAGTGAAAGAAAGTCTGGATTTGGAATTAAGGAGGTTGTATGTTATGATGCTCCTCTTGCTGTTCTGCAGGAAGTTAAATTTGGTGTGAAGTATCACTTTAAACACCATATGGGGTTGGATTTCCTAGTTAGTGTTCTATTTCATCTATCTGTCTCTTCTCAGTAAAAATCTGTGTTTTGTGTATTCTTAAATAGAGCCTGGCTTGACTTCCTAAAAGCAGAATGCACATTTTTGAAGGAGTTTTATGTAGTCTATTCAAGGCAGTTGGGCTTGTTGAATAAAAAGCTCAGTTGTTGAATAAAAAGCTCGATTCTTACTTTTCTTTTTTTCAAATTGTTGCTGATCTCTGCAGAGAGAAGCTGAACTTTGAAAAGATGGCCCTGGATCAGTTCTGTGAATAGCACTCAAATTCTCAGCAAGGGATACTTCTGAGCTGTTCATCACTTTTTGTGGAATATTCCTAGGAATCAGAATAGTTACAAAGCAGAAGAGCTGAGAAAAACCTTTTAATGACCTAATCCCCTTAGAGCTGTGGAAAAAGTCCAGTTTTAATGCAGAGGAATTGATTCTCCTTATGAATTGAAGCTGTGGAATGGTGCTTACAGTTGTGCAAATCCTCAAACCTGGTATCCGCAGACCTGTAAGCTTGAAGTGACGTTTGTGTAATTGGTACTGGTGCCATCCAGGCAAGTTCCTTTAACTGGGACTGCTGAAAGGATCTAACTGGTGTCTGGGGATGTTTTTTCCAAAAGATTGCATTGCTGGCATTCTGCTCCTGAATCGCTCACTTAAAGAAACATGACCCACAGATACAAGTATAAAAATACTTTTTAGTGTAATTTATATATTCTCAGCACAAGATACACACCCTGCTATTTCTGTCGTGTTCCAAGACAGCTTTTAAACACAACACTGCCTGAGAAATCTTTCATGGATTTGAGACCACACCAGGTGCTGATTCTGGTGTATGTGCAGCGTAGGAGAGGGAGTGCTCAGGCATTGGAATGGGCTGCCCAGAGAGGGGGTGGATTCCCCATCCCTGGAGGTTTTTAACCTGAGCTTGGCTGTGGCACTGAGTGCCATGATGTGGTAAAGGGAGTGGAGTTGGCCCAAGGGTTGGACTTGATGATCTCAGAGGTCTCCAACCCAATCAATTCTGTGATTCTAAGAACAAAAACTTGTGCTGCAAATGTGCCTCAGAGGGCAGCAGCATCATCCTGGGCAGAGAGCTGTGTGTGGTTTGCAGGGATGCACAGGTTCCCTGTGTGCATGTCATGGCCTAAAGAATGCATGTCCTCTTCAGGCATTTCCAGGATTAGCTTGGCTCCTGGAAGTCTTGGAGGAAACTCAGGTGTGCTCTCCCTCAACTAGTCCTCCATCCTGAGTCTCTCTGGCCTTATTTTATCCCTGCAAATGAAAACACGTCCAGTAGCTGGAAGAGGAACTGATGTTTTCACATGAGTTCTTGTTTTCTCCAATCCCTCTGCATCCAGATAGGAGGGATTATGAGCCAAGATCCTCCCAAAGCAAACTGATTTGAAGGCTGCAGCAACAGCACATTTCCATGTTGTGTCCGTATACAGTTATGTTCAAATTCAGTAGAAACAGTGTATTTGTGTTATCAAATTCAGTAGAATCAGTGTATTTGTATTACCAAATTCAGTAGAATCAGTGGGTTTGTGTTGTTTAAAGGCAGCTCAAACATGGATAAATCTTTTATCCTTGCAGTCCCAGCTGACTGTGCCCTTGCCATGTATGTACATCTGTGTATCCCCTTCTGTGTTTGGAAGACAAAATGGCTGTTATTTTCCTGGCTGCACCTGTAATAAAATCAATATAAATCAATCAAGAGTAGCTTACAAGCACAGGAACCCTTGTGTAATACCTCCCTCTGGGTTGCTGGTATAAAGAGTAAGTTAACAGGACGTGGGCCCAGTGGCTTGTCACAACTCCTCCACCTTTCAAATGAAACCTGAGTAATGGACTCACCAGCCAAAGCTTGACAAATTTTCAATTAAAAAAACCGTGAAGCTTCTTGGGGTTTGTCACAGAGGTGAAAACTGACCTATTTCTTCAGTTTCAAAATCCTCAAATGGCTGTTAAATCACTCAGTTAACCCAGAAAGCTGATCCTGTGCAGAATGATCCTGTTTTCCAGCATAAAATACCTTCTTGTTAAAATTGCAGAATGAACTTACAGTTCAACTGTTCTTGTTTTTCACTTGGTGTGTAAAGTTCATAAACCTTAAGATTTATAGAGGTGTGGCTAATGCTGTATTTGCAAAAGCCTCTTGGATCTTTTAACATGGGATGTGGTGGATCTTCTGACAAACAGGCGTGTCTTGCACCACATCTTCCTTTTGTGGGGGACCAGATCGTGGTTATTCAGTAGGCCCACTGAGCAGAAAGAATCCCAAATATTCCAGGTAGGACTTGGCTTGCTGAGTCCTAGTTAAATACTGAATGGGTTGGATTGACTCCTACAGGCGTGTTCTGTTTGACTGGGTGAATCAATTTCCCATCTTTACTTTTGGTCTTGTGACATTTTTTTACGGAAAGAGGCTGAAACTTGGTGAGGTCACTCAATAAATCACCAGCTAATTGTGGTCAAACAGTAAGATGACAAATTTTCTTACATCCAGGGTCACAGGGTGAAGAAGTCAGAGAGAGTGCTCAGGCATTGGAATGGGCTGCCCAGAGAGGGGGTGGATTCCCCATCCCTGCAGGTTTTTAACCTGAACTTGGCCGTGGCACTGAGTGCCATGATCTGGTAAAGGGACTGGAGTTGGCCCAAGGGTTGGACTTGATGATCTCGGAGGGCTTTTCCAACCCAATCCATTCTGTGATTCTGTGATTCTATTCTAAGTCAGGCTTGCAATGTTCAAATCAGGGTTACAGACCTCCTTTATTTCTGCTTGGAGATACATTTGCTCACAGAGTTTACTCTGGTATTTAAATTTAGTTTTTCAAGATGAGTAAGGTAACCAACTAAATCTTTTTTGTTAGTATCTGACAATATTCCCTGGACACCCGTTCCTGAAAGTTGAGGCAACTTTGAGATTTCTTTTTAACTTTAGCACTCAGAAATGAACTGACACACAGCCAGCCTTGACTAAATGCATTAAAATATTTTGGTAGGTCTTTCTTCTCAAGGATACATCCCACTGGTCATGTAAATGCAGTGTAATTGCGTCTGGCTCATGATGACCCTGTTAACATCTTTTTAGTTTTGTTCCTGAGTTTCATGCTCTGTAAGATATGAATTGCATTTGAAGAAATAAATGGGAATGCTAAAAAAATTAAAGGCAAAACCAAGCAAGTTGCAGTGTCAATTAGGAAATAAAAACATGAGCTTCCCAGCTGAATGTTCAGAATCTTTCTTAAACTTGCAGAGTAAATTTTGAATAGTTTCTGGGAGATGGCAATGTGAAAACACTCAGATGAAGATGTTGTCTTTGCTGTGGAGTTTTCAAGTATCTATTTCACTGCACATGATTAGGAAGATTTATTGGTACAGCGTATTTAAATTATGGTCCTTCATGTCATAGACCATGAAATCCTGTTAGGAACTGCAGTCATCCCACAGAACTGACAAAGGAAAAGCACTTGTGGTTTTACTGT
Organism: Sakesphorus luctuosus; assembly: GCA_013396695.1. Lineage (NCBI taxonomy): Eukaryota > Metazoa > Chordata > Aves > Passeriformes > Thamnophilidae > Sakesphorus > Sakesphorus luctuosus. The sequence goes on along the minus strand of VWZD01010421.1, from coordinate 2,024,903 downwards.
CTTTTGGTAGTACAGAAATGCCCCCTTTGTAGCCAAGGTACAAAAAAAAAGAAAAACAAAAACTAGAACCTAAATTCAGTAATATTAATTGTGGCTTGCTTGTAGTTCTTAATAGACCTTTTTGTGATCCCTTTAACTTCAAGGGATATGAATTGGCCACCTTAACTGTGTCAGTTTTTAAAGTGCATGCAAATAAATTAAAGCCTCCTTCTCAAACAAACACATTGTGTGAGGAACTGTTAGAGGAGGAATGCTGGTCCTGCTCTGTTGTCAGCTCTCATGTGCAACCTGCTTTCTTCCCGTGTGCATTGCAGCCTTTATGAAGTGCGTCAGAGCTGTTATTTTAGAAGGGAAGGTTATTTTAATCCTTTGTTCTCAATTTAAAAAGTGCTTGAATTTTATTTATGAGTTGGTCCAGAAGATGTGGTATAGCTGGAGGAGTTTTCATTGGGCTTTCTGAGCACGTGTAATTAGCATTTAAATGTGTGGAGCTGCTAATTTCCCCATTTTTACCTGTGGCCAGAGGGATATTTCAGGTCACGTAAATGAAATGAGCGCGAATTCCATGTTCCTGTGAGGTTTGTTATTCCTGTCTTGTTGAAAAAGAATAGGATGAAGTTCAACAAGGCCAAGTGCAGGTCCTGCCCTTTGGCCACCCCAAGCCCTGCAGCACTCCAGGCTGGGCACAGAGTGGCTGGAGAGCGGACAGGAAGCTCAACAGGAGCCAAGAGTGTGCCCAGGTGGCCAAGAAGGCCAATGGGATCCTGGCCTGGATCCAAAGTAGCGTGGCCAGCAGGCCCAGGGCAGTGAGCCTTCCCCTGGACTCTGCCTTGGGGAGGCCACACCTTGAGTGTTGTGTTGAGGCAAGAGATTGAGGGGCTGGAGCGGGGCCAGAGAAGAGCAACGAGGCTGGAGAAGGGAGTGGAGCACAAGTGCTGTGGGGAGAGGCTGAGGGAGCTGGGGGTGTTTGTGCTGGAGAAGAGGAGGCTGAGAGGTGACCTCAGCACTGTCTGGAAGTGCCTGAAGGGAAGTTGTGGCCAGGTGGGGGTTGGTCTCTTCTCCCAGGCACTCAGCAATAGGACAAGGGGGCATGGGCTCAAGCTCTGCCAGGGGAAATTGAAGTTGGAGAGCAGAAACAAATTCTTTGCAGAGAGAGTGCTCAGGGATTGGAATGGGCTGCCCAGAGAGGGGGTGGATTCCCCATCCCTGGAGGTTTTTCAAGTGAGCTTGGCCGTGGCACTGAGTGGTAGAGGGAGTGGAGTTGGCCCAAGGGTTGGACTTGATGATCTTGGAGGTCTTTTCCAACCCAATCCATTCTGTGATACAGAATTGCTTTAGCTCTTAAGTTCCATGTGTGGCTTTTGCCCTGTAACAAAGCTAATTAATAATCCTTGTGCCTTCACAGCTTTCCCGTGGTTTGGCATGGACATTGGGGGAACATTGGTGAAACTTGCCTATTTTGAGCCCATTGATATCACTGCAGAGGAGGAGCAGGAGGAGGTTGAGAGCTTGAAGAGCATCCGCAAATACCTGACTTCCAACGTCGCCTACGGATCCACCGGCATCCGAGACGTCCACCTGGAGCTGAAAGACTTAACGATTTTTGCTCGAAGAGGAAACTTGCACTTTATTCGATTCCCAACTCATGATTTGCCTACTTTTATCCAAATGGGCAGAAATAAAAACTTTTCCACACTACACACGGTGCTCTGTGCCACCGGCGGTGGTGCCTACAAGTTCGAAGAAGACTTCCGCACAGTAGGTACCCTGTTGTGCCTTAGCCTGGAGCTGATGATGGGTTAAATAGTCAGTACTTTGAAAAACTCTGCAATGCTCAAATATTATTAATTATGAACTCTGTTAAGTATGGTGAGAAATTACAGCCTTCCCCAAATCCACAGCTCCTGTTAAATTGGCTTTCTGCTTTACGAGAGAACGGCAGCTGGAGTGTCATGTGTGAAACAGAGGAAGAGCTGTAGGGAGCCTAAAGCCCCACAGAATGTCTGTCCTGTGGTTTTCTAGTAATCCTTGGGGTGTTAATGAAGTTGCAGGGATAGTTAGTACAATGTCATTGAGCTTTTTATCTGCTGACATCTTAGAAATGACTGTTTGACTTGTAAGACGGGGGAGGAAACCCACAAACCTTGAAAAGACATGCAAACGTGTGAGTTTCACTAAGATAACACTCCTTGGGGCCTCTAGGGTACTTGGTGACCTTTCTTAGTTTTAAATTGATGAAAAATGTTGCAGATTTTTCAATGGATTAAAGACTGGGTATCTCAAAAGTTATCTTTGAGCTTGCCATAACAGATATTTGTACTGCCTGTCTGTTCTTGATTCAGGCCTGACATCCACATTTGTAGTCAGATGGATTTGATGTATTCAGAACTCACCTCTGAATTCTCTTTTGGCTTTATACTGAGAATGAAGTTCCTGAATTAGTTGCCTGAGAGAGCTGCTCAAAGTTGGGCACTACAAATATACTCATAAATTTGTAGCATGTTTGTGCAATGTTAGAACATGTTGACAGTGTCTTTTTTCTTTCTTGACACAGATTGGAAACCTCCAGCTGCACAAACTGGATGAGCTTGACTGCCTTGTCAAAGGCTTACTGTACATAGACTCTGTCAGCTTCAATGGCCAGGCAGAGTGCTACTATTTTGAAAATGCCTCAGACCCCGAGAGATGCCAGAAGATGCCTTTTAACCTGGATGACCCGTACCCACTGCTGGTTGTTAACATTGGTTCAGGAGTCAGTATTTTATCAGTCCATTCCAAAGACAACTACAAAAGAGTAACTGGAACAAGGTAAGTTAAAAACCTAAGTTTGGGTTGTTATTCTGTGGGGCAACAAGCCTCTGTTTTCAAAGTGGTTCCTCTCCTTGACTCCCCCACCTATCCTTTCCCTCACTCTCTAGTATAGCAAAGTATTTTGTGACTAGTTTACAGCTGCACTCATTGGATCCCATTCCCGTGGTTCTGTTATTGAGGAGTTCAGCCTTATTCATCAATCAGTGAGGGATAGAAGTGCTCCATAGTGAGAGTTTTAGAGATTTTAAGTTTTGATAATGTGTGCAGTGAACCTGTTTCTCTTGCTTTGTAAGAACAAATATGTCCACATGTGTTTTACAGTAAATGATCAAGGATCAGTAGTGGCATGATGTGGGTATTCAAAGAGTTTGATTAAGTTCCAGCTTACATTTTCAGGGTTTATAACTAATTGAAACCTCTTACATGGTTACTGCTTGGAAGTGGCTTCTAATAATGTGCAATTGATTGACAGCTGTTTGTGATGTGAACCTCAAGCAGCAAAGCAAACACCTGATGTCCAAGTTGGAGGGCCTTATCTATCTATTTTGTTGGTCAGACATAAGAATCTTTTGTGTGAGGAAATACCGTTTAAAAGCATCTAGTTTCCTTTGTCCTTAGTCTAGGTGGAGGGACCTTCCTTGGTTTGTGCAGTTTGCTGACAGGCTGTGAAAGCTTTGAAGAAGCTCTGGAAATGGCATCCAAAGGAGACAGCACACACGCTGACAAGCTGGTCCGGGATATTTATGGAGGAGACTATGAAAGATTCGGCTTGCCAGGATGGGCTGTAGCATCCAGGTAAGCAGGAGTCTCTTTGTTGGTTCTTTTGTTGATTTGGGGCCTTAACTCTGGGAGTGAAACTAATAAGAACACAAGTGTTCATTAAATCTTTGCTGTAACTCAGTAGTAAGAAGTCACAATTCATGGTCACTAAATTGTTCTCTCTCTCTCCAACCACCCAAGGCAAAACCTCTTGAGAGACCTCTGTGCTGAGTGGTTTTAATATGTGCCAACTTTACACTTTAGTCAATACATTTTAACTTCCTTTATGTTGGTACTTTTTGTTCTCATTTACTTTTTAAGACCGTTAAGAGCTTTAATGGGTGTTTGAGTTTTAGAACAGTTGGGATTCTTGCTCTCCAAACTGTCTTAGATCTGGCACAGAGTCCTTAGTGGTCAAATGTCACATGTAGCTGTGGATTCTTTTCTTTTGTACTGTGCATAGTAAGGGAAGTGCCCTTGTTATCCAGAACTTTTCATTGGTACAACTTAAATTTCCTTCTGTCAGCTGCTTGTTTTCTGTTTCAGAGGGTTGTGTGTTCCATCATAAAACCATTCAAATTATCTCTGGCTTTCTTCTACTTAGAGAATAGAAGAATGGGTTGGTATTTGAGTGAGGAAGCAAACGTGGGAACTGGGAGGATTCACCAGTCAGACTTAGGCAGTGACTTAATTCACAGTGACTGGATTTGCAGAGTAGTCTTGCCAAAGGATAAGACTGCATTTTGCTGTGGATGGTTCTTCATGGAAGTCAGTCTGAACAAAAATACTTTGTTGGGGGTCATTACTGTGATAAGATTGACTGTTTCCTGTGAAGGAATAAATACATGTGTGTGTCAAATTGCTGGTTTTAACACAGACTTTGAAAGGGAGCACCTCAAGAGCAAACATGAGGCTTAAGTTCTATTACAGCATAAAAATTATATTCTGAAAATATTTCAAATGCACTTTAATCACTTGTAATTAATGGAAATTTTTCCTGTTCTAGTTTTGGGAATATGATCTACAAAGAGAAGAGAGAGTCTGTTAGTAAAGAAGATCTTGCAAGAGCCATATTGGTCACCATCACCAACAACATTGGGTCTATTGCCCGGATGTGTGCAGTAAATGAGGTAAAAACTGACAAGGAAATGGTACATCTCTAGGTCTGTTTTTGTTTTCAGATTAAATGACTGCTAAAATGGTGTGTAATTTTAAACCTTTTGGGACATTCTCAAACGAGGAAATTCATGCAGTGTTATGTAGCCTTGGGTTGGGCTCACAGTCATCCTGTTCAAGTCCTTCATCACAACATCCTGTTACTTTCACTTAACATTGGATTTATTTCAGCGAATGGGGAAAATTAAATGATTTTTCACTTTTTTACCTTTAACTTGATTAAAATTCACAGCTCCCCTGCAGTATTTAACCCCTGTCCTGGTGTGATGCTGAGGTGTATTGAGGGCTGAAGATGAGAGGAACACCTGCTGTGTCTCACTGTCTTCGGCTTCTTTACAGTGCTGCCTTGTTGCATTCATGTCAAGCAGCATTGTACAGGGCTATGAAGGCACTGAGTCTTCTCTACCAAACAGAACTATCATTCATCTGATTTCACTTGTAGCTGGGCTGTTTCTTTGGCTTAATTACTGAAAATGCTCACTTAATTTGCAACACAAATGCTACTTGTCTGTAAATTAAATCCTTTAATATTTGAGGGTTGCACCGTTTTTCCTTTTCCCCAAGTGTGCCATGTTTTAAATTTTGGAACCATGTTTTAATTGTGGGTTGTTTGGTTTTTTGTGGGTTTTCTCTTGCTGGAGACAGCTTGCTCTTTCATAGCTCAGTTTCTCAAAGCTGTGTTAAAGGGTGAAAAGAATTAATTCTTTGCTGTTTTTCTCTTTTCTTTTTAGAAAATAAACAGAGTTGTGTTTGTTGGCAATTTTTTGCGTGTGAATACTTTGTCAATGAAGCTTCTTGCGTATGCACTGGATTACTGGTCAAAAGGCCAGCTGAAGGCCTTGTTCCTGGAACATGAGGTATGCTGGGCTTCATTTATCTCTGTGTGTTGTTTCACCATAAATCAAAAATGCATGTATTGAGCAGCTCTCATGTGATATCCTGAGGCACCAAGTACTCAGTAAACATTAGAAGTGAGAGGAGGCTTGTCATGCTGGATTGGTTCTCTGGGAACAGCTCTCTGCCAGGGAAGGACCTCAGTCACTCTGGGGTACCTCAGTGCATGCTGTGGGTCTGTGGAGAGGGACAAGGAAATGTTCAGCTCTGTGCCCAGGGTCAACAGTCTCTCTGGAGTTTGGGTGGAAACAATACTGAGTGTTGTATTTCAAAGAGTGCAGAGATCTAAAGCTTTCGCCTTTGAACAGGCCCATAGATCTTGGCTGGGCTTGAGCAACATCCTGAAAGTGGATACTGCCTTTGACAAGGCCAGCTTTGATACCCCCAGAGCCCTCAGAGCTGTTGGAGGGATTTTATTCTCTCAGACTAACCTGCTTTGGGGCAGCTTCTGCCATCCCCATCAGTGTGTAATGCTGAGAGTTTTCACCTGTTCTGATCAAAATGCAGGCAAACCAGTATCCATTACTGGTGCAGCAGTTGGGAGATTTGGAGCTTCTTGGCAGTGGGTTGGAAGTTTATGTCCTCAGTTTGTAGGTCTGCAAATATTACAGCATTAGATCTGTTCCCCTTCAGCTGATTCTCACAGCCTTTTTCCTTTATTGCTTATCCCAGGACTGACAGTCTGGGCCAGTGTCTGCAGTGACAGCAGAATATTGTGTTAGTTCTTCACGTTTTTCTTGGGTAAATGTTGAACTCTTGCATTTACTCAAGTGTATATTCCAAACACTTCAGTATTTCATAGTTATAGGGAGAGGGAACATTTCACTCCCCCACAGGGGAAAGGTGATCCAACAGGAGAACGTGGCTCTTTATATGATGTACACATTGAAAATTGTGAGGTGCAGGTAGTTTAAGAAATTCTGACTTTGGGAACAGTGTTGCTATGGGTATTGAAGATCTTTTGGCAACCAAAATATGCAGCTTCTGTAGGAAAAAGGAACAAAACGTGATTTCCATGCTTTAGGAGTCCCTGATACTTGCCTTGCAAGCCCTGCAGTGCATGGTGAGGCTTGATGTGATTCCCTAAAGTTAATCTAGATATGAGGGATAAAATGTTTGTTTCACAAAGCTTTAAAAAATTATGGGATATTATATATTAAAAGTCTGTGGTGTGCTTTCTATTGGTCCCATCAGATGATTATTGTCACTGAAATGTGATTGGTGCAAAATTCAATACTGTACTTAAACCTGAATGTTTCTATTCTTTTCTTATTTTTAACAGGGATATTTTGGAGCTGTTGGTGCTCTACTTGGGCTGCCAAATTTCAGTTGAGATCCCAGATGTCACTACACTGAACTATTTTCCACCTGAACAACACTTGTTTATGGCAACGGGAGTTAAATCTGGGGAGGGGAGGAGAAACCAGCCGATTTTCTGTTACTGTTTCTAAGCAGTGATGATCTACTGAGTGTTGCTGTTCTAAGGAAGGGGGTTTCACTCTGGGCACTGGAGAATGAACTGTTTGTGGTTATCATTTATGTTCTTTGGTTCATGTAGCCAGTAGTGAACTCTTCACATGCAATACATCCTCTGAAAACAACCTTCCAGAAATTCCACAGAAAGGAATGCCAAACTGTTAAGTGCTCAGCAGGAAAATATTGCAAGTTTACCCCTGAGGCTTCAGGCCTATCAGTTTGGTTTATAATTAATGAATGAAAAATTATTTTCATTAGTTATAGTATATTACGAGCACAATTTCCCATGTGTACTTACAGAAAACAACTTTAAAAACAGCAAGGTACTATCTACAACATGAGGAAACTGTAGACAATTACTTTCCACAGTAAGAATAGTAATTATTTTATGTCTAATAGAAGTAATATTAATGCTTTAATTTTCAGTGGGAAGAATAGAAACACAAAGAATGAGCCAAAGCAGCAGATTAAGCAGTTAATGTTTTGTAAGTTGCAAAACATTACTTTCTTCCTTTATTTGAAAATGCAGCTGATATTTTGGAAAGATCCCTCTGACTGAGTTTGGAAAAGAATCTAGTGATTAATGAAGGCAGGTTTGGGGGATTTGGGGTTTTTTGTTGGGTTTTTTTGGGGGGGTTTTTTTGAGGACATGACTTCCAAAATGGCTTCTGGATTTTTTTTTGTCCCTTTTATCAGTCCTGCCATCCTAAATCATTATTTGTAAAAGTACCACAAAGCCTGAGAGAGCTGAGAAATCTTTATAAAATAGAGTAAATATGGGACCTCACAATTCTGATGCTTTGGCTCACTTCTGTGGAGATCGGGAAAATTTTTGCTACTAATTTGAAATTATGATTTCTGCTTAATTTTGTAAGAGTTGATCAGAATCTAATCAGATGTTAAAAATGAAAGGTTGTTAGCTTACTGTTGGATTTGGGAGGTTTGGTTTTGAAAGTTGAGGGCAGCATCAGAGTTTGTATTGCAGCACCAAACGGACCAATATTTAGTGCACTTGCAATATGGAACATCAAATTGTGGCCTTGGGATAAAATCCACACTCTGGAACTGATCTTTGGGGTTTTCTGTAGACTTTTAAAATTTACAGTTGTGATTATTGTAATAAGTTTAGTCCTGAAGCCAGGGCATGAGATCTTAAACTTACAAGACTATTATACAGTCATTAGCTACGTGAATCTTTGTGGACTAAAGAGCTACCCAGTTTTATTACATTTTCATGTTAAATATTTCCTGTATGTGCATGAGGAGCAACCAGACTAGAACACGTTGATATCTTGGGGTTTAAGGTATTTTTAAAACGGATTGCTCAAGTATTCCACAGCATGGCTGTGTTGTATTTACAGAGACATCCACCTAGTGTGTTAGAAACCCTGTGTGCTACTCCAGTCTCCTCTTTCTTACAACCCAAAGCCCCGTGCTAACATCATGTGTTACCTCTGAAAGTTTGCAGTGGTCCTGTGAGAGCACAGTACCTTAGAGGAGGCAGCTCATGAAGCCCAGTTCCCATTGCAAATGCAGTTCCATTTATTGTTCCTTTTCCCGGTACTTGTACTCCATTTCCATTGTGCTTGCTTTGAGGTTTCACTTTAGGCACAAGCAACTGCAAATCACACTCACAGTTCAGCTGTTCTAATGCTAAATCAGAGCATTCAGAAAATAAGTGAATACGGTTTTTGTAGAATATCTTTATAAATGCTGTATGTTGTTCTTTTGGGTTATGATTGACTATCAAAAGTAAACTTTATGTGGTTATAAAACTGTGTAAAAACTTAATTTTCTGAGTGTTCTGACAGCCTGCTGAAAATTTTGCAAACTAACTGCATATTTTATTTGCAAAGTGAGGTACTTTAAGACATGTACTAGAAACAGTAGAAACAGTTCCATTAGAGACAGTTCCTTTAGATCGTGTTTGTTGCTACTTGACTTTTCTTTTGGTGATACTGAGAGTCCTCTTGAAGCAACAGTTAAAGCTACTTATTTAACCAAAAGCACACATAGAAGGTGATTGCCTAATATCCATGGTTAATTAAACCCATTGAAGTTTACGTGACCTAAGACACATTTTTAAAGTAAATTTTACAGAGCTACAAAGTATACAAGTGGAGTAATTCTTGAATAGCTGTACTGTATAGAAACTACTGTGAGAATCAAAAAGTGTGCCCTACCTCTGGTTCACTTCCCTTAAGCTTCAAAAAAAACTGGCTTCCTGTTGCCAGTTTTGTCAGCACAATTGTTACTTCATTACAAAAGCAACCAGAGCAGTTGTCAAGCCCTACTGTAAGGCCCAGGGGTCCTGTATTTAAGCCACATCTTCGGGTTTCATCTCATTTTCTGTCAGCTTAGAACTTGTTATTTGTCCCCAAAGAGTGACTCTACCACCAGGAGAAATGATAGGCATCACAAATAGTTGCAAGATAAGCCTTAAAGTCTTTTCTTTGATTGAATATTCTCTTCTAAATAGGTTGAAAAGGATTTTTTTTATACAAATCACTGAAGCAACTTGTTTTTTTCCTGATCTTCTCACTTTTTACTTTCACCCTTGCCATTTCCTCAAAGCTGACTGATGGAAGCAGCTTTAGGGTGAATGGATGCCATGTTATCTGCTACAGTAGAGAAAATGTGGGGTTTTCTCAGGACTACTGTTGTCTTCTCAAGTGGAACCACTTCTCTAGAAAGTTCTATGATACTTTTAAAGTAAAATGCAAAACTCATTTTGAATGTGTAATCATTTTCAGCTCAGCCATGTGAGTGCCTTTTAATTTTTTCATGCAATGCCAACTTTAATGGTACTGGGACTTTATCCATGAGGTTTCCTAATGGGTGTTACTTGCAAGATTTGGCCTCAAGGTCTTCTGCCTGTGGACCACAGTAATGATGATACTTTGCATATTCCTGCTGGTGCTAAATCATTTGTTGAAAATAAAGAATCTAAATAGAAATTGTAAATAAAATATTTATGGCCTGACTTTAAATTTATCATTTGCCAATAGTTTTTGGCCTTATTTCAGGATTCCCTTTTGGGTTTGTTGGGGGGGTTTTTGAGTCTGTGGACTGTGTGTGTTGATGTGGCAGGTCATTGGCAGATGTGGCTCCCTGTGCTTTCTGTAAGGCCCATAATGCTCCCATAATGTGGTGCATTAGGATACAGATGACTTTTCACTGCTGCATTTCCATGTTATCCTTCATCTTGTTGTTGTAGCTGTTGGCACAAATAGTGTCAAACAGATCTGAACTGGCATTTGTTTTCTGCTAAAACTTCAAGAAATTCAGCCATTACTGAAAGCATTTTGGGAAGCTGTTGAGAATTCAGAAATACCCATTTAAAGTAATTTTAAAATCTAAATGTGCTAATTAGCCGTGCCTATAAACCGAACTGGAATATAGTGTGTCAGTTGCTAATCTTTGCTATAACTTGCAAGCATTTCACAATTCTAGCATCAATTTAAGAACATTGTAAATACAGGCTTTGGGAGGAGTTATATTAGTTTCAGATCATGCATTACAAAAGAGTTTATAAGACTAGTGAATTAGTATTTTGAGACAAATTACAACATCTAGAACATGTAAATTAGTGTGCTGGTGTTAGGGCATAGAGGGCTTTGGATAATCTGCACTTTTACATTCTTGAGTTTTGGCATTTTAACAAAGGAGCATTTAATTTTCCATCCACTGTCTCATCTTATGCAGGCCTTGTAATCACCAGTTGCTGTCTTCAAACATTGTTTTAGTTAGCAGAGCAGGCAGGCAAATTGATGACTTGTAAACCCTTGTAGGATGAAGTTCTCGAAGAGCCATTTGGTTAAGTTGCCTTATTCTATTACATTGCACTCATGGTATGTCTCTGCTTTCTTGTTTACTGTTCAGACACTGAAGATGTGATGTAAAAATACGTGCTACAAATTTTTATTCATAAATTACTGATGAATACCTTTGTGTCACCTGTTAATACAGCTCTTGTAAATGATGCCTTTATGCCATCTGTAATACAGCTCTTGTAAATGGTTTAAATTATTTTTTTTATAGATTCTCATTATTGAATGTACAGATTAGATCCCTTTAATATGTCACTGAGTAATTTGATTTGGGCCCAAATATGGCCAATGCTGTAATTCATCCCATCGAAACTGTAAATAATTCTTTACTGCTTGTTTGCATGAACAAAGTTTGGATTTCATTTGCTTTGTCATAACCCAACTCCTCTGTCATGGGCCTCCTTTTTACAGTTTATTTTCCTGGATTTATTACCATTTGTTCTGTACGAATGTTGAAACAGTACTTTGTCTTTTCCTAATAAATAATTTGAGATTGTTCATTGTTGGCCTGCGTTTGTGGGGTTTGGGAGAAGGATTTCTGGGTGTGTTCTTTTCCTTCAGCATCATAAATTGCTGTGGTGTTTGATACTGAGGGTTGGGTGGAACATTTTTATGCTACACAACATGACTGGTGTGGTTTCATGTTCTTTTCTTCATCTCGTCATCCAGTTCTTCACAGCTGTGTTTTTAGAACATTGGATGTCCCAAAGAACGTTTCATTTCGCAGTATTGAAGGATAAAGTGTGCAGTGAAGGCACTGGAAACCTTCCCTTTCCAAATTACCTGGAGAGCTCCTGCTGCTTCCTGGGGTGAAACCCACTGGTATTTTACTGTTGAATAAAATACTTCATGTATGAACAGCACGTTAGGTATAAACTAATTACTCCTCTGTCAGAATTGCCCTTTGCCTCTGTTTTCAAAAGCCAAATTACATCAACCTGAAGTTGTTTGAACATGGATGCCTGATGGTCAGGAAGTTGTGAGGCATGAAGCCCTTGCCACAGCAGCATGTTGGCAGTGCATCCTGTGACAGGCTTGCTGTGTCAGGGACAGTTCTTTAGGCTTCTGTGCAAATATTTTAGCCATCCCAACCACAAATCTTTGCTTTAAACTGCCAAAAATGAAAATTCCCTTCTGTATTGTATCTCCACTGAGCCTGGCAAAGAGAACCTCTGCACCACAGTGATATTTTTTAAGGGAAATGAGCTGCTGAGAAACACAAGTTCCTTCACAGGTTGAGGGGGTGCTGATTTGTTCAGTGTGCCTTTTCTTTTTTAGTGCAGAAATGCCTCTTAGGGTGAATTGCAGCAGCCCTTTGTGGGAGCTGGTTTGCATTTCAGCAGAAGTCCTGAACTGCTGGTGCAGCCCTTGTGCAGGCTGGGAATGGGCAAACTGTGTGAACTTCATTTACTTCTAGTTTAGCTGTTGATCAGATATTTTTATACAAGTTTCTATGAAACAACCTACTCTAAGATGATTCAAGCCAGCTGTGTTTGAATTGTTGTTGGACTCAGAAATGCAAACCTCTAATAATACAACTTCCCTCTTTTTAGAATTAAGGATTAAAAATTATTTGCCCTTTTTCCTGGAGTGCAACCTCCCTGCTCTCTGGGCCTGTCTGTCCATCAACAGATATTCAATAAGTAGATCCACTTTGCCATTTTGGGCTACAGCACAAGAACAGTAGTAGCCGTCACCTTGTGCCCCGTGTGTGGGAGAACCAGGGGTGGCCACATTCTGCTGTTCCCAGCCCCGAGGGAGCAGGCAGATGTTGACCAAGATCTACAGGTTTCTGGCTGCTTGGAGATCAGCCTGCAATCTGTGAGTAATACAGTGTTTTCCTCCCTTTGCTGAAGGGGCCATGTTAAATGTATAAAAGGCTGAGTCTTTCACAACCCAGGTGTGTCCAGATAATGCAAATTATCGAGCTGCCTCTGGCATAATCTGTTCATGTACTTTTTATACCACAGACTTTGGTCTGGTTTGCTGTTTGTGTAGAGTTCCTGATGCCACTTGATAGCAGGCAATACAAATTCCCAGGGGAAATTCCCTGGTAGGTGTACAAGGATTTACAGCAGCAATTGAAGAGAAAAAGGCATTTCTTTTCAGACTTTTCAGGTCCCTGTTGGGGAGCTGCTTGCAGGGTGTGGGGAATGCTGAGCTGGTGCTTCAGGCCAGCCCTGGGACTGCAGGCATGGCTGGGGTGGACAGCACCAGCCCTCCCATGGGTGCCTCTCCCTGCTTCCCACCCAGTGTGGTGCTGTTGCTCCTTTGTCCCCTGGTTAAGCAGAGACTTCAGGAATGGATTCACCTTTCATTGAAGGCCCGTGTCTGAGCTGATGCTGTACACAAACACCCCAGGAGCAGAGTGCATAAAGGATAAGGGTGGAAAAAAGTACAACCCAAACAAACTCAAAACTCAACAGTCTGCAAGACTCCATACTTTGGAAGTTGATACCAGGAGAATTGCACGTGTGCAGCATCTAATAAATAACCTGATCTCCTTTCTGGCCATTTATTTTATTTCTTTTAAATTTGCAATTGATTCAGCTTTCACAGAATCACAGACTATTCAGAGTTGGAAGGGACCCACAAGGATCATCGAGTCCAACTCTTAAGTCAATGGCCCACACAGGGGATTGAACCCATGACCTCGGTGTTATTACAACCAAGTTTTAACCAACTGAGCTAATCTTCAGTCTGGGATGTTTAATGGCAGCCAGTTTTTAAGACAGCCACGTTCATCATCCTCTGGAAACCAGTCTGCTTTCCATTTCCTGCCCCTCTTTCCCAAATCCATGGTCCCACAGCTGTTGGTGTGGGGATCTACAGGCAGGGCCATCTGGCAGGTCCTGCTTTAGGCTGAGGTGTAACATCAGCTCCTGGTTCAGCCAGGAAAGGTGAGGAATTTCATCAGCGTGAAGACATTTTTCTTAAAAACTTGTAAAAGGGGTCACTGATCCTCTCCAGCCATCATTTGTAGGAGGTGTGTGGCTCCCAATTAATCCATTATTACATTCCAGCTGTCTGGTATTTTTTGGGTGCTTCTCAGCTCAAACTGAGACCTGCATGAGACAGGAAAACACTTTGGTCCTGCAGTTCTCACATCCTTTGAGGGTTTGATTCTGCTACCAAAGGAAAACAAACGACGTTGAGGACGGAGTAAAAAAACCTTCAGACAAATAGATACTCAGACTTGCTAAGGGCAGTTTTAAAAAATGTGTTCCAGCTCCCACCAGGAATGTGTTTTGGATGTTATAAGCATTTTTCACACTGAACACTGCTGCTCTTTGCTCTGAAGGGTGAGAATGGAACCTCTGGGGATCTCATAGAAGGGGTGTGATTTCAAGTTCTCCATTTTCAGCTGCTTTTCTCCCTCACACTGGGACCTTGCACAGGGAAGGGGGGCAGAGAGTTGCCAATGCAAACAGCTCTGCTGCCAGACCAAGAGAGGAGCTTTAGGCAAACATTGCAGTATGCAGGAGGCTCTCAGCACACAGATATGGTTACAAAACACTCCACAGCATGTTCCAGCCTCCAAAATTAATGTGGTATTAATTAATGTGGTATTAATTTTAAGCTGTTTGCTGGCAGTTCACTAGCTCTGGTTGTGCTTTGGCTCTGTGTCCTTCTTCTCTGTATCGACTAACAAACCCAAGATTAATCTTGACAAAATAACTGCTCATTTCCCACCCTGGGCTCCACAGGCAGTGCCTCAGTGCTGTGATTTCCCCCAGAGGGTCAGTTGGGTGGTTGGGAGTCCCTTCTTGCCTGTAGCCCAGACAGTGGCACTAAATGCTCACCCCATGAGGTTTTGTATGATAAATATGTGACACGTGGGAACATGGTTTAATTGTGGGCTTGGCAGTGCTGGGGGAATGGTTGGACTCAATGGTCTTGAAGGTCTTTTCCAACCTAAATGTTTCTGTGTCTTCCTTTAACTGGACATGTTCAAAAAACATATAAATGTGGTGCTTATGGACATGGTTTAGTGGTAGACCTGGCAGTGCTGGGTTAATGGTTGGGCCCTCATCTAGAGACACATATATTTCTAATTTAGCTGCCTCTAGCACCTCTTCTAGAAGACCTCTAACCCTGGGTTTGATTTACTGGATATTAAAAATATCCATTAAAACCGTTGATAGTTTGTGTGAGACCTAAATTACCCTTATTGGTACAGTTTAGTATCGTATTTCAAGTCTGCATCTCCTTATCATCATCTTCATTATTAAATGTATATTCCACCCATCAGAGGTGCTTATACTTTGACCAATACACATTTTTAAAGCAAACTTTCACATAAAAACTGTGGGATTTTTAAACCATCCCAGTCCGAACTCAAAGTTTCTTGATAAGCAAGATTTGGATTATTTTACTCCAAGCAATGTGTTTGCAAGAGGAGTCACAGCTATAGCCCCAGTTGAAGAGCTCTGCCTGAAAATTGGCCTATCCCTGCTCTGTGCTTGCAGAGGTTGTTCCAGGTTTGTTGGAGTCAGGAGACCCAACCCTGCCTTCGTCACCACTGCAATCATCTCTTAGTTCATGCTGCCTTCTGCAGTTCCTCCTGGACATGGTGGTTGGTTCCAGGTGGGCTTCAGTGGGAGACTGAAACTCCTAAAGAGGTGAAGCTATTTCAGAACCGTTCTGAAGTTATTTTCAAACATATTTGCTATTCCTGTCAAACTATGTTTTATCCAACTGAAAGAGCACTCTGGGACACTTGCTTGATCTGGCAGCATACCCATGGACTTGGGTGTTTGGGGTATCCCTGGGGTGTATTCCCACCCTGCAACCCATCACTCAGAGGGGCTGCACCTTATGCTGGTCCGTGGGAACCTCTCTCACCATCCCAGGGGCAGTACAGACAGTTCACAGCAGTTAATGATTCAGCTCAGGAGCATTTGGTCTGAGTCCTGCAGTCACTTACAGAAGCAGGTTTAATTTCTCCTCAGAGCAGGCAGGACATGTGAAGCAAGTGTGACACGTGCTGCTGCTCATGTTCCTGCTGTCAGCAAATCCTGCACACGAGAGTATAAACTGATGGGAGGGAAGGCTGAGCCTTTGCTTCTGGGAGGTGAAACACTGGCTCAGAGTTTGCCCCAAACAAGCAGACAGTGTTGAAGCTAAAGGTTGGTTTCACACTCTGTGGGTTCCCGTGTTTAGGACATGCTGTTTAACCTAAAAAACACGTTACAATGTGATGTGATGGCACATTAAGGCTTTTGGTCACTCCTCACAATATTTAATTAACACATCACTGGTCTCTAGTCACTGGAAGTGTCACTGCAGTTGTTGGAACAGATTTCTCTGAATCAGAGGGTGTCAACAAAATACTAAGAAAAATGTCACACTCAAAACCTCCTTCCCAGTTGCTGCAGCTCACATTGATAGGAAGTGTTGCTGGAGGAAAAAAAAAAATCCAGCACTTCTAGAGAGATTTCCTAACAGCCCTTTCAACAGATACCAAAGTAGATGTGTTGAAATAACACTTGTCACTTACATGTTTGTTTGAAATATGATTCTGGTTTAGAGTATCATTCATGATTCCATTCAAATGCCTGTGTTCCCTGAAGAAATACGAGACTGCTCTCCCACCCTCTCCAGCTCCCACGCATACAACAACAGCATTTTACTCAAAGGGAGTATCTCTTTCAGACTCAAATAATTTGCTGTTTGGCTCTTCATTCTCTGTCTTCAGAGACATGTGATCCTCTTGAGCTGCCAATTTTTAGCCTGGTATAGGATTATAAATATATCATTCTCATGCTATGAAAACTAAAGGGTTGGGGGTTTTGGTGTGTAGTTTCTCTTTGTTTGTTTGTTGTTTGTTGGGGGTTTTTTTGCACAACATTTTTCTTTTAGAGAATTTCCTGGGAAACTGAGTGTGTTTTATTTTAAAAATAAATTAAATAAATCATTCCTTCAGCTCTTAACTCTGCTTTTCCTGCTACTTGGCTATGGATGATCTCTGTGTAAATTGCTGGAAAACGTGCCTTCATTCTTAAAATACTTTCAATCCCTTTTTATTGAAAAGGTATTGAGTTTTGTTGTGACTCCCTCGTGCCTTCACAGAGCTGCTCTGCAGGGCACAGCCACTCCCCAGAGTGTCACTAGTCATTCCTCAAGGGCAGAACTGCTGCTGTGGGGCTGGTGAGCACTACACCTGGTCCAGGGTGTTATCTCTAGCTGCTCCTGAGTGCCTGCAGCACTGCATTTTTGGCCTTGGCCCCAGCAGCACACACATCCCAGTGCTCACCAGTCCTGTTGAAATCAGGTTTGGCCCCACTGGAGCCCAGAGCTGCTCCCAGCAGCCACCACGGAGCCTTCATAGAATCATAGAATGGATTGGGTTGGAAAAGACCTCCGAGATCATCAAGTCCAACCCTTGGGCCAACTCCAGTCCCTTTACCAGATCATGGCACTCAGTGCCACGGCCAAGCTCACTTGAAAAACCTCCAGGGATGGGGAATCCACCCCCTCTCTGGGCAGCCCATTCCAATGCCTGAGCACTCTCTCTGCAAAGAAGTTTTTTCTGCTCTCCAACTTCAATTTCCCCTGGCAGAGCTTGAGCCCCCCGTGCCCCCTTGTCCTATTGCTGAGTGCCTGGGAGAAGAGACCAACCCCCACCTGGCCACAACTTCCCTGATGTGGCACTTCCAGACAGTGCTGAGGTCACCTCTCAGCCTCCTCTTCTCCAGCACAAACACCCCCAGCTCCCTCAGCCTCTCCCCACAGCACTTGTGCTCCACTCCCTTCTCCAGCCTCGTTGCTCTTCTCCGGCCCCGCTCCAGCCCCTCAATCTCTTGCCTCAACTCAGGGGCCCAGAACTCAACACAACAGTCAAGGTGTGGCCTCCCCAAGGCAGAGTCCAGGGGAAGGCTCACTGCCCTGGGCCTGCTGGCCATGCTAGTTTTGATCCAGGACAGGATCTCATTGCCAGGCTGTGCCTGAGCTCAGGCTGTGCTGGGACACAGGACAGTGGTTTGTGGGTGAGCCAGCTGGTCCTGCCAGGACTAAATGCCCCTTGGTGCCCCATGTGCTTGGCATGGCTGTGTTTCTGTTGCACAGTGAACAATTTGGGCAGTGGTGCCAGTAAAAGCACTGACATGATGTGTGTGAATAGGCAGAGAGAGCAGAGGGGGGTGTGATGGGCTTTGGTAACCCTGGGTACCTCCTCCCCACAAACCCTGCCCTTGGCAGAGTGAGGAAGTGAAACTGCTCAAACAAGTTTTCTTTAGTGATTTAGGCTTAATAGAATCTTAATAGAGTTTGTAAATTATTCCCACAAAATCTGACATTGGTCCTTTTAAGCCGCCTATTTCCTCCTTCAGCCCTGGTGCTGTTACTGAAGTGGCTCTGTGTTCCCTCACCACAACAGTGCCCTGGTCAGAGCTAATACCTTTCCTTCTAGGGCAGCAGCTCCTGGATCTCTCCTCATGCCTGCCCAGGGCTTCTGGTTCAGGGGAATGCCTCGTGGTGGAGCTGAAGGAAGTGCCTCCAGCTGGTGCTTACATTCAAATGTTTGCACTAGCATGTTCCCACTAGGCTGCCTGAACAGCAAAATATTGAGTTCAGTGCACTCTCACTACTTGATGTTTTTATCATTTAAGGCTTGAGACAACTTGTAAATGCTTAAAATAGCGTGAAAATCCCTGTGCTGGCACAGACTCCCAGCCGTATTGGAAGGCTGTCTGCTGTTCTCCCGGTGTGGAAGTTTCATGGGTTCCAGAGAACAATTATAGTACAGAAAAATTTTAAATAACCAAAGCTATGTGGCAGTTATCATTTAAAAGGAAATCCATAGCTTAAGGTGTCAGAATAACAAGCTATTTAAGAATCAGAACTGATCAGCAACCAGGTGTCCATCATGTGAGAACCTTGGCCTCAGAGCATTCCATTAGAGGGCCACCATTGCTTTCCATAATTTTTTAAAGGTATTAAATGATTTTTTTTTAATATAAATTACAAATTGGTGCACTATTTCCAGGTTCTGTATGTTCCAGGAATGTAGTATGTATCATAAACTTTCCTGAGTGAAGAAAGGAAGAAACAAGGAGAAGGGTTATGAGGAGCAGCTGAGCATTTTCTCCCAACAGCAGCTCAGCTGTGGGAGCAACAGCTCGTCCTGGAGCAGGAAGATGAACATTAACATTAGATCTTTTCCCATGGACAGGCTGAGCCCACCCCTCGTTTTAGCAGCCCTGGCCCTGGGCTTTTTCAGGACTCCGTTTTTCCCAGTGCTCCCCAGAGTAAAGCTAAGGCAGGTCTGCCCTTTCCTTGCTGGGAAGCAGCTCCTCCCTGCAGAGGTGCCAGGACTGGGAGGGTTGTGATTGCTGCCATCAGTGCCTTGGCTCTCACTCCCTGATCCCTGAAGGTCTCTCACCTTTGCCAACAGGGAAGTGGGTGTTTGGTTGTGAAGAAGTGGGAGTGGTGGCCTGTCTGTGACCATCTGCCCGTGTCTGCCCTGTTAGGACTGCAGTGTGGGCTCCCACAGCTCCCCATGGGCTCTGTGCCAGTCCCTGGTGCCCCCCTGCTCTGGCACACAGGACAAGGCACATGCTGGCTGGTGTTTTTTGGAAGCAATGAATCCAAAATAGGAGACATGGACTTGAGCAGTTGGATGGGTGCTGTCCCCCAGCTCTGTCCCACCACACAGAGAGTGTCCAGAGGGTGGGAAGTGCCAGCTCCTGTGAGGCAGATGTGAGGCTGGTCCCTCAGAAGGGAGGGCTGACTTTCCCAAGAAAAGATGACTCCCAATATACCTGTCCCCATTCACAGAGCCCTTTGTCCTGCCTTATATAATTAACCCTAAAATCTTGATTGAATACCCCTCTGGAGCAAGAAGTGACCTCCCAATTGCAGTTTGTAACAGGGGAATGTGACTGGGGCTGAGAGAGGCATGGGCTGCCTTTACCACTGTGGTATTTTAACTTGTGTTATGGACAACAGAGAGCAGGTTTGCTCTGTCTCTCAGAGGAAACAGTAACTGGGGATATCTGATGGAGTTACAGCCTCTCTCTGCCAACGAAACCTCTCCCTTGGCATGGGCTGCTCTGGGAAATGACAGCTTTAGGTGCTAGACTAGAGTGGGAAGGAAACCTCTCACTTTGATATCCAGCAGCTGAGATGGCCAAATCCTGCATGTAAAGGAAAATCAACAATCCCTCTTCCTGGAGTGCCTTGGCATGTTCTGGTGATGATGCCCAGCCCTGCCAGGGGCTTGCAGACACAGGACACCTCTTGGTTCACTTGGGCAGTGTGCCATGAGTGCTGCCAGAGGCCTCTGGCGAAGTGATAAGCTGCTTATCTTCAGACTGTCTATTATTTAACTCTGAACAAATACTCCTCTGCTCTGGCAAATAAATAAAGTTGTCTCTGGGCAAAAGAATGACTGGAGTTTGACCTTATCTGTTAAATCATTCTCTATCTTTTTTTTTTTTTTAACAATACACACATGATCACACACTGCTTTAAACCTCCCTGAGAGAGAGTGGCAGTATCCAAACACATGGTTACCAGCTGCAGCCAGCAGCTCAAACATCACACCCATGGTCTCTTCAGGTGCAGATGAAATCCAGATGCACACACAACTGACTTCTCCACAAGGGAGATGACAAATGGTACATTAAAACCATTGTATTTGGCCTTTAAAGCTATAGACACATTCAGATTATTTTTGCAGTGAATCTAAAGACTAGTTGCTGGCTTTTTTTTTTTTAATGTATTGTTTTACCATTCTGGATAATTTAAAAATGCCAGCATTAGTGAAATGCATCTGCTGAGGGAGGATGTTTGCTTCATCTCGAAATGGCCTGGTGTTTTGGGAAATGTTTTGGCCCTCACAGGGGTCCCAAGGCAGAGATGTGAGTGTGAGAAGCTTCTAGGAATGTGGAGCTCTTTGCTGCTTTTTCCTAGCACAGCTTTATTTTTAGCCCTCCTCATGTTGAAAGGCTGTGTCTGGGAAACAACAGGAGGTACTTCAGCTCCTTTATGTGAACGACCTGGCTATTCATTCTTGGTGGATTTTTTTTGTTTTTATTTTTTTTGGTTGGTTGGTTGGTTTGGGTTTTTTTTTGTTTTCTTTGTTGTTGTTGTTGGGTTTGGGGGTTTTTTAGTGTTTGGGGTTTTTTTTGTTTGGTTTTTGTTTTGGTTTGGGGGCTTTTTTTGCTTTATGAAACAGATTTTCTTCTTTACAGCTGGGAAATCTCCCTGAAATTGTAGGTGATTGCCACAGATTCATTGGGCATCAGTTTAGAAGTGAAATGAAGCAGGAAGTGCTGAGAAGCATCGAAACCAAAGCTCACCCTGTGCTCCTGGGAGGAGTGTTTGCTGTCCCCAGAAGACACTTGCAGGGCTGGCAGTGGCCATGGCCAGCACCTGTCCCCTGCCCAAAGCCCTGCCCGCTGCAGAGGGGCTGCCTGGAGGTGCCACCAGCAGCTCAGGGCACATTATGCGGCTGGAAGAAAAGCTGTCAGGGTAAGAGGCATGCCAGTCATGGCCAGTGTGCCTCTCGTGGCTCCTCCTTCCTGTCCTCTGAAAAATCTGTTGTCATCAGTGGAAGGATAACTACACTTCCCTGGGATCAGGCTTGCAGCAGAGCTCTGCAGGGACACAAAATGCATTTCACAGCTTTTAGTATCTAAAAGCCCTGGGTTTTGTTAGCATAACTACAGGGAGGTGACATTAAAGGTATCAAGCATTTAGTGTCCCCAAATGAACTGAAATGAGCATGATATTGTTACTTTGCCAGTTTAGTTGCAGCTGTTCCTGATGCTTTTTCCTTCCCCTGAGCAGCAGTCATGTCCAAGTGCTGTGTGACATTCCCAGCTGCCATGAGGCTGGTGGCAAGGAACTCTGCTCTGCCTTTGGAGGGTTCAGTGTCCTTGTGTCCCCTCATGCAGCTAACTGGGATGGAAAACAGCCTCTTCCATAGGTGTGTCTACCACTGGCCTTTAGGTAGCTGCTTCATTAATTTTTTAAATCCTATGTGCCTTCATCATGTTAAGTCTCAACTTTGCAGAAGGGTAATTCCCTATGATGCATCCTGAATGTAGCCACCTGCACAGAACAAGCTTGCTGTTCCAAGCTTTTCCGAGTCAGGGAAGAGTGGGGAACATCCAGGATACTCCTGCAGTGATAGCTGGGGATTGCATTTGTCCAAAACCAAAGAATTTTTGTAATAGAAGCAGATACGTGATGGTTTCTCCTCATCATGATACTAACTTCAGCTGTCTTAGAAACATGGGCCAAAAAATCAGCTCTGCATGTCAGTTTGTTGTCCCAAAAGCACTTCCTGTGGCTGAGAGATGTAGGGTCTGCTCTGCAGGATGAGTTCCACCAGGCTCTGAGGAGGGGATGCTCAGCACTGCAGCTCACAGCTCAGAGCACTCACCATGCCTGTCATCCTTGGATTGCCTTGCTCTGGGGGACGTTAATTAAGTTGTCTTAATCAGGATGCAGGCTTGCAACATCAGTCCACAACATAAGGAAGCAGGTTTAGAGACTCCCCAGGTACTCTCAGAGCTGCCCTGGATGCAGGTGGTGGCTCGGCGAGGAGCTGTGTGCTCGGTGAGGAGCATCCATCTGTGGGGCATGGGAGATGTATCAGCTGAGGTACAGGTGAGTGTGTGTGAAACGTGCTGGAGCAGCTTGGGAAGTGTTCATAGAATCGTAGAATCATAGAAACAATTGGGTTGGAAAAGACCTCCGAGATGATCAGCAAGTCCAACCCTTGGGCCAACTCCACTCCCTTTACCACATCATGGCACTCAGTGCCACGGCCAGGCTCAGGTTAAAAACCTCCAGGGATGGGGAATCCACCCCCTCTCTGGGCAGCCCATTCCAATGCCTGAGCACTCTCTCTGCAAAGAAGTTTTTTCTGCTCTCCAACTTCAATTTCCCCTGGCAGAGCTTGAGCCCGTGCCCCCTTGTCCTATTGCTGAGTGCCTGAGAGAAGAGACCAACCCCCACCTGGCCACAACTTCCCTTCAGGTAGTTTTGGGCAGTGATGGGTCCCTGTGTGCTAAACTCCAGCAAATACCATCGAAACTCCTTCCTGGGAGACAGTAACCCAAATCTGCTGCCAGCAATACAAGTGGTGGATGTGTGACCTGTACCACCAGCGTCATCCATAGCCACCTGCCATTCAAGTCCTGTTCCCATTAATTTCTTTTCCAGCACTAATTTTGCCAGTTCAGTGTTCAGCCATGTGTCAGGTATTTGCTTTTGGTGCATACATGGTGGCTCCTATTTTAAAGGCATTTCATTTTCACATCCCACATGGAGAGGAAACCTAAATCCAATGGTTGGATGTGTCTCTACTTCTTGCAGCATGCTCTTGGAAGAACATACTTTTTGGGCACTGTTTCCTGGTGTGTAACTGAACAGAGATGTGGCACAGGATTTTTTTATGTTGCTTAGAGAGTGGACAGCATAGGAAAGAAGTGCCTTTGGAGCAGGGTGGTCCTCATGTGACAGATTAACCCAAAGTCCTGGAGGTCTTTTCCATCTGAACAGTCTCTGCGCAAAGCCATCACTCAGGTAAACCCTTTCAAACAGGAGAAACATCCTATTCCAGTCCTAGACTGGGCTGCTCTTTCAAAACAAATCCAAATCAACCCCCCAAACCCCACAAAACCCACCCCATGTAATACAGATCCCCAGTTCTGGCAATGGCAGGGGGTGAGCCATGCCACGGACTGCGAGTGAGGGAGTGCGGGGCGGCAGGAGGAGCCGCTGGGCAGAGGCTGAAGGCAGCAGGGTGGGAATGCAGAGCAGCAGAGTGCCGGGATGTGCATGGCCTCGCTCCTTATTTATCCTTCTGCACTGAGGGAACAGCTGTGTTTACAGCAGGCAAAGCCAAGCCCTGGTGCTGGGCTGTGCTCCATGGTGGGGGCAGCTGCCCTGGGCTCTGCTCCCTGCTCTTTCCAGAGGGATGTTCAGGAATTACCTGCAGACTTCTCCTGTGAAGAAACTTTTCCAGTCCAGCTTAGGAGGCAGCAGGCAGGAGAATGGATTTGCTGTGGTCCTGAGGTGATGCAGCTCCTCTCCAAGAGGCTGATCCATGAGGATGGCAGAGCAGGGCAGACCCCACCTGAGGAGGTGCCTCAGTGACCACCCCGGGGGCTCTGCCAGCAGGGCCTGGGATGCCTTCTGGAGAACTGCCAGGGAAAAATGCCTCACAGGTCAGTCCAAAGGCAGCTTTAATCCCACGCTGGTGTGAATCACACATCAGGGCTATGGCCTTGATCAGGGAATGAAAATACCTTTACTTTTTTGGCACGTGAGCTCCTTCAGTGCTGCTGTGTCATGTGTTGCACCAGAACGCTGCCTTGGTCAGGCTGCTGTTGCACTGGTGGGACTCAGTGGGTGTTTTGAACTGATGGTTTGTGTATAAAGCTGTGCATGTTCAGGTTGACACAGAAATTGATTTTATACTCTTCCTTTAGCTGGAGTTTTGTTGGCACTTTAAACACAAGAGCATCAGTCAGCCACGCAGTGCCAAACAGCCCCTTCTCAAGGCACCTGAGTCATTTTTAAAGCTTCATTTTTCGTGCTTACAGAAACACATGGACTGGAACCCACAGTTTTTCAGGGAGCCTTTTTAGGATGTCAAAAATGATGCATCTCTCTGTCCAGCCACCTTCCTACAAGCCTTGCACCCCGAGTTCTCCAGCCATGTGTTGGCACCTGCAGAGGTGGGCAGAGCAGACCCTGGGGACAATGCCAGGCTGGGGGGTGGCAGGTGTGGGGCTGAGCTGGGATCCTGCTCTGTGTATCCCTAAGGTGAACAATGGGAAAAGGGCCTGAGCTGCTCCTCCTCTCCAGCACATGGTCCCCAGCAGGGATCTGGCAGCATCTCAGCCAGAGTAATAAGTGCTCTAGTTACTGAAAATGGCTTTCTAGATTCTTTTTCTTTGGAGCAGCTCGGTGGGGTGTACATAGCTCTTTCCACCTGGGATTTGTGTTCATCTCACAGAGACAGGAGGTTTTGTAGCAGCATTTGACTCACTGATCTCTGGCCAGCAGGGTGTCCCTCTCTCCAGCCCTGAGAAAATGTTCAAAATGAATCAAGAGCCCACAGGCACTTTGCTTGTTATAAGCAGACCTTTCAGAGGTGCCAAGGGGCTGGACTGCTATTGTAAATATCCCTGTTCCTCTTTCAAAACAAGAACCAAATTACTCTTTGGGCTGAGGTTGCCTTTCAGTTCACAAGTGCATTGATGCGTCTAGTGAGGCACGACACTCTCCTCCCCTAGCATGGAGCAAAGAGACTGTTAGATTAACTGGGGACTGTCAGTGGAAGAACAGGACATTGGAAATTGCTTTTATGTGCAGGAACTCTGATTTGGGGGTCTCCAAGGTCTTCAAACTACTTTGAAAAGCCTAGCTTTAATTTGAGTGGGCTGATCGTGCCTCTGGCGTTGCAGCACCAAGGGGTTTGTGCTGGGCTGAAGGGCAGCACCAAACCCAGTCACTGCTGGCATTTGTGGAGTCCAACCCACTGAACCAGCACCACAGTCCACTGGAAGCAGAGGGGTTTCATCACATGTTGGTACAGGATGTGTTTGTCAGGAGAAGTGTCGAGCCTGTAACTGAGGAGCAGAGTGACACACGTTCTGCCAACTGGATGGCCTCTTTTTTCTGTAAACCAGAAGGCAGAACTTGAATTACAGCTCTCCCAGATAGCAGGAATAAGGCTCAGCACCATCAGGGAGCCCTTCAAGGAGGGCATTGTTCAGGCACTGCTGTCTCAGGAAGGTTTGTGTTATCCCTCTGGGTGTCGGGGAGGCACAAGCTCTATTCCCTGTGCAGAAGCATATGATGAAGATCAGACATCAGGACTCTATTGCAGTTCTGTGTTTCTCAGAACAAAGTTGTAAAATAGTAGTCCTGATATTAATTGGAAATTACATATGCACACATTCACACAGACCTTGAGAGAAATAGCATATCAAACTATTTTAACTTTCAAAAATAACAACTTAACAAATAGGAACTCTTTCAATGGTTCTCTGTGAAGAAGCGCATACTTCTGACTGAACTCAACCTCTCCCTACCCAGTGACACTCTTTAGGTGATGCTCAAAATCCCAGGCTACAGCTATTTAAAAAACCCATAGAGACCATCTCTTATTCCAAATGCAAGCTAATGGGCTTTTGGATATCTGGACCTCTGGTCTTTAAGGTATTTTAATTCTCTAGAGCCTTTTACTACAGCAGTTCTGGCAATTCCTTTGGCTGTTCTCACACACCCCAAAAGCACAGGCCTTTGTCCTGAGGGCTGTGCTGGTACCTGTGCTGTTGTTGGTGAGATGACTGGAGCTGAGGTTTCTGCAGACATGAAATATGATCTGTTATTTCTCAGAGGAGAAGAATTATTTTTAATACAGTGTGTTTGATACACTCACAATACAGAAAAGTGGGAGAAAATGAGGCATGACAAACTCCTTGCTTTGTCAAAGTAATTCTTCAAAGTGTAACTGTATTGTTTTCTGTTAGGCATTGTAAGTGACTGTGAGTTCAATCATGCCTGAGATATTAATAATTCTTCTACTTAATGGTGTTAAAACTGAAGCTGATGCCAAGAAAGCCACCATAATCAGTAGGGGTGATTTCTTCTGCCTAATATTATTGCATCTGTTCTCTTCTAAAAACAATGTTGTGATAAGGGTTTCCAAAGCAGTAATTAGGGAACTCTTCAGTTTTATTTCTGGGTCAATGCAAAGGAGGAGAAGAAAATAAAGCCCCAGGAATGGTGCCATCCCATTCTGGGATGGGGATCTGTGCAAACCTTTCCAGCACTGCATCCCCAGTGTTCTCAGCCTTGGAGGGCACAGGATGCTACAGCAAGAATGGCCATGAGATCCTTCAGCAAGAGGTGGGATCCCAGGAGGATGCCAAGGGCTGCCTGGAGCGATGCCTCGTTCAGAGCCATGTCTGCCCTGGTGCCTCTCCATTGCACCTGGAGGTCTGGGCTGTGTTTGGAAAGGGCAGGAACTGTGCAGTGAGCTGTGCTTGCAACCATTTGTTTCTATTTTGGGACATAACATAAACCACACTGGGAGCTTTTGAAGGGGAAACAGGCCAGGGCTGATTGAAGCAAATCACATTGTGCCAGTCCAACAAAGATGCTCCCCTGGGCTGAGCCTGAGCTACTCCTGCTTCTCTCAGCACAGCCCCAGCACTTCTGACCTGTTCAGGTCTCCCTGTGACACCTGCAGGGCCAGGGCCTCCGGACATACAGTTTAGGGAATGCAGAGTGGTTTGGCTCCATCTGGGTTGGGATTTTTCCCCCTTTCTAGTCATCACCAAAGAGATGTGCTGGCTCAAGCCTCTTTCCCAGACCCTCTTTCCCTGCCTATGTGTATCAGGCACCAATAGCCTGGGCTCTGCTGGGCTGGTGTCTGAGCACAGAGCTCCACCAACCCTGATTTGGGATGGAACATCTCGTGTGACTCATTTTTGCCTGGGTGACATTTCAGAACAGAGAGTTACACATGAGTTGTGCTGAGCTGTGAGAAGGCAGCATGGACATGTTTTCATAAAGAGAAGAGAGAGAGAGCCATGGGTAGTATTTGCTGCCCTGCACCAGCTGCAAGGGCTGTGATACAGCTGCTTCTTGGCTTGCCCTGGGCTCTGTGAGAAAGAACAAGCAATGGATACCTGGGCTGAGCCTTGCCCTGGCTCAGAAAGAAAGAAAGGGAAAGAAATTTTGTATAACTACTGCCAAAAGGTCACATGATGACAGCTTGTGAGCACCAGCTCCAGGTGACTTCCTGGAGGAGCTGAAGAAAGCTGGCTAATTCTTTGGCAACAACTGATGCCATTACTCCTGTGCTGCTGTGCTTAGCCCAGACATCACAGTTCAGGAAAAAATGGGTAATATGGATAATGCTTCCACTGGAGAGCATGAGAAAGACCCAGCTGTTGGATCCCTGGGGTTCCTTCTGGCCTCATGGTCTCCAGCAATGACAGAGACAACCAGCAGGAGCCTGTAGTGCTCCCACACTGGGGTGCAAGCTGAGGGAATGCTGAAACTCTCAGCACTTGGAGAAGCCCCAGAAGAAGGGCTTTAAAATTTATACAATTTTTATTACAGGAAATTTATTATTATTATATGCTAATTAAAGGAAAAACAAATTGGTCATGCTCTCCTGCTGCCTTTTCTGGTTCTATTTCCATCTCGGATGCCATCATCTGCCCTGGCAAACCACCTCCATGTTGCTGCCCTGCTGGCTGCCAGCTGACCTGCTCACTACACGGCCTGTGCTCGCTCACTGCAAGCTGCACACAAATGTACTGCTCTGGCTTTGTAAACAGGCTAAAAATACCATGGTGCTGCTCCTCTGAGGGCCCAGCAGTTCAGAGAGGCTGGGAAGGAAGCTGGGGTCAGGCAGCCTCTGGGGAGCAGGCGCCACATGGAGGCACAGAGCCCCTCCAGCCCTGCACTGGTGTCCTGCTGCCCCAGCCCCAGGGAGCCAGGGGTGCCAGGGCTCCTTGGATTAGTGTTCATGGTGTGAGAGTGGGGGAGATGTGACTTGGAAAGCCCCAGGGCTTTGTGCTCCTCTTTCAAAGAGTAATTTTTGTCTTTGCAGTATGTTTTTGCCTTTGTATGTGCTGGGTTTGGTGGTGCAATGTCCTGCAGAGCTCTGGCCTCTCCAGGCACTGTCACCCAGGGGTAACACCATCTGCCAGGCTCCTTTTCTGAGGGTGCCTTCTGTGAGGCTTGTGCCCTGGGAAAGGAAGTTAGGAAAGATTATTCCTTCAGATATCCTATTTCAGGAGGCATCTAAAGCTAATTTCTCTACTCACCACACCAGTGTACCTCATTAAGGTGTGTGACTATCCCACCCACATCCCACTCAGAGTGACCAGGACCTGAGTCTGGATGTCTCCCTCCACAACTGACACTGAAACATATTCCAACCAGAAACCTCATCAGGAGGTATTTCAGTTTGCTGTATGTCTCTGGTAGGCATTAGGACCTGGGATATTTTTGGATTTTCTTTCGTTAGTGCTTAACCTTGTTACCTGGTGGGAGATGGTGTGGCGGAGAGTTAATCAGCACTGAGCTCAGGTACTCACTGTGTGCTGTGAGCAGCTGAAAACAGAGGCCAGCGGTCAGCACTGCTCTCATAGCAGTGATGGCTGTGGTCTCTGCTGTTGTACCCTACCTTGCTTCTTCTGCCTCTCCACTGTAAATTGAAATGTCCCCTGTAAGAGCCACAGCTTGGCTGCTCTCCCTGGTCTGTGGGAGCTGCCTGGTGTGGGCAGTTCAGTCTCAAACGAAGAGGGGAACAGCTCCAGAGCTGAATAAATGCACATAAAAGGCAATAAACACGTGAAAGCCCAAATCTGCACTGACATCCTCTAGTCTCCACCTGCCTGAAAACCCACACAGCAGTCAGGTGAGCTGCCATGAAGGTGGGTGCTGCAGCCACTCAGCCATGCACCCACTGCCTGGTGTGACAGTGCCCAGACTGTTCACTGAGAGGGAAATTCCAACAGTGATCAGCTGCCTCTTCTCCAGACAGAACAGATTCCACAGAGAGATTGTTTTAAAGAAAATATCCTTTGGTGTGTAAAAGAGTTTCAGTTGTGAAAGTTTTGGTGTAAAAGCACTGACTCTAGCATGCTCTTCCCATGGCCTCTGGCAAAGCTGGAGCAGAGTGTCAGGGTGGTGTCCCCACTGCAGCACTCAGCAGAGCCTGCTTTGCACTGAGCTCACTCTGCCGGGCCCTGCTCCAGTTCATCGAGGATTTCTCACTGATGTAACCGCAGTGCTTCGAGTACCTCTGCGCGTCCCATTCGTCTCCATCTTGCAGCTGGTTTGAACTGTGTGCATCCTGTGTTTATCCTGCCAGTATTCCTCACTGGGACCCATGCCACCCGCACCTTTGGCACTGCCAAGCACAAGCCCTGTGGCAAGCTCAGTTGCAGATGCTGATGTGAGATGGCAGTGGAAGGAGCTGCCGCTGAATACCGAGGGGGAGAGAAAGGAAACGGCCTGTCAGAGCCCCGCCGAGATGTGCAGAGCGGCTGGAGGGAGCTGTGACCGAGCTGCTCTTTCCCAGGGAGGATTCTCCACCCCGTCCTGGGTGGGATCTTGGCTGTCCTGCTTAAAGCCGAGCAGATGGGGTTGGAGTTCAGTTGCCCAAGGCAGGACTTGCTCGCTTGCAGGGACACAGGAATAACTTCTGCACAGGACAGTGATCTGCTGCAGTTCACTCTCCCCATGGAAGGTAGGAGGAGGTTTATTTTCTTTCCTTGGTTACTCCATTACTTTAAGGTTTTTAAACCAGAAATTCAGCTATAATGATATGAACCAAAAAAAATAGGCATGAACTGTTGTGGGAGATGGAATGGCAAAGGTGTGGGTCTGGCTGTTCCTTCCTGGGATGTGCTACTTCTATTTGGGCTCATTTAACAGGGAACAGAAAGGTTTGCAGTGATTGATTTTGTTTAGGACTTAGGGAAAAAAGGTAGTTATTAGAAGTGTTGTGATGTAACACTTTAGCATGTACAAGTCCCACAGTGGTCAGGACTCAGTGGTACAGCACAGCTGTCCCTGCAGGGCATGGCAGAAGGTCCCTGGCAAAGGTATCTCCTCTCGAGGGGAACAGCCCCCCCATTACTGCTGCCTCCCAGGGATTGCCAGGACCCTCAGCACTCCCACGGGAGTCCCACTCCTGTGGTGTGTGCACAGCCAGGGCAGGGAAAGGCTTTCCCGGGGGGACCGAGCGGGGTGGCGGAGCTGGGAAAGCAGCAGCAGTGCTGTCAGTGGAGACAACATATCAGCCCTTGGGAAAACATCAGTGTGGAGGAAAAGTCACCCTGAGCAACGATGCCTTTTCCTGAAAAGTGATAGAAAAAGTGATCTGTTTTCTCTGGGAGGAATGAAGGCGAGAGGGGACCTTTGGAGTGGGTGCCCTGAGCCTGCAGCAGTGGGTGGCTGCCTGGCACCCAGCAAGAGCAGGGGCTGGAGAGGGGCAGTGGGTGCTGCTCCAGACCCCCGTGCTCAGCTGTGCCCACAGGTCCCACCCGTGTTTCTCACGGTGGTTGTTGTCTCAGCTGGCTCAAACCCCCAAGTGCTCTCTTACCTCACTCCTGCTGTGCCCAGGTCTCTCTGGCAGGGCTGGAGCCCCCTGACAGCAGCCCCAGGCTGTGGGAGCTGGTGCCCCGCACTGGGGTAGTCCTGGCATTGCTCCTGCCATCAGCTGGGTCAGCCCCAGCTCCGCCTTTGCCTAAGGCTTGATTTGTAATGCTGAAAAAATCCTACAGCGACTGCGACAGCTCTGTAGGAGGGTATTAGGCATCTGTGTGTCAGATGGTGGCCTTTAGTTTATTGCTTCATGTACAACACTTTGTATTCTTAGGGCAGGAGAGGGAAGTGTCACAGTGAATGTTTTCAGAAAAGGAATTAGTGTCATGTTGTCCCTCCCCAGCAACTCTGCCCTGACAGACGGACACTGGGGCTGTGGCTGCCCAGCCTCACTGGCAGCTCTGCTCTCACATGGGCTTGGAGGACTCTTTGCCAGGACCACAACTGGGAATAGCACTGCATTTCTTGTCCTTTGCCTCTCAATAAAATAAATCAGGCTGAGTTTTCAACCCTCTGTTTGCTGATGCTCTCCAGCCAAGTTTCAAGTCAATTTGTTTCTCATTGCTCTGCGTCACCCTGGCAATGTGCCGAGCACAAGAACTGAGAAGAAACACAATTAGTTTGCTGCATTTGAGACCAGGGCTGAGCATCCATCTGTTGGTATACACAGGTCCTCTAGGTGATGGAAAAGGTGAAAATTTTTAAGGTGGAAAATTACTTGTGTTTCAGAAATGAATAACTTGTTGACATAAACTAAGAGTCATAAGACAAGAATGGGTTGCATTGGCAGGTATTCTGTAAGACATGGAGTGCTGATACAATGAATACTGTAGGAAATGACCCAGAGGGGTTCTGGCTGGAGGGCAGGAGGGGCTGAACCACTGGCCATGCCATGCTCAGCCACAGGGAAGGACTCTCTTTACCCGTGGCTGCTGTGCCACAGGGGCACTGGGCAGGGAGGAGCCACCATCCTCCTGCTCTCCTGTGTGCTACATTCCCTGGTGAGAGCTGCTGGCAAAGCCAGGAGGAGCACCTGGCATAAAGCTCTGCCTGAGGTGGGCAGCAGGGCCAGCCAGGTCCCAGCAGCACCTTTGGCGGGGTGCAGTGGTGGAGACACTGCTGGGGTGCTGCAGAGGCACCTGAGCAATCATGGGGCTGCCGGGTCAGCACTTCTGGCTCTGAGCAGGAGTATCCCCTGTCCCAGCACTTGTCCTGTGGTCAGAGAGCTATTAAGAGCCGAGGACATGGTTCTGGAAGCATTTTCGTGCAAATTGCTGTTCCTTTTTGGTATAAATTTGCTGTTTCATCTTCTGAAGTTTACCATTTAGGAACACTTCCAGGGTTAACATTAGCTGACAAATGCCAAAAACCTGGTACTCCAAAAAATCTGACACCTGCCAAAAACTGATCCAGCAAGCCTTGTGCAACAGGAGTTGAGCACACACAATGCCTGCTGTACCCATCCCTCCTCCACCTCATCCTGCTTCCTCCATGCTCCTGGGAAAAGGCAGGACCTGGAGCTGTTGGAAGGAATGCTTGTGTGGGAAGGGAACTTGGCTTCTCTGGTGAATAAATCATATAGAATAAGTAACTATTTATGCACTAAACAAAGTTTTATGAAAGACAAATAGAAAGGACAGGTCCTGCTGACAGCTCTGAAGGTTTTACTGTGGTGCCTGACATGTTCTGGCACTTGAAGCCTGGGCACCACTTGTGGGTCTCAGTGTGGTTCAGAGACCTTAGGCAACTGAAGCAGGATTGGTGCTGCCCACCCTGGTTTCAGCTTCCTGGGGCTCTGGCACTGCTGACCTTGCTGTTGTTTCCATCACCCTCCAGGAGTGGGACAGGAGTGGGATGTTTGTAGGGGCCAGGCCTGTGGTGGGTGCACAGAGGGCACTTGTGTGAAGAAGCTGGTGCTCATGTGCTGCACTGCAGCTTCTCACTTTCCTGCACAGCTCTGAAGGAGGATCAAAACCATCCTCTTGAAATTTGCCCTTTTTTCTCAGTTTTACTTCTCATATTTAGTCTCTGTTCCTTCTCCCCTTCTTTCACAAAGCAGCCCAGTAATCAGATGACATCCCTGACTCACGCTGCCTAGGCACACATGATGGGGCCTTTCTATTTGTTAGCAAAAGCCTATTGATTTAATTTCTGTATCATTATTCAAGCTAATATGGAATATGTCACTGATGGTGGTGCATGAAATCGAGCAGTCTGAAAAAAAGAACAGTGAAATATGAAATAAACTTTGCCAAAGGATGAGGAGGAGGTGGAGGTGAATGTGCAATAAGGCTACGTGGTGCTGTGGCTGCTGCTCCACCTCTCTGGCTGTACAAAGGCTGTGTGCCCCTGGCTTCTGGGAAATGTTGGCAAGGCCACCTGAGCTGGTCAGACACCAGCACTAGTCACTGCTTGGAGACATGAGTGCAAAGCCATGTCAAATATGGACAAGCTCTTTTCCAACCCCATCTAACTCCTGTGCCATGAGGTGTGGCTCTGGCGGTGCTGCTGGCAGAGCAGGTCACCCAGTAGTTACCTGGGATGGAAAGAGGACAAGACCTGATCTGTCCTACCTTAAGCAAGGAAGATGAGAGCTGTCTGGAAGGAAGATGAGAGCTGGGGGATATACAGTTTCTGTCACCAGCACACCTTGGTCTTATTAACATCAGCTGTCATTCTCACTGTTACATATAAATACGTATTTATGCATACTGAGGCACCTGGAGAGCATGTAATAGAGCAGCCCCATCTGGGCTGGCTGTCAAGGGGCTGTGGGAAAGCTTGTCAGGCATAGCTTTCCCTGGCTCTGGGGTAACTTGCCACTAGATGTCACAGTGTGCTTGGGTTTGCGGGGACCAGGAGTGCCACTTACACTGGGGACCCCCAACCAACCCACCAAGACCAGAGCAAAACTGCTCCCTGAAGTCCCTCCACTGAGCTGAAGCACACAAATAGCATCTTTATGTCTGTTCTTGTCTTTCAGAGCAGATTGGAAGCATTCTTACCTTTCATGTGTCATTCACTAAAGTCTGAGAGACCAACAGGTGACTGGAGAGGTTTACCTGGTGCCAGCCCACCAGGGTGAGCCTTGTGGGACCTGTGCCCTGAGAGGTATGCAGTGGCCCTGCTGCCACTGCAGCAAATGTCAGACCCTGGTTAGCATCAGGGACTTCGGCAGAAGTGACACTCTGTGTGTGCTCCAAAGCTCTTGCTCCAGTGGGGACATGTTTTGCCATCAATCCGGTTCCCACCAGCTCGAGGTGAACAGAGAGCAGTGCTCATACAGCTGTCTGGAGCTGACCTCTGCCTAAACCATCCCAAGGCTATTTATAGGCACACAGGAAACCGTGCCGGACCCTGCACTTCCTCTCCCATCCGAGCTGAATCTTTTAATCAGCTCAGCAGCACAGGGAACATTAATTTTGTGTGCTTTTCCATTGAGCATTGTGCTGGGCAGTGGTAGAATGTTCATGCAGTCAGCTTTGGGCAGGCAGGTGATGAGACAGGCGAGTCACCTTCTGAATTTGTTACAGCTTTATAAAAATTGTATGTTGTATATTGTTAAAAGACTAGGAGTAGATTACAGTGTGATGCATTTGCTAAATAGCTAAAGGAATGACAGATTTATAACCTCCTGGCTGAAGTGATTTATGTACAGACCCAGACTGGTGAGGCCACACCACTCCCTGCACCCAGACAGATCTTGGTGAAGATTAGCTGTTGAATCAATGATGGCATCACTCTGCTGCCTTCCTTCACCACCAAAAATGAGCATGGCTTTGCTGATCTCAGACTGAACAAATGAACCAATGAACCACTGACACAGTCAGGTGTTCCCTGGGATGGACAGGTGGATCCTTTCCTTGTGTTCAGTGGCATTGCTGAACCTGAGACCAGGGTATGCCCAACCTGAGCAGGGATCTTGTGCTCTGGACACTGGTCCAGCCTGAAGAGCTGCTCCCTCCCCGCTCTCTCCTTGCATGCAGGGATGTTGGGTGGACACAACAGGTGGCAATGGGAGGCAGGGCCTGTGCCCTGCATGTTCAGGGAGAGGAGCCACTGCCTGAACCCCCAGAACTCAGAGAAATGTAAATTCCAGCTTGTGCCTCGGCTGTCTGGCCCCGTGCTGCCCATACACTGAGGAGTGCTCTCTCTGCCACAGACAGGATGGATGGGCTATCGCTGCAAGGCACCAGCTGCTATTAATTTCCACCACATGAATCTTCCTCACCAGTAACACATTATTGTTCTTCTTTGTCTGGGATTGCCTTTCCCCATCTCCCTTGGCACCAGTTCAGAATATCTACAAATCTTACTTAGTCACAGTTAGTGACTGTGCCTTAATATTGGGAGTCTCCCAAAATACTCACTGTGTTGCTTTCTCCTTAGAGAAGGAGCTGAGTCTCCCTGTCACCCCCACCCACCTGCAATAGCTGACACAGCTAAAGGTGCTTGAGCAGAGCTGGGTTCTCCTCCAGAGAAGAAGGGTTTACTGGTTAGGGCCACTCTACGTGCTGGGGGTCTGTAGTGCAGTTTCAGCTCTGGAGAAATGGTGTAGCCTCACAGCATTTCATAAAAGCATTGCCACAACCTGTCCCTTGCTCCAAGCAGCTGTGCCAGGGGAGGCCACCTGCCCAAGCCCCAAAGACAGCCAGAGTGTGAGGAAGGAACCTTCCCCTTTCTGGAGGTATGGGTGGCGCGAGAGGGTGGATTTGTCTAACAGATTCACTGCTGTAGGATAGTGCTGGGACTTACAGCAGCAACCTCAGGAAGAAAAACCCCAACATTAAAAAATTAACATAAATCTAATTTTCTGCAGTTATCACCAATCTTGGATTAATTCTGCAGCATGACCAAACTGCTGCAAGGCCCCAGACTAGTATGTTAAATATGTACCACTGTATATATTGAATGTGATCTCTGGACATGTGAGGGCTTCTGGAAGAGAGTGCAGATAAGAGCTGGCTGGAAGGCAGCTGCCCAAGAGCTCTGCAGGAGCAATCTGTGGGCACAGGCACATGCAGGGCCCTGAGTTTCCTTTCACTTGTTGGGATTTTTTCACTCCTGTTCTGTTCTGTCACCCTGAGGTGTGTCAGGTTTTGATTTGCACCAGCCAAAGAGCTTCATGAGGAGCCCAGCCATTAAACCTCCTGTTGAAAAGCTGTGTGGCTGTTAGCCCAGTTCTGGGGAAAAAGTGGGGCTACAGGGCAGGTACCTCATGTTCCACAGCCAGCCATCCTCACAGCCAGAGGGTTT
This sequence comes from Sakesphorus luctuosus, assembly GCA_013396695.1. Lineage (NCBI taxonomy): Eukaryota > Metazoa > Chordata > Aves > Passeriformes > Thamnophilidae > Sakesphorus > Sakesphorus luctuosus. The sequence continues at coordinate 1,988,598 of VWZD01010421.1, read as the reverse complement.
GACAGAGACTCCAGCACTGCTTTGTTCCTTCCCCAGGGCTCTGTGGATATCCCTGGAGGTGCAGTGCATTAACTTCTCCACCTCCTGAAGGTAGAAGTAACTTTTGCCCATTTATTCTGCTCTTATGTCAGCTGGGAACACACGACAGGCTTGTGTTGCATTCCCTGTGGCTGAGCACAGTGCCCTGAGCTGGGACCTGTTGGTGCCAGGGGACTCTGCACCAAAAGCAGTAAAGAAGGTGCCTCTGGGCTCTGCTTCAGAGCTGCCCAAATTGCTAACATTTCAAAGCCACGTAGGCTTTGTCTACAAATCCCTGTGTATGATGTCTGTTGAGGGCAGCACTGCTCTTTCAAGGAGAGGAGCTGGAGCTGAAGGTGGGCAGTGCCCTTGGGCCCCACATCCAGACATCCCACGGGTGTCTGTGGGCCCTGCAGTGGGGCTGGGCTGGGCTGGGAGCACGCACAGCTCACAGGGCTCCTGCTGCATCCAGTCTCAACAGCAAGTGGCTGTGAACACAGACCAGGCTCCTGGGGTATAGAGCCTGTGCAGCTCAGGGAAAGAGAAATTCCTCCTTGGGATCTTTGCTGTAAGCAGTTGGATGGCAGGGATGGTGATGGCTCTGCTCCGGGGGCAACCCCTTCCCAGGTGAGGAGGCAGTGATGATGGATGCACCACAGCCAGCAGGTCTCCAAGGGGGAACAACCCCCAAAACCTTTCTGTGCCTAGTGAAAATGCACAGGAGAGCAGCTGCCCAGTATCTGCCTGAATTAAGTGTCTGGCTCAACATCAGGCCAGATGAACCAGTGGGCATTTTTGCCTTGCTGGGGATCTCCACAACCAGCCAGCTAGAACCTGGGATCCATCTACATGCTCAGGCAGGGCAGTGAGCTGGAATGAGGGGGTGTGAAGAGTAAGGGCTTTGACTGGGATCCCAGGACTGTTGAGCACTTCAAGACAACCCATGTACACTGCTGAGCACACAGACAGAGCCCACGTGCACTCTGGAGGTGTGGGATCCACCCTCAGCCTGTCCTGGAGTTACTGCTGGCACAGAAGGGATCTGCTGCTGCCAGGAGAAGGGAGCACACGATGTTCAGGGAGGAGAGGTCAGGTCTCTTCCTGTTTAGATGTTTTCAAAAAATGCTTGAGCATTTTAGTGGAAAAATGACTAAGGGAACCATCCAAATTAGGAAACAGGAAATACTGCACAGGAATAAATATAATTTTGACAGCTGAAATGAGAGGCAAGTGGCTGCCAGGTAGGGCTGGTAACTACCCTGCTGGGCCTGCAGCTCGTGCAGAGACTCAGCAGCCAAGGGGCATGTTCTCACTGCCAGGCACAGGGACATGCACACCCAGCAGTGTGCCAGGTGTCCGAGCCAAGTCGCTGGGTGTCTTTCATCCTGGTTTCTCCCAGCATAGTGCCAATAGTCAGCAAGATTTGTCCTTCAAGGCAGGGACTCCTAGCATTTCCAGCAGTGGATACAGAAAGCTATGGCACTAAAATCAGAAGTTTTCTGGTGTATAAATAGTAGCAGAGTTCCCAGTGCCAGGTTAACTGTGCAATGATATTAGCTGTTCCAATCTGATGTCAGCCCTGCCCTTGATTCTCTCTCCCCTGCAGCAAATCACTGAACCTCCCCAAGCTCCTTTCTAGCCATATGTTAAGTTGATGTAATGCTGCTTTTAAGTCTGTGCAGTTACTCAATTACTCCTGCATCTGATTGCCAGTAATACGCCCTCAGGGCTTTGATTCAGTTTTGTCCATTGATTTGCAGTGTGACCTTGGGCACCACGTTAAATACACTTTCAATATTCAAAGGGATTGTGCTCATTTATGCTCATGATCATGCTATCCAAGCTCCTACTCTACTCCCAACTCTTCAAGCAGAGTCTGCTTGTTATTTATTGCGAAATTTAAAGATAGAAGTTAACTTAAAGTACAAAAGAGTTCTGGAGGCCTAGGTTCCATTCAAATTCACCTCAAGCAAGTTTCAATGGAGCTTGAAGAGTGTAAGAAATGTAGATACTTCTGAAAATGTCACCCTGGCTGTACCTGCAGGGTCTGACATTCCACAGACACCTGAATTTCTCAGGCAAGCTCCCCTTGCTGATCCACCCTGATGGCTGTGGAGCTTGCAGAGCATTCAGTATGCACATATTTAATGCCTGCTTGTGCTGGAGGGGTTGGATGCCTCAAAATGAAAACTGCTGTGCAGTTAAAAGTGTTCCTCCTCAAAACTTAGACAGCTCTTCTCAACCTCAAGCTGAGTAATAACAGCAGTCCCTGAAGACCTGGGGGCACTTTGGAGGGTTTGTGGGGTGCTGCTTTCCACTACCCTGTATGTTCTGTGCACTGGAGGAGAGAGCTGTGGAACCAGTCAAGGTGTCTGTTAGAAGAGGGGTCTACTGGAAGAATGAGTGGCCAAGGGAGAAGAGTGGACAAAGCTTATCCTGTCACTGGGGTTGACCCCTGACAGTGATGGTGCAAGGTTTTTGGGAGCGTTTTCTCTTGTGCATGTTTGTATAAGGAGCAATTGTGGTTTTTCCTTTAACTTTATTGCAAATTGCTGTGAAACAGCATGGACAAGAGGCAACCTTTTTTTCCTGAATATTTTAAGAACTTGTGCCTTGGTTTTCTGTGTATGTTGATTGAGAGTAAATGAGGCTTGGAAAAACAGCCAGGATGGGTTTACCCTGGGACCATTCTGGGAATAAGCACACAAAAATAACCCTTTCCTAAAAATGTTCTTTGCAACCCCACCCTTCAGAAGTGATCTTCCCTGCAATGACCCCAGCACTGGCAGTCTAGGGCTGAACTTCAGCTCTTATTCATGCTCAGCAGTTACTCTTGGGGTACAAACAGCTCCTTGGAGCCCGGGGGTGAATTGCTGAGGAACAGCATGCCAGGCAGAGTGAGGATTCCAGGATCTGGGTGTCTGTCACCCCAACCCAAAGCAAATCCAGGGGCTGGGGGGCAGGAGGTTGGAGTGGGACCTCAGTGATGGCAGCAGAAGGATTTGCTCCCCACTTGGTGTTCCTCTTGTACCTGCAGTGCAAAGGATTTAAACTGCACTATCTCTGCACTGCCATCAGTGCTGATGGTGCTGAGAGCAGGTGGGGTCAGCACAGCCCTACACAAGAGCTGTGCTGTGCAGCTGAGCTCTTTGGATCTGTAAAGTGCTGCATTCTCCTTGCCTGTGAAACAACACTGAAATAGTGTGATTGCTACAAATACTCCAGCTTCCACACAGCAAGCCTCAACCCCCTGAAATAGTTACCCGACATCAGGGAAGGCGAGGGCAGTGCTAGACTTGAATGGTTTAAATAAGTAAAGCTACAGACCTCAGCTGTGCTCTGATTATTTTCTTTGAATTTGCTTCCTTTCCATTGCTTTTTTTATACTGAGACATAAATAATGTTAAATTCCAGATCACCCATGAGTCCAAAATTTAGCTGTAACAGGGGCTTCTGCCAACTTTTACAAAAGGATTTTGCTAGCATGAAAGAAAAATAACTCATACATAATAAACACTCCTCCTGACCCACGTTATCCTTTTGCATTTAAGGTCAAACAACTCTGAAAGGAGAGAGGAAAAAAAAGAAAGATAAAGGAGATGCAGAGAGTCAGCTGCAACAACAAACCAAACCCCTGCATGAAGGTCCTCCCATCAGGGTTTGGATATTTAAACTGTTCACAGCTGCCACTACATTTTTTTCCTTGGCCTGAATAATGTAAATACTGGGCTGGGTAGTGCTTTCCTTTACACTGGTGTAAATCCAGGCTGGAGCTCCAACCTTGACCTGGCCATGCACACACTTTGTCCCTGGGACCCCTGCCCTCTGGTGAGGGGACCTGTTTCCTCAGAGGAGCTTGCCATCCTTTGTTGCTCTCTGCTGTGTTGAATAAAAGGCTAAATTCCTCTTGTTTCTTGAAATAAACTTGCAAACCCCTTGACCTTCCTGAGTTGGAGGAATATGTTTATGGATTGTTTAATTCCATTTGTCTTCCTGAGCGTGTGAGAGAGACAGCAAAGTGGCAAAGGGAAGGCGAGCTGGGGAGCTGTGTGACCAGCCCATTTTGATATCAGAGATAAGACACCAATTAGTCCCATCCACTCTGCAGTGTGCAGTCATTCCTGTTACTTTTTGGAGGAGCAAGAAAATGAATTATTTAATTGAATCCCCTATAATTTTGCTTTATATCAAGATCACGACACAGCAGTAAAATCTTTTGTGTTGTGCCATCTGTTCTCACGACGTCAGGGCTTGTGGACTTCTAGAAAAATATCAGGAGGTAATTCTCTAGCAGCAGCTCTTTTCTAAAGAGTTATACCATCTAAACCCATCTTCTGTACACTTTGATTGCTATCTGAACTCAGGGGAACCAGAAGAAACAAAGCTATCAGAGGACAAGAGGCAAAGCACAAGGAGGGCTGGTTACTGGCATACCTGATTTAAAGTGTAGAGCTTTATTGAAAGGCTGTGGCAGCTGGAAGAAGCTCTTTAAGACAGAAATCATCTTTGCTCTGAGGCTATAGCACTGGGAGTCCCCATGGGTGTCATCACCAGGTACTTGTAATAATGTCACCATTTCCAAGACTCTTGGCATGAGCAGCATGGCAGGAAAGGAATTGTGAAGGGTACCTGACTGAGGATAATGGACAGAAGGATGAAATTGGGAGGAAAAACTTAATTGGAATTAACTAGCTGAGAAAAGTCTCTTGATCTGTCAGACAGTGAAATTGCCTCCCAGGAGCAATGGTATAGTCCCAACCACGTGGGCATTTAAAGCCAGTCTAATATCTGTGATTCCCTGAGTTAACTGGAGTATCTCAATAATTGGAACTGACACGAAGATTTATCTTCTTTGATTGACTGGCTTTCATAGAGGCTCATCTCTTTGTGGTGCTGCACAGAGCTTTCAGGGCAGCTGTTTGCACTTAAACTGCCAGGAGCTGACAGTGTGTATCCATTTCAGATCTTCAAATGTGTTCTTTGAAAAAACACTTAAATCACTGGAATAGACAGTACTAATCAGTCTACAGGAAAATGGAGCATCCTTACCTGGGGCTCACTGCTATAAATCTCGCTGTGCCAGAGCTCAGCCATCCTACAGCAGCAGGGCCATTTAGGTGCATTACTGCCAAACGCCCAATCAGCCTGAAAAATTGGGCTGCTTTTGGCCAAGGCAATAAAAGGAAAAGGTGTTTCACCCAATGTATAAAAACAAATGGTTGGTGTGTCAGCAGTTACAGCAGATAAGGATTAATCACACCAAGATGATGGAAATGATCTCCCATGCTGGTTTTTTTCTGATTTCAGAGAAGACAGTGTGTGGCAGCAGGCTGGCCCGAGGTGGGAGGTCCTGTAGGGGGGTTTGTGTTTGGCTTTGCCCATTCATTCACCCACTGTGTGACCTTGTGCATATCTCCTCTCTCGCTCTGCCTTCTGCCATCCAGCAAAGCTCTTCAGAGAAACGCCTTCCGCTGTATATGGGTCCTTTCTGGAGTGTGCAAGGTAGGACTTGGGGAACTGAGATGTCTCTTCTGCTGTGGAGAAGCACAGCACTTTGGAAATCAGAATTTATGGAAATATTAACTCCCAAGCTGATTGTAGTGTGAGATTTATGAGCTAGGACTAACCACACCAGGCTGGACACAGAGAGAGGAACCAGTTCTTGCTGCCAGAGGTGAAATCCTCTTGGCACTTTTGCTAATGGCAGCACCAGGACAAGCTTCAGGTCATAGCCTGTGGATGTTACTTCATGGTTGCAAGGCTGTAGGAGGTCTGACTCACAGCCTGACTTCTCAGCTTAGAGACACAGCCTCTCCCAGGCACACCTGCCTGCAGGTATGCATTTCTATGGACAAGGGTTGCACAAGCTCTGTCTGCAGGGAGAGCAGCCAGAGCAGCACTGCTGGCTCTCCTTCTGGTTTGCTTTGAGCTCCAGTCCAAAGGGACAGCTTTGCTCTCCCTCCAGTGCCTGCCCCACACTGAAAAAGGGAGTTTTATGCCCTGAGGATTTCTGTAATGCTTCCTGCTGGCTGAGGCCTTGCTGTGCCATTCAACCTTTCAGGTCTCTAGTGGATATCTGTGGATGTTCTCACTCCTCAGCAGGCTCCTCCACTGGCCACTGGCTGGTGTGGGGGGTGTGGGGTGTGAGGCGTTTCCTCTGCATCAGGATGTGTCTGTGTGTGAGAGAGCACTTGTGTGAGAAGAAGGAAGCAAGAGAGCAAAGCAGATGGGAAAACAGGAGGATTCCTCCTCAGGGACACAGCCCCAGTAGCAGGAAAGGATGTGGGTGCCGAGGGGGTGCAGATTTGGGAGGTGGGCAGAGAGGCAGCTCTACCACCTGCTGGGCTGAGAGATGCTGGTGTGCCAAAGCCATGAGGAAACCACCCATCTGTCACTGCTCCAGCCACATCCCAGTCACCAGTGCCTCTGGATTCTGGAAGGTGCCGAACTCTCTGTTTCAAGGCACTTTCAGGTTTGAAGGTCTTCAAGTGTGGAAAGCCAGTTGGCCTCTCTGTATGATCAGCTATACTCTGCTGTTCACTGCCCAAATGACCTAGTTGGGGAAATGAATGTGAATGAAACAAGCTCATGTTTTGACTGGAATGCTGTCAGGTATACAAGGATAATATTCTGATTTGCTTTTGAAAACTAATGAGTTTTAGAGGGGTTTGCTTCTCATTGGACCATTCTTTTTCAAACTTCTCTTTCTACGCTATGACAAAGTTGGATTAAATATGTCTATACCCAGGGGGTGAAAAATGAAAATTTAAAGTGAAAATTGAGGACATAGTTGATAGTAAATGGTTATTTAAAGTTAAAAAAACAAAACAAAACAAAACCAAAAAAACAACAACAAAAAACACAGTAAAGGGAAAAAGGTGAAAATATACTTTAAAAAACTTAAGCTTTGGGTAACACATGCAAAGCTAGAGCCACTTGGTACCCCAAGGAATTTTACACAGATGTGTATTCCTTCTTTACACTCTTCTATGAAGTTTCTTCCTTCCCTTATTGTTTATAAAGTCTCCTCAGGAGATCATCTGTTCTGCTGAACCTGACCATCTCTGCATGTTGGGTTGTTGACAAAATCCTTTTCTTGGGGGGCAGCCCAGAAAGGCCCCACTGAACCAGCTGGGCAGGGGGTGGCACAGAACCCTTTTGGACCCACGTGGATCAAGTCCAGCAGTGGTGGCTCTAAAGTGCCCTGGAAGAAGGATCTGGTGTTGGAAGGCCCTGCTGCTGGTTCAAACACATCCCAGGAACAGGGAGCATCCTCTCTGTTTGCTGCCCACTTGGCTCAGGAGGGCTTTGCTCCTGCCCCACCTGTCCCAGGCTGGTTTCCCACACCTGTTCTCCTTCAAAAAGTCCTTGAAGAGCTCTGGCCTGAAACTGCCAGCTCGCCTTACAGGCCACAAGTCGTGCTGCTTCTCATGTTGAGCAAGAGTGCAAATAAATATTGGTTGTAAAATGATTCAGTCTTTATAGAACCCAGCTAGACTTTTTGGCTTTTAATAGCATCAGCCCCGAATTACACGTCTGGACTAGACACAGTGCAGAGATGAATTTCCTTTAATTTGTTCCAGAGTAGCTCACCATTTAATTCAACTGAGCAGTTCCTTGTTCTCCTATTCTGGAATGATGGATTGTGAAATGCACTCCTTTAAATTAATCCAGACCCTTGATTTCTGTCAGCAGAGTAATCTTTCTCAGCGGTATGCTAAGTATGCTTTTAAAAGGTATGGTGAATATGAATGATATGCACTTGGTTGATGATTTAAGTGTTTACACTTTCCAACCATCACAGAAAAAACAAACGTGGCTTAGCAGCACTTCTTTTATAACCTTTCAGAAGTGATCATTCAAATAACATCAAAAGGACTTGAACGGATTTCTAAATTCGATGGTACAAGTGAGGGCAACTCCCCTCTCGTCACAGAACCATCATTTTGAAACAGGGCTGAGCAAAGCTTAGACTATTTCTGATTGCAGGCCTTCCATAGATCATCCAGAAGGATTTCTATTGGAGCCATTAATGGTAAAATATTTCATGTGTGTGCTGTCACTGCTTATGCTGGCTTGATGTTGCAATGCAGCATGTCCTTTTTTTTTTCCCTGTTGCTTTTTTTTTCTTCTTAAAGATGAAGTGGGGCATTATGGAAAGGAGAAAAGAGGGAGTATGAATATTTTTATTTCTATATTGCCTGCTTTACAAGAACAGCAAAGTTACAGCGAAGTTGAGTAAGTGATATTGATGTAAACCAACCCATCAGGCCCTATCAGCCCAGACGTTCCCTCACTCCCTGTTATCAGAGGTGAGGACTATCTGAATGCCACAGCCAGAAATTGCACAGCATTCCTGTGTCCAGCTGGAACCTGGCAGCAAGGGTTATTCTTCAATGTGGGGAGACAAGACAAATCCCCCTGTCACAGAAACATGTATCTGTGCTTTGTGGGCAAAGGTAAATGTCCCTAAACACATGAACTGAACTGCACACCTACCCCTTCATTCTGAGCAGGTTTACACCTACAGAAAAGGGCACATCTACACATCCAACCTCTGGCCTTGGCTGAGGTCTGGGTTCCTGCTTTGTATGTAGTGGCAGTATGTTGGAAAGGGTGTTTAGAACCAGGAGTTAGAATTAATCTCTTCCTTCACTGCCAGTGGTAGACATAGACATGGTATCCTTTCTGCAAAAGAGGTTTAGATCTTACTGAGAAATATGCACAAGTATTTTATTATCCCAAATATTAGGTCATGTTTTGCAGAAAGTGAGAAACTGTTTTTCTGTAGGGCCCGACCTACAAGATGTTTCCATGTGCTGACATCCCGGTATTGACAGGATAATCCACTTTTTCCTTTGTCCTTCTAAAGCCTTTTACAAAGGGAATGTGTACTCAAATGCTACCTTGCCTGGGTAGCTAATGTGTACCTGGCACCTTCCACATCTACCTCTGCCCTGGCCTACGGCATCTGCCTCACATGATGTTGTGGATATTTGGCAAGCAGAGGAAACACAGGAGTGTTTTCTACCATTCTGACTTAGCCACCTTTATTTGCCTCACTCTTTAAAGAAGAAGGTGAAGATTTCCAATTTGCTTCATACTCCTTGCCAGCCCACTCTTAAGACAACACATGCTGTTGTGATCTGTCAAGTCCTCTAATAGTCTACACAGTCAAGTCATCAAAGGAAAAATTGTTTGGCTTAATAAAGGGGTTATATTATGTCTGAATGGACACAGCCTCCCATTTTAGGTAGGTTGGCACCAAGCTTTGCTCCACTCTTAGGCAAGGACTGAGTAATGCTGAAATCTGAAATGAGCTAAAGAACTTGAAGGTCTTTGGATGTGAAATTTTAGTGGTTTATGTAGTTTAATGTCAGTATTTCCTTTTTTGAACTTAACACCCATCTTCGTAAAATTCAAAATGTGGGAAAAAATCTTTGATGGAGTTTGGAAAGTCTGTTACAGCCAAGTAGTAAAATAACCAACTGAGAGGCTTTAAGGTCTTTAAACCAAGCTTTACTTGGCTTGCTACTTTTCCAAGACAGAAACTGATTGCAAAATTGGTTTGCAGTGGTGCTGAGATAGTGGATGCCTTTACACCCATCACCTGGTAGTGGAGACCTTGTGGTTCACTAGAGATGTTATGGAAGATACAGCCATGCATCCAAAATATGTATTAAATTAGAACTAAGATCCAACTGCCTTTTGTGTTCACACTGCTGTGTGACAGGAGCACTGGCTCAGTCTCCAGCCCTGGGCTCAGAGCCTTTCTCAGAAGCAGTTTGCTAACCAGAGTGGGTTCTGTCAGCTGCTCCAGGAGAGGACCAGGGAGTGGCTGAAAGATGGCAAGAAGACAACAGAACCATAAATTGGGTATTGGTGTCTTTGGTAGCGACTTTGGGTTCTTTGTTATTGCTATTAACATCAAATCATAACTAAACCAGGACTAAGGCTCAGTGTCTCAGAGCTGCACTGTGAGTGCCCTGCCTGTCTCACAGACCTCAGCCTGGGTGCTGAAAGCCTCTCAATTGCTTGCCAGGGGCTTTGCAAGAGCTGGTGTGAGCCACAGCCCACCCGATTACTCGGCCCCGTGCAGCGCTGTGCTCAGTGTGGGCCAGCCAGCTTGGGCACTCTTGACATTCCTGGATGTCTTCTAAACATGCTGATAGAAATGTTGTTTAAATATTTGTGAGTTATTTAAAAATAGTGCGTCAAATCAGCGGCCTGGTGACGCCCGGCAGAGCTCTGGCTGGGACGAGGGCCTGGTGGAGAAGGAAGAGGTCAGCACGAGTTATGTACACAACTCATGGTCTGATGAGAGCCACACTGGATGCTCAGAACACAGAGCCTGTTGGAAAGCCCGTGCACGAGGGGCCCTGGGCCGAGGGAGACGAGTGGCCCCGTGGGCCTGAGCCTGGATGGATGGATCAATGGATGGATGGATGGATGGATGGATGGATGGATGCATGGATGGATGCATGGATGGATGGATGGATGGAGGATGCTCGGCCACCTCCAGCAGGTCCATGGCTGGGGCAGGAGGGGCTGCCTGGGTTTGGGGCATGCCCTGGTTCCTGGGATGTGAAAGTAGAAACACTCCCTGGCACCTGAAGGACCACCAAGCCATGCCAGGGCTGATGGGCATTCCCACCCCATCCTGAGCTATTTGGGCTCTCTTAATACTTCCCTGGCTTGGTGCCCATCTGTATCTTTGGAGAACTAAATTTTAGGAAGGGGAAGTGAATTTTTAGTCCCACCATGACTGAAGCCTTTAAGCAGTTTCTTCTCACTATTAATAGATGGAACATTTTTCTGGGGTTACCCTTTGCAGGGTTAAGGGGGATGCATTAACGACAGAAGAGATAAGGCACAGCAGAGATCAGGCACAGTCAGAAGAGATCAGGCACAGCAGCATCAGAAGGCTTGATCAAAAGGCTGGAGTTTAGAGCTTAGAGTTTATTTTTGGTTACAGCATCATCTTTTATATACTCTTGTATCCAATATGCCAGGTCACTGTTGGTTAGTCAGTTCACCCAATATACATGGAAATATTTTATTGGTTACAAGATATCTCACATCCTACAGGTGGCTCCTGCTCCTTAAGGGTGCCCTCATCAATTAATTACCTCAGACATCAGGAGATCCACACACACACCATCATCCCCTACACATTGTAGGTCAGTACAGGTGGCTGTTGGACAGAGGGGAAATCTGATGGACAAGGGAGCCAGACATTATCTATTATTTATTTTAAATATTTATTTCCCAAGCTTTAAAATATTCATAAAATATTTTGAAAGCGGATTTTATATGTGAAGTGTATTCTCTTCTTTCAGTAAACAATTACCATGCAGAGAATAAAATAAGCTCCCAGGAATTGCTGAGATACACTGTAGTCTATTAAGGAGGCTGAGCCTACTGTAACATATGAATCTGGGTTTATGTTGCCTTTAAATCGATTTGACATCGATTCCAGGCCTATTGTAAAAAGGAGATACATGATTAGAGCACCACTGTTTTCTTTCCAGGGTATTTCCACTTTTTAGAGTTGCTGCAAAGGAAATGATTTTTAAAGCACTCAGAATATTGACCTGTTTCTTGGCTCTTGTCACAATCCATAGAATGGCTGCAAGGGGAGATCCTCTGCAGTTCCCTGTCTAGACAGCGGATCTTGTACATTTGGAAAATGGATTTGCAAGTTGCTACTGCAATTTTACACTTTGCCTTACAGATACTGGTCTGCAGCCTCTTTTTATTCCCCCTTATTGGTTGCTTTATTCTTGCTCTCTTTGACATCTTCTTGTCATTTTAAGTGCCAAAGTGAAAAGCCAAAATGAGCCTCAGCTTCTCTGAGGTCCGGACACACGGGCTGTTCTGCTTTTGAGATGAAAATGCTACTGTACTTGTGGAATTTATTGAGGCTATTTATCAAAATCTTTTGGCTGTTATTCCTCTGAAATGAAAATTGCCTTTTCAGAAGTTTACCACAGGCCCAATGTTGGTCATTCAAATGAAAATCTTAAGCTTATGTCATAGAAATAAGGATATAGAAAAAACCCCACAGAAATAGAACTGCAGTGTTTTCTGGTAAGCTCTCAAAGATTTCAGGGAATTATCTGCTGGTGATAAACTTGAGTCAGGAAAAGAGTAAATGACATCAACTCTATCATAAAGTCATAAAATACAATGATTGATTTGGCTCAAATTGACTACCACTACTTTTTCCTCTCTGTTATTGACACATTCCTGGAAATAAGTTGTTAAACACTGGACAAACATATTTGAAAAGAGTTTCAGCTTGAGGGGGAACACAAACTGATCAAGGTCACTGTGGTATTAGTTGCTCATACCAAACAGCAGATCTGCCAGCTGAAGGTAAGATCTGGTGGTCCCCTGTTATTCATCTGGACAAAATTATGGCCTCAAGAATGCTTGAAAATAATGAAACAAGGACGTGAACGTGGCAAAACCAAACCACTGTGGAGAATTCAAGCCAGTATTTGTTAAATTTTTTAAGCATTATTCTATCAAAACCTAAATGCCTTTTAGATTTTACTATTCTGATAATCAATTTTACCCATTAATTATCAAAATTTCCAAAGCTGATAATATTCTAGGGCTTCTTATACAAGTGAGCCACCACCCCCTGCTCCCTTGTAATAAATCACTTCATGTTCCTTTCCATCCCCATTGCTCACACTGAGGGCAGTACCACACCAGTGGTAGCAACACCAGTTCCCAAACTCTGACACTCTCATTCTCTGATATTTGTTTTGCTCCAAAGCGAGAAGTTCTTGGAAAAACTCACAAAAAAGAAATTGTTCTCAGGAGATTTCCAGTGAAGCAGATCTGACTGCATGTGCAGATAAACTCAGAGTGGGCTTTGCTCTAAGTATGGCACTTGTTTCCTGAGCTGTTAAGATATTGTTATAAACAGAAACTGTCTTTTAATGCGTAGAATCAATCTGCTAAAATTAGGAGGCATTGGCTTTGGCTGATTGGTGAAAAATTGACCTGTCCAGCTGCTTTGATTTGTTGCTGGAATGTGTGTCCATGGGATCTCTGAGTTGCTTTGTTCAACAGCTGAGATATAATGAAGAGAGGAAGAAAAATAAGCACAAGGTACTGCTCTGCTTTTCTGGCCAGGCAAGAAACAGCTGTTCTTCAGTAACCATGACTGAAAGAGGATCCAGAATTTGGATACAGATCTTATTTAATTTGGTCTTGGTTCACAGCAATGTCTGAACTCCAGGGGGAAGGATTGAACTGTGTGTCAGTCTGTGTGCCGTCTCATCTGCTTAACCAGGGATGGTGGCAGGCTGCAATCTCTTCAGGAGTTTTCATCTGTGACACTGTTTCCCTACACACCAAGCCCAAAATCCAGTGCAGTGGCAGTGCTGTCACCCAAAGGGTTCATGTCCTCACTCAGCACAGAGTGGGCTGTGATCAGCTTTGCACCTGCAGGCCTGGTCTATGTGTCACAGGGACACAGCAGCATAGAAGTGATTCTTGTGGGTTATTTTATACAAAGGGGTTTATTCCCCACGTGTCAAAGTGTCATTTCCAGAATGGCTCATTCATCCATGCCTAAATCTCAGCCCTTTGGAAGCATATTGGTAAGACACAGAGTGGGGTTTTTTATTTAAATAGCTGAAAATGTCCTGGTGAGTTTGTTCTCTTGATGTGCTGCTGGACTCACAGTCACTTTGAGTGACAGTAAAGTGCTCCTGACTGGGTGCCCTGGCAAGGGCCAGTGGATGAGTAGGTTGCAGAATCACTTCAGAAGACACAGGACAGCACTGACTGTCGACTGCATCTCAGCACTGAGGCAAAGGGGAGCTGCTTCTCTCCCTAACTTCTCCCTCCATGTGAAATTTCCATGTTGAGCAGTGGCAGATGAGGGCTGTGTGTGACTCCCACTTAGTTCACCAGGAGCTCTGGGTTTTTTTTATTATTTCCTCCTCAGTCAAGTACCATTGAAACCAGTGTGTGTCTATTAAATAAAGCAAATTTGGCAGTCTGGACAGGAATGACTGATTACTTACTTGATGCTGTGTTTTCTTCCCTCCTTGTTTTGGTTTAGCTTGTACCTGGTAACTCAAATTCACAACCAGCACAACCCATTTTCCCAAGCAGTGGGGCATTACATGGAAAACCTGAGAAACCATGCCAGGGAGACACAGCAGTGCCCATCTCTGTTCAGAGATGGCACATCATCACTCATCACCACTCCCATGTCAGAGCCCCTTGGGGCTCACTGCCAGAAGCAGATGTTGTGCCCAAGCAGACAGAGGGCTCTGGAACCAGGCTCTGTGAATCAAAGTTGGTCAAAATCTGTGGCTTCTTATGTGGGAAGAGTTGAAAGAAGATACTTTCCCATACAATTCTACACATATTATGTAGAGGAGCTTCATGCATTTCTTGATGTTCTGTCTCCTCCCACATGATTGTCTTTCTGTCCCATTTCCCATACTGTCTTTGGCAAAGACCACCACTGTCCAAGGCAGGACACTGTGTTCACTGGTGCCTGGGCAGAACCTGGCACACATGCTGGTTATGCTGGGACTTGCTCTTTTGGGTTTCTTTTTCACGTGAAATCCCTCTAGAGTTTCCTTCTGGGGAACAAGTTAGTCTCAAAAATTTGAGAGTAGCAGATCCCAGCACGACTGCTTTGCCGGGAAAAGCATTTTGTCATTTCTAAAATGATGTTACTTTGGATAAAAAAGCAAACATTAATGACAGTGCCCATGTGTGGTGCATGTGAAAAGAGTTAAGAGTCATCTGTTCCCAAATATCTCAGGTCCAGACATAAGCAGGTGCTTATAAAAGCTTCCTCAGGGCCATTTCAGCAGCTTATTCATTCCACTATGCAGGGACTCCTCTAGATGGAGTGTAAATAAGCCAGGCCCAAGTTCTCTTATGCTTCTAGAAATGCACTTTAATAACATAGATGAAAAAACCTTTCAGAGATGATACTTTGCTGGGAGCAGAAAAAGTAACAAATTACAAGCAGCAACCTTTTCCCCCAGCAGCCTATGCAGAATTAGTTTTATTAAGGTTCAACAGTTAGAAGTTGACATTAACTTTTTTTTTCAATATGCTTTCAATCCGGTTATATATCCAAAACATTGACTACACTTTGGTAGAAAGAACTGAAATGAAGCCTCTGAGGTTGCATTATTGACTAAGTGCTTTCCTTCCTCAGAAACATCTGTTTGTGAGGACAGATTTTGCAGAACTTGTTCCTCAAGCACCCTGGCCAATGCTCTGTAGATTGATATTTTCATGTAGAGACTTCAGAAGTGTTGGTAGCTCTGCCTTTAGTGTCACCTTTGCCTTTAAGTGGCTCTGGAGATAGGAGAAAAGTGAAGTGATTGAGAACATCAAAGTGCTGACTCTGCTTGTTTCTCTCAGTTGGCAGAGGGTCAGGACTGTGATTTCTCTCTGGGTACCCTGTTCCCTCCTCTGGGCAGTGAAACTCCTCCCTGCTCTGTTCCCAGGCAGGAAGGTTTGACACAGATTTTCAGCTCTGGAGGAGAAACTCCTTAGGGAACTCCATGCAGCCACTATATTTCTCCCGAGTTTTTTCAAGTTAAGTGTTCTTAGTGAATTTGTGAAACAAGATGTCATGTTCTTTGTTGCTACATTCTCTCACCCACATTTTAGGAACTTCACTAGTTCTGAAAGAATTCTTCAATTTGTTTAGACTAACCATAAAAGTTTCCTGAGAAAATCTCTGGAATTCATGGTGACAGCATAGTGTTTTCCTCTTTAAAAAATGCTTGACTTCTAATAACGGCAGGCAAAAGCTAAATTCCAGCTTGAGGTTTGACCTGCTCTAATGAGAAGCAGATTGCACAATTTCAATGGAAGTAGGAGCCGTGGAATTTAAAGCAGGGAAGATCAGACCAAGTCATTGTCACCTGCTGGACGAGGCAACACTCTGTGCTGTTTTCCAGGATCAGAAATTCCACAGTATTTCCTTTCATAACAACATAGAGTAGTTGGGATTATTGTACCAGCAGGTAAACAGCCATATAGGAGGACCAACTTCTAAGGATACAGGAATAACAAGGACACTCTGCCTTTCCATTGAAAAAGAGGGTTTGTATTTGATTCTTAGTTCTGGTATTACAAGGGGAATCCTCCCTGGTTGTTATTTTACAGGATTCCTAGAAGAGGTAAGAGGTACATTCCCTACCATTTGGGCTTGTTGTGACCTAATTGTGGAAGGCTGAGTTTGGAAAGGAAGACATAAAAATTACAGCTAACCATTGCCTGACCCTGTCAGGGACCAAAATCCATAGCAGGGGTTTCCAGATTTCAGGTCTGTAAAGGTAAGCCTGGAAACGAGATAATGCTTTATCTGCTGCAGGTTTCACTGGAAGGTCCCTGTGAAAGCAGCCAAGGAAAGTTTATTGGGAGGTGGAGAGCATCACTTGGAGACACATTATTTAAACTTGTTTTTCAGGGGGGGAAATCTGCTGTTAATTTCTAGGGGTCAGTGAACATGCCAATTTTCTCACAAAGATGCCTTCTGACAGGAGGATCAGAGTGATAATTAGATGCTACTTTTATAATATGATGGGTTAATGTTTTGTCTTCACCTTAAGAGCACTTCAGCATATCCAACAATCTATGCTTAATAATATTATTTTCCTCTCTTTAAGCAAAGTTAAAGACTTTATTCAGCTTACTCTTACCACAAGAGAAGAAAAACAGTGACACGGGTTTCTGCTCACACACCTTTCTCCCTGCAATACACATTTGAGCAGTTTTTCTAAACTGCCTTAAATCATAGATAATAAAGTTTCAGTCTTGGTCCTTGGGAAAATACTTTCCAATCAATGGATTTCCTTCTCAGGATTTTTTGCTTTTGAAAACCTGTTTTCTTTTTTTCCATTATTTTATCTGTTGTTTTCCATTCTCAATCCTTTTCTAGTGAGCTTATTAATTTTCTTCTTTGTAACTGACAGTTATTCCCCACCACCTCTAACATTCACCTCCTTTAACTGTATTAATGTGTTGCCTGTGATTTTGGTCTGCATTTTTCCTCCCAATTGGTCTAACTCCTTCATTAACCATGTAGCTTTTCTCTGAACAACTTGTTTCCATAGAAGTATCTCTCTTGATGCCTACAAGCATAGTCACAACTGAAGTTGGATCTCCTGATCTCCTGTGTTAACTCAAGATCATCAGCAAGGAAAACAAAAAACAATTAATTTGGGGTCTTACCAAGAGAAAGTCAGAAATTAAATTCCAGCCAGTTTTTATTCCTGCGAAGTGTATGTTGAGGGAGGTGGTTAAAGGGAGTGAGGGGAGAAAGGAGTGAGGTGATCCCTTGTAAATGTCTGGGAAATATTCCAGTGACACAGGAATTGAAGTATGCAACCAGCTTGGCTTTCATGAGAAGTGACTCCACTGCTTGGCACAGAGCCTGTTTGAAGTAACTTCAGTAATCTGGGGGTTCTGCAGAGTTTTGGTTGAGCTTGAGTGAGGGATTCAGCAGTGGCAGGCCCCTTTATAACAACAATTCGTTTTGGCCATGCAGCACTTCGTGAAGTTGTTTAAAATGACCCACTCTGTGATGGTCTTTCACCATATTTGAGCAAGATGGAATATGTCTGGTTTGAATTCTATGTACAGAATCCCTGCATGTGCTGACCTGCAGTGGGCTGATGGCTGGGGGTTTGGTCAAAGCTTGTAGTGAAACCCAACAAAAATCTTCTGGAGAGTCTTTGGTAAGGGTAAGTACTCCTAGAAAAGAGGAAATCAAGCAGCAATGACCATTTTAGGGAAAAGATCCCATTTTCCAGGCTTCAGTCCCAAACAGTGGCATAAGCTTTGAGGCTTTAGTATTGTTATTGTGTGGTCCTTGGTGAGCTGCAGAGATGGGAACTGAAAACTCCAGGTGAGCAGGAAACATATTTTCTTGTTATCTTTCCCTCTGGCAGTGGAACCTCCATCAGCAGCCCCACAATCCTCTGGTAGGCAGATGGGTGTGGAGGGCTGGGAAAATGCCCAAATGCCTCTTCTGAACCTGAGCCATCCTTACTCCAGACATCCCTGTGACAACAGTAATTCCTGCTGCAGGTAGAGGTGCTAAGGAGCAGCTTCTGTGGTGTGCAAACCTCCTGTGTGTGGGCTGAACCTCCTCTGGGCAGGGAGACTCAGGGACTCCCTGGGTTCATACAATGGGATAGAGAAAATGATCAAAAGAGAGCAATGTCTTCATTAGCTCAGTTGGTTAAAATCTGATTGCACTAATGCCAAGGTCATGGGTTCAATCCCCTGTGTGGGCCATTGACTGAAGAGTTGGACTCGATGATCCTTGTGGGTCCCTCCCAACTCAGAATAGTCTGGGATTCTGGGATTCTGTAATGTGATTCCTGCCTGAAAAGCCTTCAGAAATTCTTCACATCCTACCCCTAAGATTTCCAGTGGGCCTTTTCTTGATCCCTTGCAGCACTAGGAACTTTGATAGTAGTTTATTGTTAAAGAGAGAGAAAATGAACATTTTAGGGTGGGTTATGCACCTACACCTCATGGGAAAAGCCCTGAGCACAATGGGTGGGGAAAAGAACCTGCACACTGGAGCTGGAGCATTTTTATCATATGGGAGCAGCCTACTGATGTTATCCCCAGACTTAAATTATACATTCTGTCTCTCTAATCCAAGTACATAGCTGAGAATTTAATCAGAGCAGGGTGTGTACTTTATGTATTGCTTTGGGTGGGTCTGGCAAAAAACATTTTCTTGGCTAATCATAACTAACACTGTATATCACAATACCTTAATTTCTTTTGTGTTGTGTCACCCTACATCATTTTTATTGTGCCATACAAACTCTTCATTTAAGAACCAATTGCACAAAACTAAATCATAAGTCTTTACAAATTTTGCAATGGTTGTTATACAGAAAACTGATGATAATGAAAAACAGCCATAAATTTCAACTGCATTAGGGTGTAATGTTCTTAAATGAAATTGGGCAAAAGAAATAAAGAAAAAACATTATTTCACTTCTTATATCTTCATTTAGGAAAAACCAAACCAAAACAAAACAACCAATGGCATGCAGAAGAATTCTTATTTTAAACAGAAAATTTTTCTTATCCATTTTATTCAAGTCGTTATTTTAATTCTGTGTTTTAAGGTCCAAACTGTAAGAGCCTAAACATTGCAAGAAGCTGTCCTACAGAAATGTGGAGACTGATCTGGTTTCCTGGAGTGGTTCATTGAGTTTGAATTATATTTCAACCTCTGTAAAACAACACAGCGTCCCACCCTTCTGTCTGCCCTATTAGAACTGCAATGCCTGGAGGTCCAGCACATATAAAATTGTTAAAGTTAACTTCTAGGGAAATGATTTTAAATGTATTATTACTTTTGATATGATCTTCTGAGACCACCCTACATGACCCCCTGTACCTGTTGGTTATCCCTGCACAGTGATTGTTCAGGCTGCAAAGGCTGATTATGTTTTTTTTTAATTATATTTTCTCTTGCATCATTAAAAGCAGAAAGTCAGATCATAACAGCAATGAACTACATTTACTAACAGCAAAGAAACTGAGTACTTTGCAGAGTTCCTAAAGCACAACAACATGTTTTTAGCACCCAAATTCGTTGCTTAAATGCATATGAATGTTTGAGACCACAAACTGCTTTTTGTTGAGACTAAGTCCATGGAAGCAAAATAAAAGCTCAGGTTCTGCCCGTTCCATGAAAATCGCTGTAATGAGGGACTTCATTGCAGAACAACGAGCACGTTGCATTGCCGGGTCGCACTCGGTAACAGGAATCGGAGCAGTTTTAAGGATGAATCCCAGCTCTGCTCTGTTCTGTCTCTGCTCCTGGGCACAGCATCTCCTTGGCAGGATGCAGCATTACTCAGATTTTTGTGTGCAGGGTAGAGGCGGCTTTGCTTTAGGTATTTGTTAGGAAAGAAAATACAGAAAAGTAGCGAGTTCCGCAAAACTTGAGACATGACGTTGTCAAAACTTTAAAACATCGAGGTAAGTCAGCAGCGGCGCCAGAAGGTGCTGGTTTGCCTTCGGGTCCTCCTGCGCTTTGAACCAGTGCGGGGCATGGGATGGTGTGGCGGGTCTGAACAGCGGGGACGGGCAGGGACACCTGCCAGGCAGGGGCAGATACCTGAGGGACAGCCCTCCTGAGGCACCGCACCGAGCGCGGGGACGCAGAGAGAGGGGACACTGAGCACTGTGTGGGGACACGGAGCGCGGAGACGCGGAGAACGGGGACACGGAGCGCTCTGTGGGGACACAGAGCGCGGGGACATCGAGCGCGGGGACACGGAGCGCAGAGACACGAAGCGCACTGTGGGGACACGAAGCGCTCCGCGGGGACACAGAGCGCGGGGACACGGAGCGCGGGGACACGAAGCTCTCCGCGGGGACACAGAGCGCGGGGACATCGAGCGCAGGGACACGGCGCGCTCCGCGGGGACACGGAGCGCGGGGACACGGCGGGCCCCGCGGACGCGCAGCCGGGGCGGGCGGGGCGGTCCCCGGGCGGGGCGGGCTCGGGCAGGGGCTGCGGCAGCGGGGGCTGTTCCTTGCCTGGTGCAGGGCGGTCCCGCACCCGATCGGAGCGGCGTCAGCGGCCTCAGGGCTGCGGCAGATGACATCCCCCCGTGAGGATCCAGGTGGGTTCTATGGCAGATGACATCCCCCCGTGAGGATCCAGGTGGGTGCTGTGCCAGGTGACATCCCCCGTGAGGATCCAGGTGGGTTCTATGGCAGGTGACATCCCCAGGTGAGGATCCAGGGGGGTTCTATGACAGATGAAATCCCCAGGTGAGGATCCAGGTGGGTTCTATGGCAGATGACATCCCCAGGTGAGGATCCAGGTGGGGGCTGTGCCAGGTGACATGCCCAGGTGAGGATCCAGGTGGGGGCTGTGTCAGGTGACATTCCCAGGTAGCATTCAGGTGGGGGCTGCTGTTTCCTACCACTGCTTTGTTAGTCTGACAGCAGCTCCTGGGCTGTCTGCACTTTGGGTCATGCTCTTCCAGTAGCTGCTGCTTTTACTCCTTAGTTGGATGCACTTGTGCTGAGTAGCTTTTGTGACTTTGCTGTGTATCTTTGAATACCAACAAGCTCCATCAGGGTACAGTGACCCAGTCAAAGGTCATCCACAGCACAGTACAGCCTTAAGCAGGGCCAATAAACCAGCTTGCTTTTAGATGCAACCACTTACTGGGCAGTCTCTGTTGGGTTAAATAGTTCTTTATGCATATATTGAACCTCTGTCACACACAGTGGTATTATTAGCATTTTGTATAATTAAGGAAAACTTATTGCTACATGATGAAAGGGCACAGACGAGTAATTTGTGTTGGGTTTTGTTATTTCTGTGCTAGAGGTTTATTGATATTGGCTCTGGTGGCAGTGAGCAGTTCCCCTCCCTGCTACAGCTCCTCCTAGAATCTTGCATCAAGTGTTTCTCAATCACGTACAAGGGTCCCATGGAAAAACATCCATAAGGAGCTTCTGCGTCAGAGAAATGTGGGATCAGTTCCTGCTTTACAGCCAGCAGGACCAAATCATGGACAAGCAACATACGTGTGATTAGGCTGCAGGGAGATAAATCCCCTCTCTCACGCCACTTACTTGGATAAGGATTTTCCACTGTGGATTGCAAATTAGAGAGTTATACTCTCATTTCTCCTAAAGTTGATGTGAGTTAGACACCTAATTCCCTTGAGGACTTTGAAATTCCTACAGAGCAACCACTGCCTTCTCGAACTTACATAGAAGCAATTAAAAGATCAGCCAGCACTGACAAGCTACTTAATGTGGTCTGCAAAAAAAGTGCTTTTAAACTTCTCTGGGTCCCAGAAACCAACATGGGAGGCAAATGACAAGGACCTAAGTAAAGACCTTAATATCAGCTTGGGAGTTCTACTAATCAGCTTGAAGAGCTGAGGCCAAGAAGCTGGACAAAGATGGAATTAAGGTTGCCACAAAGTTCTGGAACACATTGCAGTTCCCAGCTGTGATAACTGAAGAGTTGGCTGCAGTTCCAAAACACCAGCATGACTGTAAAGTAGGAATGAAAGGACAAATATCTTGGCCTTTTCATTTTCCAGACATTTATGTTCACTATCTGCATGGAGCCTAAATTATCCTGGCTAAATTCCAAGCTATAATCTTTTTTTCCTCTTCCTTGAGTGGGTCAGTAAAGTACTATTAGGCTTTGATATTTTGCATTGCACAAGGGAAAACAGAATAAACATTCCCACTTATTTATGATCCATCTTAGCTTTTGGACAGTTTGACAGTTTTACAAGTCCCTGACTGCTTATCCTGGTCAGTGCAAACACCCTGCTCTGAAAGCATCATGTTTGAGCCTTCAACATGGAGACAACATGTTCTGACTCTTTTTGAGTAAGAGGAGATAAATAAATTAAAACAATTGTTGAAGATCCAGTCACAGGTAAAAAGCAGTTCTGAACATCCTCTGGAAATCAGAGTTTTAGTGCAGCAAATGCGTTTTCCACAGAGTGTGTATAAAATGAAATACCTTATTAGCAGCTGTGAGTCACAGGGAAGATGCACCAGCTTTAATAGCCCTGGGAAGATGCAAAAACCAGAAAGATGTAATGGGAGACTCATAATTTTATCTTCAAATGGAACCTGAAAGGCCCTTGATACTTCCAGCACTGCCAGCACAACTAGCAGTGACAGGATGGAAGGCAGTGCATGAAGGACCTGCCAGCTCACAGCTGATGGCTCGTGAGCTGAAGGAACAATGTGCAGAGTTTGATGTGTGGCTGCCAAGAATGCTCGGGGCCTTTTATTCCAGGTCTGGAGAGACTGAGGGGGGAAATAGTTCAGGTCTGTCGGTGATGAGAGAAAGCAGCAGCACCTCCCCATGCTGGGGCAGTTAGCCCTGCTGTGGCACATCCAGCAGGTTTTGAGGTGGGGGCTCTGGGCAGGTGCTTGTCTGTGGCTGTTGAGGGGGGTTACTGCCACGTGGGAAAAAACAAGTTCTTCCTATACAATGACAGAAATCGTGAAAGAGCAAAATGTTTTGGATTTTTTTCTGTTTCATTCTGGAGTGGTGTAAAATATGTCATCAAGATCAGGAGTTAGTCCTGCCCGTTGTTCTGTTCTCCTGTCTGTACGTGGCTCTGTGCTGGGCTTGTTGAGAAATCCGGTTCTTTCTGCAGGCGCCACATTTGCATCCTGCAGAAAAGGGAGTGAATAGGATCCTGCAGAAACTAATGCTGCAAACAAGAAAACCTCTTAAACTGTTTTGCTTCCTGGCATGGTTTTGGAAGATGTTCAGACTTAAACACAAATCTCTTTAATTAATGCAGTCCTGATCACCATGTGATTCCTACCTGTTGAAACTGGAAAACTACTTTGGATGGAGATACAAGGCAAAGTAATGCATCTACCATGGATTTTAGAAACCTGCTAAAAATTGCTTTGAAATAGACCTACAATGAGACACCTCTGTGAAAAGTGATAGATTTAGGTGAAGGTTTCACACCAGGCTGAGCTTCCCCAGAGCTGCCAGTGGGGGTGGGCAGGGTGTGTTCCCACATCTCTCCCTACAGGTACCCACCACAGCTCTTGTCCTGCCACTGGGCTTCATCAGAACATAAGATAGCTGACTCAGAAAGCTAGAACATCACAAACTTGACCTTATGACAAAGAAGTGACTTGTTTTCTGCTGGATTGGCTGATGGGACATCCTGGCACAGGCTCAGGGTGTCGGTGAGGAGGGGTAGGAACAGGCGGTTGGGGAAAGGAGAGGAAGAGGACTCCTGCTTTGGCAGTAGGTCTGTGCAACTGAAAGTCACACTGGATCCTGACAGTAAGGTTTGTTGTGTTTGTTCTTTCAAATACAACGTGGTATCCTCCCATTTTATTTAGAGGGAACATTTTTGAAAACTTGAAATACAGTTTGACACACTTCTTTAGCTAAAGTTTGTGGTCATCTCGTAATAAGGCTGACTTGTCTGTTTGATGTACAGCTGTCACAGGTCCCTTGTTGTAAGGAAAGTGCTACTTCTTGAGAGGAAAACATCTCAGAGACAATGCCCAAATCTCAGCACAGATACCTTTTTATTATTGCGAACAGTCCTGTTAGTCCTGATGTTCATAGGGATTTAATACACGCTGTAGCATCTGGTTTCTAAGAACTTGAAGAGTCTGAGCCCTCCAGTCTGCAAACAGGACAGTGCTCAGATGGAGGAACACAGTTTTTCAGCCCAGCAGGATGGAGGAGAGGTGTCACAGCCAAGCTGCTGCAGGTACTGGGGCTCTGGGCAGGAGGGTGCAGTGGAGCACAGAGGGCATTGCAGTGGGGAGCAAAGGGGCAGCAGGGGTGCAGGGCTGGTGTGCTGGGATGGGCAGGCTGGGGCACAGCCAGCAGTTTGATGCTGTTTGCAGTGGGACTGGGCTGAACCGCCAGCACAGAACACACCTGTGGAACACAGTGCAGCCAAAGCGTGGCACAGGCCATGTGCTCTGTGGTGTGTCTCACAAACATTTGGTAGTAACCTACCACCCGTAGCCCACGGGGAAATAGCTGGCTTGGCATGGAAATGTTGCTGGCAGCCTCTCATCTACAAATATTAAGCTTTGCAGGATTTTTTTTTTCATCTGCTTAATTATGAAATCAGTTCATGGAAGGGAGGTGACACATTTAGGTTGGTCTGCTATTTCAGTTGTACACATAGCACCCAAAAGATGTTAAAAATTTGTCATCCTCTTGTAGGACATCCAGTTCACAGGCAGATACACCGATTGCAACAGTATTTGGGGGTGCAGTTCCAAACTTTCTTTCTGAAGGCTCTCCTGTTTCCAGTTTTTATTCAGAAAGAGTCAACTTCTCTTGAACAAGCTGATCTAACATCAAGAATGACTGACTACACAATTGCTGTCAGCTTGGGTTTATTAGTACATCAGTTTAAAAGTGGGTTGGTAAACCAGGAAGATTCTTTTGCAGTGACAGTGTGACTCTAGAAATGGGAAATCAAACTCTAAAAAGGCAGAGAGGCTGGCTGAGAAGGTGTGTGTCATCATGTGAGGCAGAGCAGGCAGAATGGGAAGCCAAGCTTGGGAAGGGTCTTCACAAGTGACTCATCTATACTCTTTTTCTTGCCAAAAATACAGCGTGAGGATCCTTTCAGTAGCCCCAAAGAGTCTTCAAGAAGATTGTCTCTGCTTTTCATGAGGAATTTTGCATAGGAAACTGAGCTTTGACTGTTTTTCAATGCATGCCTTAAAGCATCATGCAAGATGCCAGGAGTGTGGTTGCTCCTTTAGCCCCTCCATATTTTAAGAAAGGTTTCTAAGTGTGTGTGGCATGTTCATAACAGTTACTGCCCAAGGTGGGTATGTTAGTTAATGCTACTCATGATTATTGCTCTTCTCTTAAGTCTCTGTGAGTTTTATTTGCAGGGACAGCACTGCTGGGGAGCTTCATCTGCATTTTGCCATCGGTATCTAATGAGCTTTACTTGTCCTTCCTGCTGCACACGCCATGAGAGCAAAGCAGTCCTGCTTGGCAGTGCTGAGTGCAGCTACTTTCCTTTGAGCAATTATTTCTTGCTCCCTTTTTATTTCCTCCACTCACACTGATCATTGTCATAGTAATACAGGCTGGTCTGGGAGTTTCTTCTCATCAGAGTAAAATTCCCAGCCATCCATTACCCCTTTATGATTTCAGTTTTCAGAAGGAGGAGGCAGCATAGATGCCACTGAAATATGGAGGTATCAAAAGGACCCTTTTGGTAGTTATTTTAGCAATGAATTATCACATAAAATCTAATAGCAGATATATTATAGACTCATATAATGTTTTGGATTGGAAGGAACCTTAAAGATGATCCAGTTCCAAGCTCTCCTGCCACGGGCAGGGACAACTTCCACTATCCCAGGTTGCTCCAAGCCCTGTCCAACCTGGCCTTGGACACTTCCAGGGATGGGGCAGCCACAGCTTCTGTGGGCAACCTGTGCCAGGGCCCCACCACTCTCACAGGGGAGAATTTCTTCCTAAAATGTAATCTAAACCTCCCCTGTGACTGTGCAAAGGGACCTTTAAAGGCCTGAAGATTTTCGTTAGCAAAGAAAAGTCCCACAGCTCCTGTGACCTTGTCCTGTGGAACAGGCCACCTGAGTTCAGGAGAGCTGAGCAGATGCTGAGGTCTGGAATGAGGACAGCTGTAGTTTCTCCACACTGAGATGGCTGAGTGAGTCTGCTGGGTTCTTCTAAGTGCAAACTACAATGTCTTTGTGAAGACTTCTGGTGCTAGAGTGGTCACTCTCCTGGCTCTTTTCTAAAGATTCTTTTCTTTCCTTTTTTGCTCTGGGAGTGCAATGCTGGTCTTATTTCAGTCCCCTCTCTTGGTACGTCATAAATGCTGTGATGTGGTAAAGATTATGATAAAGTATGGCACTAGATATAGTAATAAATGTAGGAATCATGTATATAAGCTGTTGTGGAAGAAATTAGTTTCTGTTCTGCAGCTGGGGGAAAAATAGTTGTGCATCTGTTTTATGTAAAAACCCCCTTGTTTTCCTGTGTGTGTCACTTCATTCTCCGATGAAAAAGCCGTAGAGTTTTGTGGAGGGAAGCCTGTTTTATGGATGGCATTGTCCAAAGTAACCAAGTGATAATGGAAACAATTTAAAATTTAGAAGTAGAATAATAAAATCATGGAAGTTGTGCAATTTCTTTGCTGGGTTTCTTCAGCTCTTACAACTGAGAAGTCGGAGCAAAACAAGCAGGCAATTTGAACAGGTATGTATGTGAAGTGCCTTGGAGTCCTAATCTGTGAGTGGATGTGTAAAGAAAATAGTTTTAAGGAACAGCTCTAGCACATCGTGCTACACTTTAAGGTGCTTTAAAAACATTTCTCTTTACTGAGCATGCTTGATTTTAAGGTAGTTTAAAAACATTTCCTTCAAAGGAGTCTTTGCCTTTAGATTGGTGTGTGTTTTAATGAGAGCTGAAGTGCACACAGACTTACAGAAAGGGTATTTGGGAATTTTCTTCTCTTCCACAGCCCCAGCAACTTCTAGTACTGGCAGAGATTAGAGTCTGATGGCATTTGCTCATGCTGACCTGTTTGTGTTTTTGAGGAATCTGGTGAGTGCTCTGTGAGTCTCTGAAGTTCCATTCAGCGGGAATGGTACAGAACTGGCCACAGGGCTTTAGGAATTGTCACAAAAGGAGCAGTTAACTCTCGACATCTGCTGTGCTGCACTCACTGCCAAGCTGCGTAGGTAGTTGGCAAGGAAATAAATATTGATAGACCCTAGCAACAGGTACTCCTGAGAACTCTGGTTCTGGGAATGCTTAGGCCGTGGCCAGGGTTATTAACCTTGTGATAGCGTTTTAAGTTTATTTATAGGATTTGTTTGTGTCTTATCACCACCTCTCAGAACTGGAATGCACAAAGGGGCTCTGCTGTGCCAGAGCATGGATGTGTGTTCCACACCCTCTCTGGTGACTCATTTCAACATGTAGCAGATGCTTCACTGTCCATGTCTCAGGGGAGCTGATGCACACTGATGTAGGACATCCCCAGGATGCGCTCACAGCCACACTCTCCTATGTTTGCTTACCCATCCTGTGGCTGCTCCAGAGCCATGTGCATGGAAGTGAGTTGGACACAAGGATTTATTCCTTTTTAGAGGTATCCTAAAAAAAGCACTGATATACAAGACCCTCAGAAAATCCAGAGGTGCAATCACACTGTGAGAGCACTACCTGTGGTGAGCACTGTCCATGACTAACTGTGTGTTCTCCTTGCAGAGACTGAAGCCAGAGAAGCCTGTGACTGGCTGAGAGCTGCCGGGTTCCCCCAGTATGCTCAGCTCTTTGAAGGTATGATCACAGAGACTCGTCAAGCAGCTGGAGATGAACTTGAGCACAACTGTTCTCATAAATAATCTATTTCAGAACCTGACATTTTTGATAGAGGCACTTCCAAATTCTGTCATATATTCATGCAAATCTTCAGAAAAATAGGAAGCTGGTGTGTGTTCTTGCAGAAGAGACTTCTCAGCAGGGACTCGATAGAATTCTGTAAGGGATCAAATCATTCCTGGTTTGCTTTTCCTATTGTTAGACTGCAACTCAGTCAAATCTCTGCTTTTGTGATTTTTAGTTGCTTATAATTTTCTCAGGCTCTTTTACTTGTAGTGCTGGAGTGTTTTTCCAACCACTGATTGCAACCAAAACTCCTCTAAGGCTCTCCAGCCTGTCCTCTGAACCAGATTGCTTTATTGGTGTTTTGAAAAAGAATGCTGGAAAAATCATCTTGCAATCATAAGTGTTTAAAACTGATACTCAGCATCAGCCAGTCAATTAAAAAAAAGAAAGGAAAAAAGGAAAAAAGCAATTTCAGCATATTTTCCTGTCATTAAATCTACCAAGACTGCTTATTTCTTGTGGGGGAGGAATGGATTTATTAAGAACTTGTATAATTTTCAGGCCACACTTGTGCTTTTACCTTAAAACTCTTCTTAACATATATTTATTGTTACAAACACTGAATGTAACAAAAGCTAATCTATTTTTAAGAGAGATTTTATCAAGGAGCTACACTTAAAAGAACCTTCAGTGACTTCTTCCTGCTCTCATTCCCACCTCCTCCTGTTCACTGCAAAACTGAGAATCTGAAGCCAAGCCATAGAGCTGCATTTGAAAGCTGTGTGCTACAAAATGTGCTGCCTCATGGGAATGCTTCCTGTCTGACTACAGCAGATTTCATTCTCTAAGCTGTGTGTTGGAAATGTCCATTGCTTCTGGAAAATTACTCCCTTACATTGCCTTGCTGCTTATGCAGTTTAATTTACTCACTAGGAAAATTAGGCTTTTTTCTTTTATTTCTATTTGTATTTTGTATTTTTGTCTATACCACTACAGGCCCTGCAGGTCACTGCAGGCCCTCTGGAAATGCAGAATTGTTTGTCTGCCTGTAACTAATAGCAGAAAGCAGGTCCCTGCATTCATTCTACTTGCCCAAAGGAACTGATCCTCACTTACTTGAAGGATCTATGCATGAATATATAGCTATAGAAATAGGTTTAGATTCCTTACACCTGTGATGAACATGTTGCAAAATTGAAATTGCAATTAAAACTCAGATTTCAGATTCAACTTCTCTGTTTACAGGTATGCAGTTTCCCATTGATGTAAAAACTGTAAGGAAAGATCATGAATTTTTAGATGGAGATGCGATTGAATCACTATTCAGGTAAACATGAATTATGAACCATCTTTAATACCTCCAGGCCCCACAGTTATTTGTCATTCATCTTTTCATGTCTTTGTTTTTGCCAGAGACTTGCAAAGTCACCAATTCTGTGACTGAAGGAAGTCACTTAAGCACATGGTTTAGTACCAGGGAAGTTAGTTGTTTTAGGAATTTAAAAGAAAAGTAACCATGTGTTTGCACATCTTCAGCCAAGATCTTGGAGATGTTATACTGAGCATCAAATCTGTCTTTTCTGTAATGTGAGATGTCTGCAGGCTGGGGAAAAATAATCAGTTCCCTACAAGCATGACAGGCTGCTCTCCAGGATCACATATAATGGAGTGCAGGAATTTCCTCTGGCGGGCCAAATTCTCCTCCAGCTGATAGACTGACAAAAATCACCTGCACAAGATCTGTTCTCTTTCCCTGAATATTTTTTGAGTGAGAAGCAAAGGTATTGATTTGAAATTATTGTTTTGCCACAGCTGTTCAGAGCACACCAGTGAAATTGGATTTTCAGTGGAAAGGCAAACCCACAGCCCTTTGGCCTTTCCCCATGGAAGAGCCAGGGTGGTGCAAAGCATTCTGCTTCACTTCATCCAGCAGTCACTGAGGCATTGTCCTTGTGAGATTGTTCAGCAGAGTTTCTTCAGCAGAAATCAGAATTTCTGACTCTTAAGGGACTGGAAAGTTCCTCTTCTGGCAAAGTGTTTTGGTCCTTTTCTGTGCTGTCAGGTCACCTGAATTCAAATCCTGCTTGTAGCAGGAGCACCCAGAGGAGTTGGTCACATTTACGTCTCTAAAGCACAGCAGATACTCCAGGACTTTGGGGCTGTTTTGTTGCTTGGTATGACTGGAGATTAGCTCAGTTGGTTAAAAACTTGGTTGTAATAATGCCAAGGTCATGGGTTCAATCCCCTGTGTGGGCCACTGACTTGAGAGTTGGACTCGATGATCCTTGTGGGTCCCTTCCAACCCAGAATAGTCTGTGATAATTAGAGGAGGTAAAAGATGTGAGAAGTCTGACTTCTGTCCTGAGTGCTCCTTGGAGGCTCAGGATGTGCCCAGATTCAGGACTTTTTGACTAATTTGCAATATTTTTGATTCCACACGCTTTAATTAAAATAATAGATAATAAAGTCCTTCTGAAGAATAAGTTTAATGTCTTCATTTATTTAAAAGTTATTTTTTAACAAGCCTACTCAGAATTTCTTTTATTTTCAAAGTTTTAAATCAATATAGTTTTCACAATCATTAAAGCATGTAATATTTTTGGGTTTTTTAGTTAAATGATTAATTATGGTTTTCTTCTCTAGTAAGATGGCAGAACTGGAAGTGTGAACATCATGGGGTTGTTATTGGTGCTGGTTTTGGCAAAATGTATGAGGAACCTCTAACAGAATGCCAGTCTTGGACACCAATAATGAAAGCGCTGTGGCAGAAGATCACAACTGTATTGGCACACATTTGTTTTCAAGAAATAAAATAGCTTAAATTTAAAACTTCTGTCTTTTTTCTCATACCCCAGACGGCTGAACACACTGAACAAGTGTGCATCCATGAAAGTGGAAATAAGCCATCAGAGGAGACGGGTATGTTTGGAAAATTCAGTTACTCTTCTCATTAAAAATGTGGTCAGCTGTTATATCAAAAACCTGGCTTTGAAAAGTGCACGAAGAATTAGCAACTTCTGAACTTCCCTTTCTATTCACTTCCATCCTGCAAAGCTCTTCCATTTGCATTTTCTGCTGAAAAACATAAAGATGGAGATTGAAATTGTGCATTGTTCATTTTGTAACTTCTTAAGGTAGGTTAGGGATGGGTTTTGAAACAGTTTTAAAAATTGATTTCACACATTTTATCATCCAATAGTTACACCAAGGCCCCACCTCAACATGTCTATCATTGCTTTCCTATGTAATTTCACACTTTATTTAAGTCCTGAAAGTGAAATTTCACTCTTACTGGGTAAGCAAAGAAATTAAATGGACAACCCAAACGTTCAGCCAATAGAAGATGGATGGGTTTGAGCTGTGCTGGGTTTGTCCCCTCCCACAAAAAGTTCTGCAACCAAAACAAAGTGAGAGTCACAGTTAGGCTGGGAAACTTTGAGATACTGGACTAGTAAGAAAATAATGCCATCTTCTGGGAAAATGTCTAGTTTCTTTTTTTTTTTGAAAGTTCTGATCTGTCATTAGGGAGGAATGGGGCAGTGGAGAGCCAACAGAGAAGAGACAGGTGGTTCCATCTCTAACATTTTGCTGTCCCAGTGTTCCCTTGGGATGGGGACAGTAGAGCAAATGGAGCACTGGGGCAGGTGCCAGGGGAGGCTGAGGAATCCAAGAGGGTGCCACAGATATTGATGTTACCACAGCCCCACAGGCAAACACTGAACATGGATGAGTTTTGGTCACAGAACTGGGAAAGAGTGTTTGTTTGGCTTTAGGAAAAGCCATGTAAACCCAACACAATGCAGTATCTTTGGATATGCCACAAAATGGGATTTTTGACTTTTAGATCCAATCTGTCACCTTTTCCTGTGGTAAACTTACCACATTTGTCAGCATGCTTGGGAGTCATTGGTCAGCAGTTTTTTCAACTAACTCAGGGCAGACATTCAGTGACTGAATGGTCTCATTTCTATATGTTGGTCTTGGGGGTTTTGGAGGGAGGCAGAAATTAAGTGTCCTTTTTTGTTAAATTTCTTTTTCATATTTAATATTTGCCAAACTTTGCCCTTGAACTGTGTTTTGTTTGTTGTGTTGTGTTTTATTTTCCTTCTAAGAGTGATGATTCTGAAGATGATGAACCTTGTGCAATAAGCAGTAGGTGGGCTTATGAGAGGTGCAGTCAGAGGTGGTCTCGAATCCAGAGCCTGGAAGGTTTCCCAGCAGAGGAAGGTGCCAGTGCATCAGTCCCAGGCAGTCCGGTACTGAAGATCATCAGCGAGGAGGACGGTGTGTTTCTGGATCATGGAGAGAGGCACGATGTGTCCTCAATTCACAGCACCAGCAGTGCTGACAGTGACATTGTTACCTCCCCAAAACCTTTTGAAGATGTGGAAACCAGTACGAGCTCCTCGAGATGTTCCTCAGTTAAAGCACCTTCACTGGACTCTACTTTCAGTTGTTCTCCTGCCCCCAATGAATTTTTAAATATCACCACTGAGCAAAAGTTTTCGGATAAGTCGCCATCTAAAAAGAGGAAGAGCCTCCTAAAGAAAATGGAGAAGCTGCACTTAAGGAGCTGCAACTTAAGGAGTGGTCAGTCAAAGGCCAAACCCATAATAAGTGAACCTGTTCTTCTGGAAGGGCTTAATGAAGAAAAGATGAAGATGCTGAACTGTGTAAATATTTCTGACCTCTCTGGCATCCAGACAAAGAACAATTGTTCCTTTTCTCCCCGGAGCTGCAACAGCAGCAATCAGTGTGGGAAGAGCAGCACAGTGAGCACTCCAAGTCCTGGTACAAACCCAAGCAGCCCCTGTGAAGGAAGGGGGCTGCTT
This sequence comes from Sakesphorus luctuosus, assembly GCA_013396695.1. Taxonomy (NCBI): domain Eukaryota; kingdom Metazoa; phylum Chordata; class Aves; order Passeriformes; family Thamnophilidae; genus Sakesphorus; species Sakesphorus luctuosus. Next base: position 1,955,823 of record VWZD01010421.1, on the reverse strand, counting down.
GCAGAGCACACAGACTCCAGCAGCCTCGTCCTGGGGAGTGATCTAGCTCAGCAAAACCTGAAAAATAGCATGACATTACAGAAGAGCCAGATGTTTCAAATACCACCAGGCCATAAACCTGGCACTTTCCCCACCACACTTACAGACAGCTCCCTGTCTCCAGTAGACAACTCTTCTGTCAGCTGGAGAACTGGGAGTTTTCATGGGTGCAGGAGAAGTCGGAGCAGAAGCGGTTCCAAGGACCCCAAAGCCCCCAGGCATCCCCTTTCGGGCTCAGATAACAGGCTAAGTGTGTATGACAACATGCCCAATATTGACCTGGATAACTTGGAGGCAGCACAAGTTGGTGATGATGATGTTTTTTCAGAACTGAACAATGTTATAGCAGATGTCAACGGCCTCAGAAAGTTGGTTGACCAGTGGACAGAGAAGCTCTCAGATGATGGGGATTCTGACTTTGCCAGTGATTTGACCTCTTTGTATCCATCTTTCCCTAAAGAAAGCTCTCTTGAAACAGAGGGCTCAGAAGATAAGACAGCAGGGGACACTGAAGGAGAGAGCAGCTGTGGCCTGGGCAAGGAGATTGGCTCTGCAGACCTGATGTACTTCACAGACTCTGAAAAGACCAACAGGTCAGACATCCTTGGGTTTCCCTTTGATTGGGGCCACTCAAAATATAATTGTTTTGCCAGAACAAAGTATTCTTGAGTCTGTTCTGGGCAGCAGGGTCTTTGCTGCTGGTGCCAGGTACCACTGGTGCCACTGGTCTGTGGGCACTCTGGGGACATCTGTTGAAAGTAGAACAGTCATGATCTGCATGAGCACTCAGATATTTGGAATCAGGCCTTAGGGCCAGCTCACTGGATTTCTTAGGGAAGCTGTTTGTATTGCCAGAGCACCTCCTGGATGGGAAGTACCTTGTTTAAGTGCAACTAACTGTGGTGCTTAGGAGTTGCAGGTCCTTTAGGGTCTCAGGTGCTTCACAGATGCAGGTAGAAAACTAACAGAGATGATGGAAATGGTCCTAAGCTTGAACAATATTTATCCCATAGGCACAGGAAGCAACACTGGTCTGTGGAAGAGAGTGTGAACCTGGAAAGCCTTTCCATCCAGGATGGCCAGTCGGCTGCCCAGCTGGCCAGGACACAAAAGCTGGCCTTGTTGAAACTCACTGCATTAATGGACAGATATTCCCCTTCCAGTAAGCAGGGCTGGAACTGGTAAGTTGTCTAATACTGAAGCAACCTGTGCTGAAAAGAAAGGATTTGATGTAAGCAGGTGAAATTCCTTGTCTGTCTAGATTACAGGTATTAAAGCTGAGGAATTTCATCCTATTAAATCTCTGGCAGCTTCCTGGTTATTTCCAAGGCTTCAAGATTTCCTCTGCTATGGGCTGAACTTTGGCTCTTCACTGATGGTCGTGCTGTTACTGATTTTAAAGGACATTATAGTTTCTCTCTAAGTTTGCCCAATTTGCAGGGCTTGGTCAGAGGTGCTTCACAGGGATTGTGGGACCTGAGGTGAGAGCTGACTAGGCTGAGAATACAGTTCTTCAGCATCAAGTCTTTGTTTGAACTAAAACAGTCACAAAGTTAGACACTCAAAGGACTTAGAAACATCAGTCAGCATCTTGTGATACTTGAATATAAAAAAAAGTTGAAAAATCCTGCAGTGCCCTAAAGGGATGGAATGTATTTCTATGGTGGTGTGGTTCTTGTAGCCTCGTTGATGCTGTGTGCTGAAGGAATCTGCAATGATATGGTGCTTCTGCCTGGTTTAGGATTCTCAGTCCATTAACCCAGGAGAAGTGTGTGCTCAATGCTAAGCCCAACCATGTGCTCCCTGAGAGCCCCCCTGAAAGGACACACAGGAGGCACAGGTCAGGGCAGGAACAAAGAGGAGGTTTATTCAGGAGAACAGGTTTATAAAGGACTTGGGGGGATACAAATGCTCCAATAAGGGACAGGGGGAAGTCTGGCTTCAGGCCAAGAAGAGTAAGGGGATTTACATTCAATGGGAGAGAGTTCCAGATCAACTGTCTGTGTCCCAGCCCCCTGGCCTAGCAGGAGACATCTGGGAAGAAGACAGTGACTCTGCAGTTTTCCATTCAGTACATTCAAACTACACTAAAACCATCAGTTGTTAAAGCATTCTCAGAGGATGGCTGGCTTTCTTCATCAGCCCATTTCTGGCATGACATTCTCCAAGCCATGTATTGAGAGTGCATTGCTACATATTTCCCATGAGGATGCTTTATTAAAGCTTATTTCTGTAAGGAAATAAGGAAATAATTCCTGTAATCACCTTTACTGGTTTTCTCTCTCTGATGGTGCTGTGTGTACAGGTTTGTGGCAGGATTTGGGCTGTGACAAGGTACAACCTAGTCCTGTCCCATGCATGTACAGCAGCAGGTGGAATGTGCTGGAGATCTAATAAGTTGCATGTACTGCTTTTTTGTTTCCAGGACCATACCAAAGTTCATTAAAAAACCAAAAGCCTCAGACTACAAGGACAAAAATGTGTTTGGGGTTCCTTTACTGCTGAATGTGCAGAGAACAAGCCACCCACTGCCCAACGGGATACTGCAAGCCCTGGACTACCTGAGAAGCCACTTTCTTGACCAGGTATGAACTCAGGGCAGCCCAGAGCAGCTCTGGGCCATGAATTGGTCTGCTCTAGGGAGCCAGACTCTGCTTCCCTCTTTTGTGAAGGACTTTCTTGCCCTCAGGCTCTGAACAGGCAGCAAACTGTAGGTCTGAGCAGGCAGCCTGCGAGGACACAGCAGTGCTGATTCCTTCTGGGAATACCTTTAGTCCTGTGTGGTGTTTTTGTGCCTTGCCTCACTGAAACCCTCTGCAGTTGGTGCAGGCAGTCAGGCTGCCTTCGCCTGGGGAGGTGTCACGTCTCTGCTCCCTGAGGTGGTAAATCTGCCACACAATGACATTGTTCCCTCTGTTCTGTGGTTGCTGGTAGTGCTGGAGCTAATGTGAAAATTAATCTTGTTTCAGCTGAAATGTACCACTAAGCAGAGAGAAAACACATTACAACAGTGCCTGTAACATCTTTTTCTGGATCTCAGCTCCGTATTTATCCCTTAAGTGGAGGTGGCAGTGGAAGTGTGTGCTGCATATGGTATTGCTATAGTATAGCTGCAGAAATGGGAGACCCTGTGACATGAGACATACCAGTTAAAGAGAGGACTTTTGTTCTCCTGTGCTTTCCCATTGTCTAAGTGTGTAATGTAACAGCAAAGTACAAAAGTGTGTGTGTTCTGTGAGGTGACAGTACAAGTGGGTTCCATTTTGAGGTCCTGGTATCCATTTGGTTAACATAAATAAACCAAAGAATGTAAATACTGCCTCAGTGGCACACAGAGAAGCTGTCAGCAGAAATTGTGTTGGGGTCGAGTTCCTGGGAAACTTCTAAATCTTGGTTTTGCCTGAAAGTTGATTGACCATCATATTAAAACCAAAATCCTAATTCCCCTCAGGATGGCAATGCCCTTTGCCAGCCTGTGGATGGATTAGATGTATCAGATGTGTCAGGTGGTGTGGATCTGAGTTGGTTTGTGCCAGTACAGGCATTGATGTGTGTTTGTGTTTGGATGGACACACACTGGTGCATTTAAACCTGCCCCTGACACATGTGAACACAGCCTGCACAAGCAAATGGACAGATGTCAATAATATTGATTTTAAAAGTCAAAAAGAGTAATTTTGCATTAAATAAAAAGCAAACAAACATGACAATTTATATGCCAGAGCTGGTTCTGTGGGCATCAGGTGTGGTTTGTCTGATAGGAATGTCTGTGCTGCTTCTAATGATATGAAAGTGTTTTGGTGTTAGACACACTGCCATAAGGTCTTTGCTGTCAAAAGGAAGGGGAAGAATTAGTTATTTGTCAGAAGTTTGGCTCCTGATAACTCCCTATTTTGTCCCTGATATTTTCTTTTACCTGCAGGTTGGCCTGTTCCGAAAATCCGGTGTTAAATCCAGGATTCTGTCTTTAAGAGAAATGAATGAAACCAACCCAAACAACGTCTGTTACGAAGGGCAGTCAGCATTTGATGTGGCAGATATGGTGAAGCAGTACTTCCGAGACCTTCCTGAGCCTATATTTACCAGCAGGCTCTGTGAATCCTTCCTCCACATCTACCAATGTAGGTAACAAAGTTGTGGTTTTCTGGTTCCTTGGATGTCTTGATATTCAGCTGTACAAGGCAGTGGCCGGACTAGGACTAATGCCAGGTCCCCTTGCAGTCAGAGGAGACAAGTCAGGCAGGGCATTTCTGAAAAGATGAGTTAATTGTGGCTCTGGACTTAAGAGCTTCCCATCTGCATCCTGTGAGCCAGCTATTTCTGTTCCTTGAAGGATGAGTGTGTAACAACATGCCTTCTTGAACCGTGTTTTTAAACAGTCATTTCCTTATGCAAAATGAAGAAATAATCTGTTCCCCTTTTTCAAGGCATGTCATAGCTCCTTGTGCAAGAACTCCTGTTATATTGATGATATTTCTTTATTAGGGTGCCCAAGAACAGCTCCTGTGAAACAGCATCTTTGCTGGGAAATGCCAGCAGCTTTCTGGCTGTGCTCACACTGTTACTGTCCTGGAGATTCAACCCCAAAAAAGAAGGAAATGTGAAGTTGAAATCTCACATTTCATACAGTTTAAACAAGTTCCATCTCCAGTACTTTGCCCTCAAGGAATTCACTCTCAAAAAGCAGCTGAGCTGGGGAAGGAACTTGCTGAAGGGGCTAATGATGTTGTTGCTTTTGAGAAAAGGTCCTAAAAGGCAAAGTGTGAGCTTTCTGAGGGGAGTGGTTCTGCAGCCTAAACCATGTGACATTTATTGACCTAAATCCATGGGCTGCTGCTGTTCTGGGCATCCATCAGCAGGGTCCCAAGCAGGGCACTGAACCTGCAGGTTCATCCATCAGTTGGTTAAAACTTGGTTGTAATAATGCCAAGGTCGTGGGTTCAATCCCCTGTGTGGGTCATTGACTTAAGATTTAGACTCCATGATCCTTGTGGGTCCTTCCAACTCAGAATAGTCTGGGATTCTGTGATTTTGATTCTCTCTGTCCCTAACTCCCAGCAGACAAGGAGAGGCCATTACATCAAAGGTCCCATTTCTCCTCCTGCCTCTGCAAGCCGCGTTGTGACCTTCATAATTTTTTCCATTTTCAGATGTGCCAAAGGATCAGCAGTTCCAGGCTGTCCAGGCTGCCATTCTCCTTCTCCCCAAGGAAAACCGAGAAGCTTTGAAAATCCTTCTGTTCTTCCTGCGAGATGTGGTTGCTTTTGTTGAGGAAAACCAGATGACCCCAACCAACATTGCTGTCTGCCTTGCACCTTCTTTGTTTCACCTCAACACCCTGAGGCGGGACAGCTCCTCCTCCTCCACTAGGTATTGACATCTTGATCATCAGTGCTGCTGTCCAGAGTTCTTTGCTGGAGCAATGCTTTCTTTAGCTGGCCCAGGGTCAGTGTCTGCTTTGGAGGGGGAAATAGTGTGTTTGTGCTTGCAGTTTGCCTTAAATCTGGTTGCTCAGGTGCAGCAGGAGCTGCCCACAGTGCATGGAACGATTCAGACACTCACTGTCCAATGCAGAGGGCAGGGGTGAGTCCCCAGTGCTGTGCTGCTGACCAGTCTATGTGTGTCCCTCACCACTGCTGTATTTTCCATGGTTGTCCACAGGTCCAGCTGCTCAGGAACCCAGCTTGTGGCCCACTGCTGGCTTTAAAGTGGTGCCAGCCTTTGGAAATGTGTTCCTGCACTGGCAACCTGAGCCCAGGTGCTGCTCTAAGGCCCTGCAGGTTCCTGGCAGATTGTAGCAGCTACTGGTGCTGGTTCTGCTGGGTGATAAGGTGGTCATTCCTGCCAAACTGAGCCACAGGGATTCTGTAAATTTATCTTAATAAGTAAAAGTATCTGGGTTGCATAACATCCCCAGTTTGTACGTGCAGGGAGGAAGGTGCCCTTGGGCCAAAGTAGACAAATAATCTCTAAGAGCATTCATGCCTTATCTGGCCTCCTGGGGCAGGGCTGTTTGCTCTGCTCTGTGCTCTTGCATTATGGACAGACGTGTGTGAGGGCAGGGGAGCACAGCTAACTGTGATGGGAGCATTGTGCACCCATCACTGTGGGGGGTTAGACATCTCCCTTGGAGATCTGTAGGATTAGTCCCAAAGCAGAAGCTGTCAGATGTGCTGTTGGCATCTTTCAGGCTCTGGAGAGCACAGAGGAGGAGAAAGAAAACACTAAGGATTTTCTTCTGGATGGTGTAAAACATCTGAAAATGCCTGGGGCATCCCTGTGCTGAGCCAGCACATGGCAAGGGAGCCATGGGGACACTGAGAAGGCAGCTGGGGATGCGATGGAGCGGCAGCAGGTCCTGCTGGATTGCTCCTGGGAGTCACACTCTGGGAGTTGTACCTCTTTGGTTTACATCAACAGTACTCTGAAATGCTAGGACCAAAAATAGAAATAGAGTTTTCTCTTTGTTGTCAGTGTTTAGAGGCCAGGATGCTTTGAAGCTTTAGCTTTGCTGTAGCTGTGCATTAATGCCTTGGTGCAGGGTTCCAACTTCAAAGGATGTGAGCTGACAGGTCTGACTCTGAGGAGCAGCACTGAGCATTATCTTCCACCCAATTTTCAAGCCATTTGGCAGGAATGCACACACATAAAAGTTTCAGAAGCCTGGATTAATGATGTCATATCATAAATATGAATTAAAAGAGGGGACTGGTTTTGAAATGTATTTAGTGTGGTTTGGGCCAAAGGAATAAAAAAGTTCTACATGAGCTTTGCAGGTATCAAAGGAGACTGATATTGAAGGCTACACACAAATCAGTTTGGGGTTATTGCTGTCCTTGCCCAAGTGTGTGATGATGTGCTTGGGCAATAAAATCCTTTGCTTACCTTTCTTAGGCATCCATTACTACTAGTCAGTGGTACCCTGGACACTTCTGAGGTGTGCTGGGAGGGAGCTCTGCCTGTGGATGTTGCTGCAGTAACATGACGCGAGCTCCTATGTGGAACACACGGGTCGATCTGTGCAGTGTGTTCTCCCAGCACCTCACTCAGCCTTCCTTTCACCTTCCCCTCTCCACAGATCCAGTCAGAGGAAGTGCAGCTTGGGGAAGCCAGACCAGAGGGAGCTGAGTGAGAACCTGGCAGCAACACAGGGCTTGGCCCACATGATAATGGAGTGCAACAGGCTCTTCCAGGTATGTCACTCGCTGTTGCAAAGCAGAAGCCCTGGGGTGGGTGGGCTGTTTGGAGCAGCAGCTGGGCCTTCGCTCCTCAGAGGGCACTGCCAGCCCAGCTGCTGCTCTGAGCCTGTGACAGGTCAGTTCTGCTGATGCAATTAAAGAGAAAATCGCTGTCATTGCAGGGTCACTGCAACTATTTGTAAGGTCTGTGAGAGCACTCCTTTCCTCTCTACATCCCCAACAATGGGGGTTTGACTCCTTGGGCTTGGGGCCAGCTTAGAGAGCAGCTCTGGGACAGAGGCTCCATGTCCCCTTCTTGGATAGTGGGTTGAATTTGAGGCTTTGCTCCTGAGGTCTGGCCAGAGCAACAGCCATGCCTGGCCATAGACCCCAGTAATCTGAACCTGGACCTTGGCCCACAGACTGACTTCCCAGCTTGACCACGGCCTTTGCCCATCATTATGGACTCGCCTGGTGATTGCCAGACTGTGGCTGACCCTGGTTGCTGTCCCTGGACCTGATCCTGACCTCCCTTGCTGACTCACCTTCCTGGCTCTACCTCGGACCTCATCACCGTGGATGTGTCTGATGATCTGGACTTTCATCTGACTCTGGCTGCGATCTCTGCCCAGCTCAGGCACTGTGGGACTGGGCAGCTGCCCTGCCAGCCTTGTTATCCCACTTGACACCCTTCCCTCAGAGGTGCCATCTACCCTTGGTGCACCCTGACTGTCAGCTCGGACCTTCTCGAGCTCTGCTCCAGCACCTCATCTGGGCAGGGGCCACTGCCCCATGGCTGCCCTGAACTGATAGGGCTCTGCCCCAGGACTCCCCCAGCATTAACTCCCACAATGAGCCCCTGTCTTCTGAGTGACACCCCTCTCCAGAGCAGGGGGTCTCCAGGGAGCCAATCTCTCCATGGTATGTGTTCAAACTGGACAGGGCTCCTAAGTGACCCTGTCCACCCCCTGTCCAACCACAGGTCCCCATTTCCTCAGCAGTGGCCTGAACCCCTCTGCTGGCCCTGAACGTGCTGCCAGCCCTGTACTCTGTGGTCAGCATGGGAGCTGGCCCTGTCCCTTGCTCCATGGCCCCCCAGAATAGCCCCTGAGGACTCTGAGCTACCCTTGGACATATGGACATCCCACACCCCCTGCTATGACCAAGGCACTTTGCCAGCAGCATTGCTGACTCCAGCCCTGAGCTGGGAAGGTGCCCCTCACCCAGGGGTGCTGGGGTCCTGCTGGAGTGCCCCCTGCCCTGCCAGGGGAGGCATTTGGTGCCAGCTCTCAGGGATTGCCTGGAGAAGGCTGTCCCCCTTCTGCTGGAGGCCATGGGCAGCTCAGCAGGGCAGACTGCCGTGCCCCCGGACACAGTCCCGCTGCTCTGGACCCAGACCTGGACTATGGTCACTGTAGCCATTGCTGGACTGTGGCTGATGCTGCTTCCACGACTGAACCTGACCCTGCCTGGCCTGACCTTGGCCCCTGTGAGGAATCAGCTCATCACCGCTGCCATCCCCAGGCCTGCCCAGCACCACCCAGGAGGCTGGAGAGGCACTGCCCAGCCCTGCCCACCCCTGGGAGGGAGTGCACGGCCATGGCAGGGGAGTGGGGGCAGGTGAGTGCACAGAGGGGTACAGGGAGCACAGCACTTGGTCTGGGCAGCTGGTGGGGCCACCAGCACACCTGGCTGTCACCAGCAGGGTGGGTTTGTGGGCACTGCTCAGCCAGCCCTCGGGACAGCACATTTGCACAGGTCTGCACTTGAAGTGCCAGCCAGTGCTCATCACATGAGGTGCTGGGCACTGACCAGCTGTGACAGCCCATCCCTGTTCCCATGGGGAACAACCTGGGACATCAGATAAATACATATAGATCTCTTGTATCTACTAGACCTATACATATATATATATGTACACATACATAGGCCAGTGAACACCTCTATCAATGCAACACCTACTCTCTAATGGTAGCAAAGCTGCATTTCTGTGCTGCTTTTGGAGTTTGAAGGTTTTTTAGTAGGCTTATACAGCCTCCAACAAATCCCAAGGCAAAGGCAGGAGCTGTGACTCCTTGTAGTTACCCAAGATCAGTATGTACCCTGCAGAGGTTTGCCAACTCCACAGGGATTCAAAACGTTGCTGCTGAGGGAAAAGGCATTTCCCTTGTGTTTTCCTCTGAGAGAATGTAGTTAACTGATTTGCTCCTCCCCTGGGCTTCCTGCTTCTCCAGGTAAAACTGCTGCCTGCCTGTACCACAACAGATGACATCTAAGGCCAGGTGACCTACACATAAGGTAAAGAGGATGTGGGGGATGACCAGAGTAAGGTTGGTTCTGGGAGTGTGGGTGGCTGCACAGTGGTGGGAGGGTTTCCTGGAGGTATCCTTGGGTGTTTGGGATTCATGGGCTTTGGATCCTGCATCGAGAACTGCTCTGAGCTGTGCCCACAGCCACTTGTATGCCTCTACACCTACAGCCACTGAAGTCACACTCTTTTTCTCTTCCTTCCTCCCACCCCACATATTTTCTTTCCTCCTTTCCTTACCTGCTTCTTGTTTTTCATTCCTTTCTCTTCCTTTCTATCTTAAGGAGGTAGTGCTCCCCTAGAGCACCTTCCCTTACCACAACCCCAACCCAACAGACACAGACAACTCCAGTTGTTTAGTCCCTTTATTGTCATTCCACAGGGCGCAGTTACATCCTCTGCACAGGCTTGATCCCCAGGATGTCAAATCCCTTGGCCATGACGGTGGCAGTGGCTTCACACAGGAGCAGCCTCCACATGTTCACTTTCACAATCTGGCCTGGAAAACACCAACACACAGGAGCTGGAGCAGCTGCTCAGAACACCTGATGGTGCCTTCCCCAGGGGAAACCCCTTTGCCCACAGCCTGGCCCTGGACTGGCACACTGAGCCCTTCCTGCTCTCCCCAAACTGGGCAGACTGACCAGCCCTCGTGTTTCCAGGTGCCTGGCTGCTCCCAGCTCTACTCGACCTTCCTGCTCACAGGCAGATGACAACATGGGCTGTCGTCTCACACAGACACTTGTTCTGCAGCAGCAAGGAGAGTGACAACAGCCTTTCCAGCACAGGGAAACACCCTGGAGAGTGCCTGCATCATGGTACGTGACATGCATGGGCAGCACCCCACGGCCAACACTCACCACTCTGCCTGTCCTTCTCCACGCAGTAGCAGTTGTCGTAGAACTCGGTGAAGGTGGTGGCCAGCTCATAAAGGTAGTCACAGAGCGTGTGCAGTAACAAGTCCTCTAGGATCTTCTGCAGGATCTCAGGGAACCTCAGGATGCACTTGCCCAGTTTCCACTCCTTCTCATGGTCAAGGATAAGCACCTCTTCCCTGGCTGCCTTCCGCAGCATCTGCTCGTCAATGTTGGCCAGGCGAGCGATAGCCCTGCAATGATGCCAAACATGTCTGCTTGTGAGGCTCCCACTGCTCAGCCTGCCCAGGGCCAGCCTGGGCACCTGTCTGGCCTGTCTCAGGGCTGATGTCTTCCCTTGCCCAGTCCTGGGTGACCAGGCCAAAGAGGGCTATCAGGCCTGGAGATGCAGGGGGAGTCCCTGCTCTTAGGGTGATCCAGGAGGGCAGTGCAGAGGGGAGGGATGGGCTCTGGGCACCTGCCTCAGCAAGGACAGATGATGCTGCCAAGCAAACCAGGGCTCAGGGTGCCAGAAAAACTGTGAGGTATGGTAATACCTGAGCTGAGCAGCTGCCAGAATACAGGTGCACACTTTTCCAATAACCTAAATCCTCTTGATTACCAGAAACTCCCAGAGTTCTCTTCCTGGGACATGTGTCACACAGAGGAGTTGTTTCAGGTGGCAGAGGACACACCATTTGTAATGACAAATAAAATGCTGCCTGTGGTGCACACCAGTGTAGCTGCCTTCTCTTACCAACCTCCACAAGCACTAATGTGGCCATCACCCCTCTCCCCACATGTTCCTTTGCAATGCAGATGCAGAGAGCATCAGCACCAGCTCCCACTGCCCCCTCACCCACCTGATCCGGGTGAAGGCATACAGCAGATAGGCAGCTGTATTCCCTCGGTCATCCAGCATCTTGTCGAAGGAGAATACGTAATCATTTAGTCTGTTGTGGGACAGATCTGCATATTTAATGCATCCAAAAGCGACTGATGTCTGGGCAGCTTTCAGCTCTTCTGCTGTGAGTACCTGGGCCAAATTCAAACCAGGTTTTGGTCAAGAGGAGGAACACCACACTGACCTCATGAATCACAACACTCAGCCCTGGCCACCCAGCAGGGCTCAAGAGGAAAGCCCAGGCTGCTGAGGGGATTTTAACCACATGGTACTCAGTTCACATGAACCTCTCCACTTCAGGGCACCAGACAACCCCACATTCATGCCTCACTTCTCTTGCAATCAACTAGTGCTGCAGTCCTGCCCAGGTTAAGGCTGACTCCCTCTTCTTCTGACAGGACCTCTGTGCCCCACAATGTCCTACCTGCCAGGTGTGATGTTTATACTGTGCTCCTGCATGTACACATAACAACACCTGGCCCTGGGACCTTTCCGTTTCACCCTACATTGCACAGCCCCAAGGAGCTGCACCTTCCAAGTCCACTGCCTCACACCGTTTGGACAGTCAGGTCCTTCTGTTACATTCCATGGCCCACACTGTCCAGTTCTCGCCAGGTCATCAAGGAGGAAAACACAGAAATCTCATTAAACAAAGGGCTTCCAGCAAACTCAGCCACAGCCTCCAAGGGAAAAGTTCCAACCATCCACCATCAGAAGTCAGTGCTAGCCCAGGTGGCCATGGCTGCAACTTCATGATCTTCCATCACCTCCTGCATCTTGGGGGAGTCACAGTTGTTGCCACCACACAAGGAGACCTGACAGTACCTGCAAGGCCAGCTCTCCTGCCAGGCCCAGCTCTCTGCTCTCATCCTCAGGAAACTCTGCACTACTCAGCACAGTTCTCAGGAAAGATAAGCAATTTATCACAACTACCTTGTCCCGTTCCTTGTCTTTCAGCTTGTCCATAGCTCGTTTCAGCCCTTCTTCCAGCAGGTCTATGAGACGCACTGTATCCCCTGAACGAGTTTTGAACTTCTTCCTGAAAACATAAGAAATGACCACCTGAATTAGAGGAAAACACTTCCACCCTCTGCTTAGGGCACCCCAGGCAGATTCAGGACATGCACCAGAGCCTCTTGCAGGGACTTCCACTGCTCACACCTTATGACTTAGTGAAAAAGCATATGACAAATCATTTTGTATTGAAGAAACTGCCATCACACAGACAGCTACCACTCTGAGAGAACACCTACAGGGTGCTGATCAGGAAGGCTGCAACAGTCAGAACCATCCCAATTCCACACAGGATACAATGCCAGTGCCAAACTTTTCCCAACTTATGTTCCACCTAGCATGAAGCAGGTAGAAAGTAATGGCAATTGTGGCTTTTACCACTGCCATCTCCCAGGATTCACATCAGCTGCCACTGTGCCTCCACCACACAATCCCAGTGGCTTTCCCCCAATGTCAGGCAGCAGAACCCAGGCCCAAAAGGGAATGTGACCACAGCACCAGCGACTGTGTGAACAATGAAACACAACAAACTGACTGTTATGGATAACAGCATGAGATGGGGGGCATTCTTCTGGGGTTTTTTTGGTACAGCACATACTTTTCAACAAAAAAGAGCAAGTCGTCTGCATTCACTCAAGCATCCTCTCCAAGGCAAATACAGAAGAAAAAGCACACCCAAACACTTACTTGTCCTCTCCCAGCACCACTCCGAATGCTGCATGGGCCACTCTGGTTACTTTGGGATCATACCAGCCAATCATCTGTCCAGCTGCAAACACTGTTTGAAAGTGCACGGACTGCAAGGAATAAAAACCAACAACTGGTTCTCAGCCCTCTCCTCCAGGTGCAGTTTTCTTCACAGCTTTATCTCATTCACAATGATGCTCAAAATGTTTCAAGCTCCACAGACAAATTCCACTTCAGAAAGTTCAACCTTTTGAAGAGCTTTCCTGGCTTACAGCATCAGCAACTGGCAAATTCCCATCACTGCTCAGGTAAGGAGTAAATATACCAACCATACTCAAGACCCTGTGGTGTTCTACCTGTGTTATTGTTGCATCCATCATTTTACACACCTTGTGATGACCTGAACCAGCAGGGCCTGCAGAGCCTGGTGACTCACCTGGCCACTATCAACGACGTAGATAAGGATATCACCCTTCTCTTCACATAGCCTGTGTTTAAGAGCAGCTAAGTCTGATGTGTCATACGTGTAACCACCGTCTGACTTCACGATCGTCAGTGGGACAGGGAAACCTGGGACAAACACGATCTTCCGGCCATCATCAACCTGCACAAACCCTAGAAAAGCCAAGGAAAACATGCAGTTTTGTATTACAGTTGGGAGGTTTGTGGGCCAGCAGAGACACTTCCCTGATGTGACCAGCAAGAAGAGGCCACACACTCACATGATCAATTAATGACTTATAATATGAAAAAACCTACATGAGAACTCCCTTGTCAACTAAGTCACATTCTACTGCCCTCCCAGAACTGCACACAAGGACACAGATCTGTACAGACATGGCCTTACCAGGAGACACCTAACTTAAAAACTCCCATCACTGGCATCCAGATCTACCTGTACAGCCACAAACTCAGCATCACAGAGTATAACAATAAAGGCAACAGGTACTATGATGATGCAATAAGGACCTGGCATGATGTCTTGCAGAGGTAAGACTAGTCAGAACACTTCAGATGGTGAGCCTCAAGAACTGCTAAATCCAGACAGGAATACATAAACCCAGACACATTTGATGCTGCATTTGGCTTCTTGCCAGTTTTAAGGTTAGCATGATCCAAAAATCCCACTGTCTTCACAGAGATTTCTCAAAGTTCCCACACACTCACAACACTACACCAGAAAGTCTGTCCTATATTGCTACTGACTATTTAGTGAGGATACAATAAATTCCAGTAGTACCTCACACTATTGCCTACAAATATCACAGACAAACGGATTTGTCAGCAAGAAAGATTCATGCTTTCTGGAGTGAAACATTTAAGAATCAATTCTGCTAAGGCAGAAAGAAGGAAAAGCTGCAAAAGATCCAGGAAATGTGGCTGAGAAAAAAAGCAAAGGTGGGAAACATGCAGCATGAAAAGCATCAGCCCTAGTCCTCCATGAATAGGAGCAAGGTTACCACACCCATCCTCACAGCTGCAGAATTTCTGATCCAAGACCAAAAGCCTCACCTTTATCCTCAAATTCTTTCACAATGTCTTTCATCATCTCATGGTAGAACGATTCTCCTCTCTCTATGATTGTGATGTCCAAACAGTTGTAGATTTTCTGGAATTCTTGAGGAGGAGAACAGAAAAAAATACTCCATTAAAGGCACATAGTGGGAACCAGTGGCAAATGTTTACCAGTAGGCACAGCAAGACATTATCCATCTCTAGGTCAACCCATCAGGACTCAGGAGACAAAAAAAAGCCTCCACAGACAGCCCAGTACTTATGTTGTCCTGGTTTTTTGGTTTAAACTTCTCGTAGCAGTGTGGCAGTGGCTTTCCAAAGAAAACAGGGGCATGGGCTCAGACACAGAGGTGAGGAAAGCCCCACTGTTCTACTGCTGAGACACATTTCTGCATCTGGCAAAGTCACCTTTGCGTGACACGTCACAGATGAGCTGCCAGGCCTTAATGAACTCCGGGTTTTTGCTCTGCAGCAGCACCACACATTGGTAGGCACGTTTCTTAAACTCCTCCTCTGTGTCAAACCTCCGCTTGGACTCCTGCAGGGAAACACATGTGAAAAAGCACTGCTTTCTCCCATGAAACAAAGTGCCATTCAGAACAGCCCCTCCAAGCATGCTCATCTCAAAAGACAGGGAGGCTGCAAGCTTACAAAGCCCTTTGATCATGCCCTGTACAGACAACTCAATACCAGATACCACAGTTCATTTTCCCGTGGAAGGTTATTGCAATAATCTAATAAAGTGATTCAGTTCTCTTGTTTCTCCAAAATACTATGCAATCTGTAAAGTTCCTCAATCTGCTTTTGAGATGTTGACATAAATATTACACTTATTTGCTACAAATACCTTGTAAAAAGCTTGGAGATCTCCAATGGGAGGAGAAACAGTTAAGTAATCTGGAAATTTGTCTTGGAGATGAGCAATGAGCATTCCAAACTGGGTGCCCCAATCTCCTACATGGTTTAACCTTGAAGCAATTGAAGAGCACAATAATGATTTCTTAAACATATACTTTAAGATAAACACATTTTAAAAATATATATTCTAAATGAAGAAACACACATAATACTAGAAACTCAAACCAGTCAAGCTCCACCAATTTCACTGTAAGAAGTTGCCGCCCACCTCGATTCCTTACCCTGCTACACTTGCTCAGCTTAGTATCTTACTACACATAAAGACTTATTTGCTACGTGCTCATAAATAAAGAGCAACACAGGCCAAAGCACATAGATAGGTACTGCACAAACAGCCAAACAAGCCCACCACACCCCAAGGTCCGGTCTCACCTCAGAACATCATAACCTGCGAATTCGAACAGCCGGCACATGCTCTCCCCGATGATGGTGGACCTCAGGTGGCCAACATGCATCTCCTTTGCAATGTTAGGGGATGAAAAATCCACCACCACCTTGGACACAGCACCAAAGGAACACATGAATAAAAGGCAGTGGCCATTACCACACCTCAGTCTGAGTGTTGTTCAGGGGGGGAGCAGGGGGAACAAGGCTCACCTCTGCTGACCCTCACACCCTTTGCTGCCAGCAGCACCCAGCAGCAGAGAAGGCCCAGAGGGGACATCAGAGCAGGCTTCCAGCCTGGGGCTTTGCTGCAGCCCAGCCCAGGGTCAGGGATCACTCCCAGGCTGACCTGGACACAACACCTGGCCCCAGGGAGCCCCATCCCTCACCCCCCAGAGACCACACCACCCACTCTGTAGCCCCAGTTCCTAAGCCACACCCCACCTACTCTGCTCTAACAACCTGCTGACATGGACATCTGCTCAATATATCATTTCAGGCGTGAATTTCAAAGCTACCTGCAGTCCAGCACATTTCACTATAGCAGGTGCCTGTGTGCTTACTGCTGTACCTTTTTCCTTTTGCCAATAGCTGGTGGCTGAACTCCATTCATCAATAAACTGCTCAGCTGCTTCGACACAAAATCCTTTCTCAAGTGGACATTGATAAAACCTTCAGAGGAGAAAGACAACAATGAGTGTTGGGGCTGCTGAAATGCCTCAAACCACTTTGTGTTTCCTTGGATTTCTGTTTCCTCCCATCAAGCACAAGAGCACATGAAGTCAGCGTGACACAAAAACCAGTTCTCAGCCACTGGACAACAAAGCTGTCACTAGAAGAAGCTTCTGTTCCTAGATTAGAAGAGTCTGATTCACACCACTAGAGCCTTTCCTGCAGGAGTCAGGTGCTCAAACTACACCACTGACATAACACCTTTTCGTACACTGTTCCTCAAAGGGGAATTTATAAAAACAATTCTTTATGAGAAAATAAATAATTTGGCTTGCAGAATGCAAATCCAAACCCTGCTTTGTCTCCTTTTTAAAAATTAATATCCTAAACCATATAGTTTCACCTGGGATAATCCCTGCTCGTGAGATGACACTGTTTTACTTCTCCTGTTTCACAGAGCCAATCAACAAGCTTCTGCCCAAGCCCTGGAGGGGCTGTGCCATGGGATTTTTGTGTTTAAGATGTAGCCCTAAGGAATATGAGCCCTGGTGTTTCTTCTTGGGTCACAGGGAGAAAACAGATGCAGCAATGAATAACCTCCATGGCACTCCAGCTTTCAGTGCTGAGAGGCCCAGCTGTCCTCACCATGCAAGAACAGCAAGAAGGACACACCAATTTTTGCTCTCATTTCATGACTGTGGCCTGACACCCATCACCAGCATTCGAAGGGGAAAAGCTGGTCTTTAAGCACCAGTGGAAAAATTGCTAATTAAGGGAGTCAGGATCACACTTGGCAATTCTAATACAGAGGTAGATTTTCTGCTGCTGCACAAGTCTGAGGGCAACAACCAAGACAGAAGCAGCTAACTCACCCTGCAGTTTTAAATTCAAACTTCAGTTAAATCACAAAACAGTTGAATTTGGCTCAGCTTCCCTGCTCACCATCCAGTATAAAACTGCCCTTTCTGCTTTAAAACGTACCAAGTGTTTAAAACAAAACTAATCTTACCAGGACCAGCAATTTCGACCTTCTCGATGCATTCATTGGCAGGAATATTTTTTGATATTTTCTCAGCGATTTCTCGTGGGCTAACCTTCTGCTCCTTGGTTTTGAGCAGTATCTGAAACACATGAAGAAGATCAAGCAAAATTCAATCCTCCAGAGCATTCTGCACAGTGGAACAGAAACACAGATACTGTGGCATTGAAAGATTCTCATTGTCCTTCAGCTCCAAAAGGCAGAGACACACTCAAAGAAAAACATCTCAAGTGGATTTTAGATCAGTTCTCCACAGCAGAAGTCTGACCCAACACATTCACTCCCTTCTGCTCACGGCAGTCTCCATGTCAGAAGAAAATCTCCCAGGCTATTTTTCAAAACCTGTTAAGTGGTTTGGCAAATTTGTATTGTTTTAAGGTAGTAAAAGGGACAAACCCTTTAAAAATCAGCGTATCTGGCATAGTCCCTCACACTGCTTCACAATCCTGTTGACCAGTCTCATGGGTGTCCTCAGTTCTGCCAGTACTCATATTTAAAGTTCTGAACTGGGCCTCCAGCAGACACTGAGTGCGGTTTCAGAGCAAGTCTGTTCATTTATGATTAAAAGCAACCGAAGCAAACTGCCTTAAGTCCTGCCTTAGTCTAGAGGTTAATAAATAAATAATGGATAAATGAAGACATAAAGAATATTCAAAACCCCAAGCAACCAAAGACAATCCTAGCACCCTTTCCTTAAAGGAGCATCAGAAAAATTACTGGGAAAGGAGCTCTCCTTTTCCTTTGAGACATAAGCGGCCCTGTGAGGAACTCAAAAAACACAAAGCAAGTTTACATACAATGATGGTTAGGGTTAAAGGGACCTTCAAACATCATCTAGTCCAACTCTACAATTTCCCTGTCCATTCCCAAAGCATCTTCTCACATAGCTTTTTGCAAACCTTACAGAAACACCATTTAGAAGGATTCTGTGAGCCAGTTCAACCCATTCCTTACAAAACACTCACAATGTATAAATTACCACAACTATTTCTTTATGAGCAGGTGATTTTCTGTTATTACTGTGAGGTGTTTGAAAACAATCTATCACCTCACTCCCATCAGGGCCACAAAGATGAAGTACCTCTTCGTCAACTCAGAGTTTATCCTGCTGCTTGTATCTGCTAACTTGCAGTCTGTTGCAGAATGCATTTCTGCTAAGGTTTTCAGATTCCTGTTTAACCTGTTGTACAGCTGATCATAACAGGATCCTTTTAAATGGTAAAAGCTTAGAATGGCCACGAAAAGCAAACCTTTGTAGCCTTTAAAGCTACTCAAAGTGTAAACTACAGGAAAGATAAAGGCAAAACCAGATTATGGGCACATTATACCAGATTACAGGCATGTTATCTGAACTGTTCCAGAAACGGTTACCATAGTCCATCTACTCTAAGGAGCAAGTGGAGCTCCTGGCTGAATCCCCAGGCATTAATATGCTAATGAGCTCCCACGAAAACAATGGGCATTTGTGAGGGCCCTTTCCACATCAGTGCCTTGCAGGGAGAGGCTGCTGCCTGGCACGTCCCAGCGCTCCCAGTCAGGGCACTTCCCACTCCCCTGGCAGTCCCAGTAACCCTGACTCTGTGCAGGGGACTCCCTGGGGAGACCTGCCCCACAGCCAAGCCCCTAAAACTTGGGCAGACAGGCAGTACAGACCCTGCCCCTCTCACCCCCTGGCTCTGCTGTGCTGACGTGCTCCCAGAGTGCTGCCTGTGTGAGCACTGCCAACCTCAGGCCCAAAGGATCCAGAGAACAAACTCCACAGCCAAGCCCAGCACCAGGAACCCTTATCCACTAGCACAGCTGACAACCTGGAACTCAAAATCCTGGCTTGGAGGGGACCATTCAGACATCGAGTTATGCGAACAATGTCGGCACTGGGAAAGCCGCGACTGCTCGAGAATCCCAACCGCGACTTAATTGGGGTAACACCGTGGTCAGAAAAGTGGCAGCGCTCCGAATGCTGTGTCAGTGCAGTCACCCAGGGTGCTGGGCCAGGCACAGCATGCTAATGAGACCAAAGGAAGACACACGCATTGGTGAGGGCTGTTTCCGCCCTGGCACTCCGGGCCAGGCGCCTGCTGGCTGGCACGTATCGGAGCCACCTCATTGTGCCGGGACAACGGGCACAGCAGCTGCCCATGGCAACCTGGGGGAGCAGAATTCCATGTGTGGCAGGGCAAGATCCCTGTCAAAACTGCCACTCTGTGGATTAATAAAGGTGAATTGACAACACAATATGTAAAAACAACCCCCAAGTTGTTTCTGTTGAGACTGCCAAATAAAAGATCTGCAGTTGCAAAGAGTCTGTTGTAGTCACTCAAAGGCATCAGTGCATTCAAAGTTTGGGTGTTCCAGCACCCAAGCCAGAGCTCACTACTTTCCTGGTTTTACTTCAGCACAGTCCCAGCCCACTGACCAAATGCTAAAGTAAGTCTTAATCTATTTGGGTCCTCTTTGGTCAAATATCCCCCAATAAGCAGCAATAACATAATTTTCTAAGTATCTGCTGATACCAGGCAGGTTAAAAAAACCCACTCCTTCCTTTGCACACACTAAACAGGTGTTCTGTAAAGTGGAACCATCCTTAAAGCTACCTGAAAACCTCCAACATCAGACCATTGTAACAAAATCCCCACGATCCCTGCTTTTTGGGAATTTAAAATAAAATACAAATGCCACCAACCACAGATGTAGGGATGCCCCCACAGCCTCCCCTTAGCAAATGCTTGGACAACAACAGCCAGTAAGATAGGAACTAGGGCACAAAAAGGGTGTAGAACAGTGCATTCCAATCAGCTGAAAAGAGCATTTGTCACAAAACTGAAAATTTAGGAACTCAACAACAATCAGCACCCCCAGCAATACGAGGTGTGAGCAGTGAGAGGAACCTGTGGTGACAGGGATGAGGCACCTGTTTGTCACCTGCCCTCTGAGAAAGGGGAATGTGCACATAACTGTTCAAATGTGTGTGGGGATATCACACTTTCCTGGCACTAGAGAAGAGCATTCAGAGATATGCAGGTGCTTCTCAACATATAACTCCCCAGAATTGTGATTTATTGTTTTGCTGTTTTTAGTTCCAAACATATAGCTCACTAATTGGTATATAATTGCACATCATTAGTAAATCAGTGCAGCACTTAAATCCTGATTTGATTTAGATCCCATGAACTGAGCATTTTTCTGTGTTACACATTAACTCTCTCATACCAGTCATCTAAACAGAAGTTTAAAGGTCAGCTCTGTAAAGGTCCCAAATGCCATTAGATATTCACTCAATTCTCCGCCCAGACACCTGGAACAAGCCTGGAACAAGTGCAGGATTGCAGCTCTCATTGTGCTGTCTGTCACTTACCTTCCAACAGACAATATCTTCATGTTTCCTTCTTTGTGAGGATTCTTTACACTTACCTGTGATATGGCCATGGCACTGTTACACTGGTAATCCCCAAATTTGGGCTGCTGACTTGGTGTCACCACTAGTGGAGGGTTTTCTAACTCTGGGTAGGCAGCCTGAATAGCAGCTCCAAAGATCTCCTGAAGACAGCTGTTGATATTAATCATGCTTTTTGCTGCTTTACTTCTTTCCTCTTGAAGGCTCTGAAAAAAAAAATCCAACAAAATCCAGAAGGCTAAATTCACAACATTGAGGAACTGTTACATCCCACTTTTCTGGCTGCCTGGCAAAGCACAGCTGACAGATCTGGCTGACACCTCTAGGCACAGAAGTGACATATACAACAGGAAAATTAGGTGATTCAAGATCTGCTTTTCCTGTTGAACTCCCCAGCACAAATCTTCCCCTAAATTCAGGGCTGCATTACTTCTCACACCTCTGTCAATGATCCTGGGACTGAATTCATCTGGGCCTCCTGGTACATGCCTGGCCAAGACATGACAGTGTGGCCTTGCTAGTAATAATGGCCAACCTTTGCGAACGAAGCTTTGGGCAGGGCTCTCCCCACGTGGGTGTGCCCTGAGCCCTTCCAGCCTGTGCAGTGGATGTTTTAGGTGAGGCACAGCGTGTGCAGAACTGGCCCCACCGTTTAAGTTCTAAGGTCCATCTGCCACAGCTGAGAGAGCTTGGACAGTGACAGTGAAGTCCTCGGGACTGTCACAGCCCCCGGTACTGACCGGGGCTGACCCTGCTGAGCATCCCAGATCTGACGGGATGGGATGGCAGGGAGGGATTGAACTGCCAGGGGACGGTCTCTACCAAGACTCGAACTCGCGATCTTGGGATTCTCCGTTACACCACGGGACCGCCCAACCTACTGACATTTTCCATAAAGTAGGTTTCTGTTTAAGGAACCAAAAAATATCTGACTTGCCCCCAGTTAAGGTGCCAGAATGCAGAGTGAGCACACTGTCACACATCACTAGCTGTAACAACCTGCCATCATTTATTTAGCTTGTCCTAATGAGAACAAAAACCACACGCTACTGCAAGAATTCCTTATTCCCTTACCTTCTGAAGGAAATTCAACCGGTACTTGAGCTTTGCGTTTTCGTCTCGCAGCCCTTCCAGACTCGGGGACACTCCCAAGCACCCAAAGTTCTTCAGACGCTCAATTTCTGCCGTTAACAACTTGATCTCGTTTTCCTGAAAAGCAAATTGGACTGTCACACAGTAATTCCTGGAATGGGGACAGGAGGTGATGAGCTACAAGATCTCAGACTCAGTGCTATTTTGTCTCATGAAGGTAACGGCAATGACACCTAAGTTGAGTAATTCCAAACAATTACTGTGTAAAGCTTGTTTCCATTTGTATCAAAAACAGGGATTCTAAAACATTCTTTTAAAAAGACAGTGACAGGATAATATCACTAATATCAGGGCAAAAGTACAAGAAATACAATAGGTCATGCTAATAAAAGATCATCCCAAAATAAGCATTCTCCAGCTTTTTTAATTTAATAAATGTGTCAAATTATTTGACTCAAAATTCCCTAAAGCCTCTTTCATCCACTTTCACCATCTCACAGGCCAATTTCTCTTCCAGAGAAGGAAACCACAGTCACTCACACAACCCCAGGAAGCTCAGACCCCACCTGGAGATAGGAATGCCAGGAAGTACAGCCTGTTGCTGCACAGGGACTTTTCCACAGTGTGCACTCACTCCCACCTGGCCACACCACCTTTCCTTCCCTGCCTTCAGCATGGCTCCTCCCTTAAAACTGTCACAAGGCATTCAGGAGCAATCAGGAATTTTAGGTGGACCTCTATACTTCATATAAACAAATTTCCTCATGTCCCTCCAGACTTCACAGCCTGGGCTCAGGCAAATGCTTCAACAGCCCAATGGTTGGAGGCTGCTGCCAGGAGCAGGAATTTTCCTCACCCCACTCCCTATAGAAAGCAAAGAGCTGGAATTTCATCCCTGTTGTCCATCTCTTGTCCTCCCCCACAACAAGCTTTGTGCCCTGAGCCATAAATGGGGCTCACACACACAAGCCTGGAGGCTCCTGGAGCTTTAAGGGACTCAGTGCCCCATAGATATTGAGGTGCTGGAGCGGGGCCAGAGAAAGCAACGAGGCTGGAGAAGGGAGTGGAGCACAAGTGCTGTGGGGAGAGGCTGAGGGAGCTGGGGGTGTTTGTGCTGGAGAAGAGGAGGCTGAGAGGTGACCTCAGCACTGTCTGGAAGTGCCTGAAGGGAAGTTGTAGCCAGGTGGGGGTTGGTCTCTTCTCCCAGGCACTCAGCAATAGGACAAGGGGGCACGGGGGGCTCAAGCTCTGCCAGGGGAAATTGAAGTTGGAGATGAGAAACAAAATTCTTTGCAGAGAGAGTGCTGAGGCATTGGAATGGGCTGCCCAGAGAGGGGGTGGATTCCCCATCCCTGGAGGTTTTGAAACTGAGCTTGGCCATGGCACTGAGTGAAGGGACTGGAGTTGGCCCAAGGGTTGGACTTGATGATCTCGGAGGTCTTTTCCAACCCAATCCATTCTATGATAGAGGGAGAGGTGACAAGCATTGTCCACCCTGGCTCCAGCCCCTCAGCTCCCTCCTCCAGGCCCTCCTCTGCCAGAACTTCCACAGCAGGACACAACTCAGGCTATTATTGTAGTCAAATAGGCCACCAAACCTTAACAAAAAGGGCTCATTTACTTTGTTGCTCTTGAAACAAACAGAATATTTAATTAGGAATAAAATTGGGCCATTAGATCTTCTGGTTGTGCATGTCCACCTGAACAACAGCTCCCAGAAATGCTGCTGTGACCAACTGCACATGCTCAAACACCCAAGCTGAGGCAAAACAACCCTAAGATTGGCCTATTTATGGGCCAAGCTGAAAATCAGTACTTTTGAGGTCATTCTTCAGTTGTGCTTCACTTCTTTTACAGCCTCAAGGTCTCCTCTGCTACACAACAGGGTGCTGCTTCCTGTAGTTCAGATGTGAAAAAACAGGACTATGAGAAAAAAAACCAAACCCAAACTTTCTCAAATCCTCTGCTTGGGCTTTTAGATAGTTAAATCATTGAACAGCTCTATCTTAAAAGTAATTACTTTCAAATAGTCCATTTCAGCTTTTCTTTTAGCAACCCAAAGCATGTGCCCCAACTGCTTTTCTCTCATGAAACCTTCCCTCCTACAGCCAACAGCAAATAGAGTTGTTTATTTTCAACTTTTCTTCCCGACCTGACCTGGTAGTATTTGACATAACTTGGAGACTCATTTGAAAAATCTTCTGAAACTGAAGTTTAAAATAGCACAAGAGAGAATTCATTGTGTTTTCACAGCTGAGCCACTGCAAGTTTCATGACCATTATTACTACAAACTGACTTAAAAGAACATCAGAGCAGTGAGTTACATATCTTATTCCCTCAAACCCTAGAATGTGCCTTAAAGAAAAGCACAGAAGTAGCTTCTACTTTTATTATCACATTATCTGTAAATTCTGTGTCCAGAAAGTATTATCTTTTCTTTAGCAAAGACACCAGCTTCAGGACAGGCTACCAAGACCCCAAGGAGAGTTCTGCATCGAGGGCAAACATTGTCCAGAACCAGAAAATCACATTCTGCTTTTGAGACTAAAATCACTGCATATCCAAGACAAGTAGCAGCTCACACATCCTCCTCCTGCATTAAGATTCCCCCAAAGCTCTAACCACTGAGAGAGATGCTTCAGTACTATTGTCAAGCTTTTCAGAACAGGAATTTGCTGTGGATTTTCCTCCATAACCACAAACACCTCTGGCCACCCAAGAGAAGATCTGCAGGAGGTGAGATGACCAATATCCTACTGGAGCTTCTTTCCATACTGTTAAGACTACAAAAATGGATGAGGAAAGAGATTTAGCCATGTGCACAGCCAGAGCCCAGAACTAGGATTCTCAGGAATCACTGACCCCTGGAGCAGACATCTGTCCCAAACAGCTTTTCCCACACAAATACAGGGTGACAATTAGTATCCTAATTTGGCCAGGAGGTAAAAAACCCTCTAAAACAATGCCACAGCTCAGCAAGAATCATCTAGTTCTTTCCCATGACTGAACCAAACCAGCACAGACTCCTGGAGGAATTTGGGCAGGGCCCATTTCAGATTTAACCAAGCCCATGTCTCACCCCAGACTATCAGGTGTAGTGCTCCTCTTCTTCAGAAAGTTTCAGAAGCAATCCTTATGTTACTTGAATGAGAACTGAGAGCAGAAAGTTCTACCATGAGGGCTCAGCTGCCTACCTCAGTGCTGCTGCCACTTCAGTCTCCCTTGCTGTGCTCATCAACAGCTAATACAGATGATGAATGGGTGGTCCCGTGGTGTAATGGAGAGCACTCTGGACTCTGAATCCCAAGGACCCGAGTTCCAGTCTCAGTGGGGACCGTCCTCTGGCAGTTCAAGCCTCCCTGCCATCCCATCCCGTCAGATCTCGGATGCTCAGCAGGGTCAGCCCCGGTCAGTACCGGGGGCTGTGACAGTCCCGAGGACTTCACTGTCACTGTTCAAGCTCGCTTGGCCATGGCAGATGGACTTTAGGACTTAAACAGTGGAGCCAGTTCTGTGCATGCTGTGCCTCACCTAAAACATCCACTGCGCAGGCTGGAAGGGCATGTGGGGAGAGCCCTTCCCAAAGCTTCATTCTTGAAGTTTGGCCATACTCATGATGAAATGACGTTTTCATTCAAAATGACCCAGTAGAAAAGCCTGGATTCATCAGTGCTTACACAGGATTCCAGAATCGATGGTGCTGGGACCCAACAGCTGATGGTCCTCATGGGTCCCTTCCAACCTGAGATATGCTGTGATTCTGTGATCCCCATAACCATGTTGCTGAGCTTGCCTTGAACAAGGTCTTTGGATATTTATGTCATAAATGCCCCTTATCACTGCATCTTGTGATAAAGCTAATCCTCTAGGAAATCACCTGTGAACACTAGATGTGATTGAAATTATGAATTCCACATTCCTTCTGAAAACCAAACTACTCTGGAAAACTACAGATAACCCCAGTAACTCCTCTCTCATAGCACCATTCAAGTGAGGGAGACAACACCAATACACCTCTGATCGACAAGATGTGTGACTGAGAAAAGGAATGAAAAAGATGCTTTTAAGGTCATAAAGTGTCACCCCCTGGTTTATTCTACCTGCACTGTCTATCCCAACTTGTCAGTAAAGGGTCATACCTGATGACCACCTCATGAGAAGCTGCAGGAATTACATGAGGCCATGCTGACATCTCCAAGGGCTCTTTGGTCAGCTGAGTACTAGAAATCTTCCCCTCACCTGTGAATACAAAAAAACTACAGCTTTTTCAATGGGACCAAAATCATCCTTACATAATCCCTTAGCACATCAGGCTGTCTTCCAAAGATCCCACTGAATTAACAAGAACTTTGCACAGGCTTCTGTCCCTAGGCTTTAATATAACGGCTTTTCTCCATCACAGTTAAAATTTAAAAAAAGAGAGAAAATGGCCTGAGAAAGCACGGTAAACAGAGCAGAACAACTCTCCTCTTGCCTTCTGCAGAGGGATCTGGATAGACTTGAGAGATGGGCTGATTCCAATGGGATGAAGTTCACCAAGGCCAAGTGCAGGTCCTGCCCTTTGGCCACCCCAAGCCCTGCAGC